>CM032453.1:21002873-21035523 GCA_019049505.1 Pachyrhynchus sulphureomaculatus | reverse complement strand
TGCAAGAAAGAATCGACCTAAATTATTTAAACGCTTTTGTCGACGTTATTTCCGAAAATTTTAAAAATATACATTAACTTTAACTGGTTTTATGTTTGTTGTGATAGCAGGTGTCAGATGCAATTAATTACACAGTTTTAAGTTACTTAAAGCTCGTAGAGCTTAAGAGCTACAAATGTTTACGTATTATAACCTTACAAAACAACCCCGCATCCGCTTTTATAACTGTATTATTCAGAAATATTAAAAAGTAATCTTAAAAAAACTAGTACGAGGCTGGTTTGAAAAGTCCGTGCAAAGTCCAAGAGATGGCACCACCGGCGCGTATCGAGGTCATGTTTAGTTAGTAGCATCTCTTGAATGAACGCACACCAAGTTTCAGCCATATTGGTCCATTTCTTTGTGTTTGGCATTCGTGTGAATCAAGGAAGTCGAGTGATTTTCAAGAAATGGACGAAAAAGAATTTCGTGTGGTGATTAAACATTACTTTATGAAAGGCAAAACGCCTCAGGAGACTAAAGAGAAGCTTGATAAACATTATGGTGACTCTGCACCTTCGATTAGAACAGTTTATAAGTGGTTTCAAAATTTTCGGACTGGCCATATGGGCACAAGTGACGCTGAACGTTCTGGACGGCCTGTGGAGGTTACGATTCCAGAAATCATTGATCAAATCCATGATATGGTGATGGATGACAGAAGAGTTAAGGTGCGTGAGATTGCTAGTGCTGTGGGCATCTCGACTGAATGGGTACATAATATTTTGCATAAACATTTGGACATGAGAAAGCTATCCGCAAGATGGGTGCCGCGATTGCTCACGCTTGACCAAAAACGGAATCGTGTGAAGTGTTGCAAGGATGGTTTACAGCTGTTCCAGAAGAATCCGGAGGACTTTAAGCATCGTTTCGTCACTGTGGATGAAACATGGATACATTACTATACTCCTGAGACCAAAAAAACAATCTAAACAATGGGTTACCAAGGGGGAATCTGCACAAAAAAGGCGAAGACCGTTCCTTTGGCCGGAAAGGTTATGGCAACTGTCTTTTGGGATTCGCAAGGGATAATCCTCATCGACTATCTGGAAAAGGGTAAAACTATTACAGGTGAATATTATTCATCGTTATTGGACCGTTTGAAAACCGAGCTGCAAGAAAAACGCCCGCGATTGGCCCACAAGAAAGTCTTTTTCCATCTCGACAACGCACCAGCACACACCTCAGCAGTTGTGGTCGCAAAATTAATGGAAATAGGATTCCAACTCGTTTCACATCCCTCCTATTCTCCAGACTTGGCTTCCTCGGACTACTATTTGTTCCCCAATTTGAAGAAATGGCTGGTGGGACAAAGATTTTATTCAAACGAGGAGGTGATTGCAGACATTAATGGATATTTTGCAGACTTGGACCAATCCTATTATTCGGAAGGGATCAACAAACTAGAACATCGTTGGACGAAGTGTATAAGCCTAAAAGGAGACTATGTCGAAAAATAAAAAAGGTTTACCCCAAACACATAAATACTTTTTATTTTTGCACGGACTTTTCAAACCAGCCTCGTAGGTTATAACCGATACAACAAAAAGCTGCTTACACATCCGCCATTGCAATAACAAAAAAAGATTTGGCCCCAAGTAACTTTTTTTTTGTTTCCTAACCCCAAACATTATATATTATTATACAGGGTGTCCCAGTATTCCGTATACATAGAGTTGCTGTGGATTTCTGGGATGAAAATAAAGAGTGTCCCAAAATTCACGCAAGAAGTAATTTTGATAGAAAACACAGGTTTTTAATTAGAAATTGTAATTTTTTCATTGATTCATAAAGTATACAGTATAGGGTTATGTATGGAATAACATAACCTCCACGGCTTTGCTGGCACATACGCACTATTTTGTAGAAATTTTCCATGACCGTTTTGCATAAATGTGGCTGAATTTCGTTGATACAGCGCTTAATTTCCTCCTTCAAGTCATGGGTGGTCGTGGGCTTGTTGGCATAAACCTTAAACTTTAAAAAACCCGAAAGAAAAAAGTCCAACGGCGTTAAATCGCATGATCTGGGCGGCCAATTCTGATCACCAAAACGGGATATTACCCGACCAGGAAATGGCTCATGCAGTAATTGAATTGTTTCTTGGGTGTATGGCATGTGGCATCGTCTTGTTGAAACCATATGTCGTCCACATTCATATCTTGCAATTTAGGCACAAAAAACTGGATTATCATATCGCGCCAACCGCATTTTCAAAGAACAATGGTCCGATGATGCCTCCAGCCCAAAATCCGCACCAAACAGTGACACGTTGTGGATGCATTTGTTTCGCAACAGTCACGTGTGGATTGTCTGAACTCCAAATGCGACAATTTTGTCGATTAACGTAGCTATCAAGATGGAAATGAGCCTCATCGCTGAAGATGATTCTCTTCGAAAAATCAGTATCCACTTGTTTTTGTTCCATAATCTATTCAACGAACTCTTTTCGTTGTGCGTGGTCAGTAGACTTCAGTTCTTGAGGCAATTGAACTTTGTAAGCATAAAGATGCAAATCTTTCGTGAGAATACGCTGTAGAGAGCTTCTCGAAATGTCTAATTCTTGCCCACGGTGCCGAATTGATGTTCCTGGAGTCTCAGCAACACTCTGACAAACTGCTTCAATGTTTTGTATCGAACACTTGTTGAAGGACGGCCAGAGCGTTTAAGATCACTAATTGATCCAATCTCCCTGACTTTTTCAATTAATCTCTTCACAGTTGATGAGATTAAATCATTATTCTGACCATATTTTGTATAAAAATTCGGAACTGTAGCTACCAAACTTTCATTATTTTTAAAATATTGCTCAACAATGAAAACGAGTTGTTCTTTCGTGTTGCGCTCCATTTTTAATAGCCCTGAACTGTCAGCTGTCACGCTGTGTTTTTTGTTTTGTTGGCAATACTTTACCATACAAATGGCGCCAAATTCAAATCTTGCGTGAATTTTAGGCTTTATGACCATTTAACTCAACTTACCTTAGTCCAAAAATTCGTAATTTTTGAGATACAGGGTGTCAGTTATACTTTTATTTTAGTTTTTCTTGACTAGCTTCCTTAATAATTGTACTATTTGTACAAGACTCGGTGTTAAGGGGTCTTCTGAGATGAGAAATCGAAATCAGCTCACAGTTTTGTTGTAAACTGTAGGGGGGCGCCACTTATTGCACTATGTACACTTTTTAATTGTCATAACTTTTTTATACCACTCTATATGATATTTTTAATTAAATAGTCATATTTTGCTTCTTCTCTTGTCTAAAAAAGCTCTCTTAATAAATGTTTCTTTCGAGCAACAGTTTCTGAGATACTGGGATGTTTGTTTCCATTTTTTTATTTCCACTGTCAAATTCGCAAACGCTTTACACTTCATCCAGGCTTAGGGCAGGTCCAAAAGAGTACTCTTTAAAATTTGAAGCACGCCTAAAGGCGAACAGGCTAATAACAATAATAAATTTAAACAACGGGCCAATAATAGTAAAAATGTAAAAACCAACTGGCTAAGAGCATAAAGGAATACCCACAAATTGATAAATTCGAAAATTTGCCAAAAGAGCTTTTTTAGACAGGAGGTGGAGAATACGAATATTTAATTAAAAATATCATACAAAGTGGTATAAAAAAGTTATATCAATTTAAAAGAATACACCGTGCAGTAAGTAGCGCCCCCTACAATTTATAACAGAACTGTGAGCTGATTTCGATTTCTCATCTCAGAAAACTCCTTAGCATCGAATCTTGTACAAATGGTACAATTATTAAAAAAGCTACTTAAGAAAAACTGAAATAAAAGTATAACTTTGACACCCTGTTTACGAATTACGAATTTCTGGACTAAGATAAGTTGGGTTAAATGGTCATATTTTCATCCCAGAAATCCACAGTAACTCTATATACACGGAATACTGGGACACCCTGTATATTGTGCACAGCTCGAAACAATTTGTTCTTCTCAAGGAATAAAAAAAATTTATATCTCGCTGGATCAAATCCAGTATATGAGTGAGCAAAAAAATCAACTCAAATGACTTTACTTCATTTAACAGCGATCCTTGAATTTAATTTTTAAACAGTAGATTATTTTCGATATCATCAATCCTGATTTTCTACTCTTTCCAATTTACTAAAAGTTTTGCTGATCAAAACGGTTTTACTCAATAGAACCGTTTTTGCTCGCTCAGTAACGTACTCGTTGCGCGTTATTCATCCCTATAAAAACACATGCAACTGCATTTTCCTATCATTTCTTTATCGGAACTTGAACCGTCAATATCTCTGCTATACCTGCTCACTAATTACGTCATCCGAAAATGGATACGACGGAAGAGACGGCACAAGTCATTGCCTTATTGGAAGAAGGGTACAGCCAACGGGCAACTGCACCTGAGCCAGTCAGCTGTATCCAGAGTCTACAGACGTTACCAAGAGACTGGCGCCTTTACACGGAGACCAGAATCAGGAAGAGAAAGGTGTATCTCGGAGCGAGACGACCACTTTATTGTCAACACAACTCTAAGAAATCGTCACTTGGGCAGTCAGAAGAAGACTTAAAGAAGCTAATCTAACTCCGAAGAGACCAGCTAATGGACCCAAATTGCAGCCCATCAACAAGCGCGACACAGATTTATCCGAAAACATGTCGACTAGACCTTAGAGCAATGGCGCTCCGTTTTATTCTCCGACGAGTCCCGAATGTTCCTACATGGTAATGATGGAAGAAGACCGAGTCTGTAGAGGCCTGGGGAGCGCTATGCGCAGTGCTGCATTAGTGAAACGGTCGCCTACGGAGGAGGTTCTGTCATGGTCATGCGCATCTTCTGGATGTGAAAACCGATTTTGTCTGATGAGACTCGCAGCGGTGGATTAACTGCTCATCGGTACATCGAGGAGATCCTGCAGGAACACGTCGTTCCTTACGCTTCGTGCTAATGCACGACAATGCGAGGCCACATGCTGCTACATCGGTGCGGCAATACCTGGCGGAAGTAGGAATACCCACATTAGACTGGCCTGCGCGCAGTCCTGACCTTAATCCAATCGAGCACATGTGGAATGAGCTCAAAAGAAGGGTTCGAGCCAGAAATCGAGCCGCTGCATCGCTGAGAGACTTAAAAGTGGCTAGGGAGGAAGAGTGGGGAAGAATTCCACAGACAGTGGTGAAAAAGCTTACCCGCTCCTTGAAAAAACCGGCTGGAAGCAGTAATAAGGGCTAGAGGAGTAAAAATATTACTTTTATTAATAAATTTAAAATTTGTTTAATTTTTCCTTTCTCCTACCTCTATTTTCAATCCTTGTTCTCTTTGTTTCCCCTTTCAATCATTTTAATCAGTAAAAAGCATGAGGTATGCTACGGAATTTGATATCATTAGAAAAAGAATAGAATGAGCTTTCAAATGATGCTAAAATCCGTAAAAATATATTATACATAACACTAAATTCTAGGATTGAGTCGATTTTTTGCCCACCAGTGTACATATATTGAGCTTAATACAGGTTATTTTGAAAAATAGATTTTTTTGCAAAAAAATGTTATTTACCTTATTTTTTACAAGATTTTTCATCCCACCCTCGTATACCTACTTAACATAATTAATAATTTTCCTACAAAATCCGGTTTAACAAGAAAATTATGTGAAATACATGAGAAATGTTACGCTATTCTTGGATGTTCTCAAAGTAAACAAGCTACGCCACATAACAGAATACATACTGTCGGGTACTAGAATTTTAATATAATGCCAATTAAAATCTGTAGAATTTTATTCAACTTTCAGGTTAATTTATTTTCCAAAAATAAACAAATTAAGAATTTTCAAACGATTCGAACACGTTTCTTCTGGACCTTCAACTGTTGTCAACAATTTTTTATGTTACTCGCAACATTTTATTCGATATCGTGGATTTGTTCGCGCGTCATTTTTCGGCTAGTTATGTGAGAGAGAACTGTGATTTTCAGCCTGTAATATTGATAACGTACTGGACGTGAACGTTGTGAGGGTCTCTCATGGCCCAGATGGGATTCCATCAGCATTCTTGAGACAATGTATGTTTTCCCTGAGCAGACCACTACACTATATCTTCTGTTTGTCGTTGGACTCCTGCGTTTTTCCGCAATATTGGAAGACTAGCTTTTTGACACTCATTTATAAATCGGGAAATCGTGAGGATATAACCAATTACAGGGGTATTTGTATTTAGTCGGTATACCGAAGCTCTTTGATAAGCTTGTCGCGGACCAATTTTCATGGATTTGTAGGAACTTTGTGAGATACGAGCAGGACGGCTTTTCTCGGGGAAGATCCATAGTCACAAACTTACTAAGTTACGAGCAGTATCTGTTGGGCGCCTTTGAGAGAGGTATGCAGGTCGATGCTGTATACACTGATTTCTCGAAGGCGTTTGACAGGGTTAGGGTTCGCGCCCTGGGATTCGGCGTGACTAGGTGGATCAAGAGTTTTTTGACTGAACGTAGCCAGTGTATACGTATATTCAATCATATTTTAAGAAACATATCGGTATGTTCAGGTGTCCCGCAGGGTTCATACTGGGGGCCTCTCCATTTTAATTTGTTCATTAATGATATTGGTGAGATGTTCAACCATTCTGAATTTGCGGATGACCTCAAATTGTACAGAGGAATAGAAAGTGTAAACGATGTTACGCGTCTGCAGGAAGATCTGAATCGATTTTATTACTGGTCAGAAAGAAATGGCTTAAGTCTAAATGTTAAAAAGTGTTTCTGCATTTCCTTTGGTAGGAAGCGGAATATTGAGCGTCATTGGTATAGTTTGAACGGCGCTCTGCTTGAGTCGGTGTCGGAGATTCGCGACTTGGGTGTGTTTTTGGACAGTCAACTTAATTTTCGTGGCCATATTAATAATATTCTGAGACTAGGTCTCAGACATCTTGGTTTTGTTACCAGATATAGTAGGCAATTGTCGGCTAGCACGTCTAGAGTGTAGTATTTTTCAATGGTCCGCTCTGGTTTGGAGTATGCTTCGGTAGTGTGGTCACCATCTTACCAGTGCCATATTGCTGAGATTGAGTCAGTGCAGCGTAGATTTCTACGAACTTTACCTTTTAAAGCTGGAATAAATATTTATAAGGATGCAAGTTTTGATATTGACTATGGGATGATTATGAACGCTTTTGGTGCGGATACTTTGGAGAAGCGTAGGGATCTTGCAGATGTTTTATTCCTATATAGACTCCTGAATGGCTTTATTTCCTGTCCGCGACTTTTGGAGAGCGTCCAACTTAATACTATTCATAGGACTCGTAACAGTGTACTGCTCAGTATTTAACAGTGCTAATTATGGCTATTACAGTCCTCTCACGAGAATGTGCCGATTATTTCATGCATACAGCCTTGATCCCTTCAGTTGTAGTATTAGCGAATTTAAAACGCTTGTAAGCGCGATCGGGATCTGAGGTGTTAAACTGTTGTAATGCTTGTTTTTTTTTCTCCTTTTTCACGTTATGAATTGTATATGTTCATTGTGTTTTAACATTATTTTGTTTTTATATTACTATTGTAATTTTGTTTTTATATTACTATTGTAATTGGCTTGTCCGTTTAAAATAAAATAAAATAAAAAAATATTTATCTCAAAAAGCGATGAACTGATCGAGACGATGTAAGTAAAACCACAAAAATCCCAAACACAGACTATTATTTTTATTTATGCATCACTAAAGCAAAAAATTAAAAACGTTTCCCCTTACACATGTACGCTGTGGGTTCTCCAAAATTTACATTTGCTCCAAATTCTTAATTCACTATGCACTATTTAACCTATATGACTGCGTATGTGCCGTACGCATGGAGAGGAACCTCAATATCGGGATGGAGTCAAGGTAGCATTGTTCTATTAGCAAACAAGGACTGTAATTTCTACAAAATAACTGTAAAAGATTTTCAACAAGATCTAAAAATTAAAAAACCGTTTGATTTCTCTTTTTTTCTTATTACACTCTTCTCTTAATTCTATGCATTTTTACAACAAATTAATTTCCATCTTGTAGCTTGCCTGCAAGGCAGGTGAAGAAGCCTGTTGAATGGCCTGACTCCTCCAAAAAGTATCCTTTTAACTTCATTTTAATTTTTGCAAATAGTAAAAAGTCACTAGGTACTAAACCAGGTGAGTACGGCGAATAGTTCAACATACCCATTTAACTTCTAGCGAAAAATTGACAAAGAATGAGTGATGAATAATATCGTAACTATCGTAGAAAACCATCACCTTTGTTTCGATTTTATGGGACTTTTCGTGTTTTTTTGGCCCCAAATTGGCACTTTAACACTCTGTTTTTAAGTCATATTGAACACACCATGTTTCTAGAGACTACGACGACTTGATTGTCACCCATCTCTTCTTAATCATCGGCTACACCTTTATCTGAATTCTTTCTGAAACTTTTGTTTTTCCGAAACCTTGGTCTTCTTTCAAAATCGTCTGAATTGTTTCCCTGTTGATGTTTAACTGATAAGACTGGTCTTCCAGCCTACTTTCAGACTTCCAGTTGTTTTCTCCTGTCAAAAAAAGTTTATGCAATTCAAAAACTTGTGCCCTGGATAAATAACTATTGCCATATACTTTTCTTCGACGTTTTACTGTTTCTGTGCCATTCGCACTCAGTTTTGCGCGAAACTTAATTACTCCTTTTTGTTTCATAATTTCTAGATCAAAATTTCTCGACTTAAATGGAAAATTGCATCTCAGTCTGTCCTCAATATTTAAAATGAAAATGAAAAAAAGAATGCAGCTTCAAAATGACATATTAAACTCGTAGATGGCGCCACTAGTTCATGATATACATCACCAGGCCCAAAAATTTATTGTAGCAGCGTGAACTTTCAAAATCACTTTAAAACAGCGTGAGGTTCAATTGGAAGATATATATATATATATATATATATATATATATATATATATATATATATATATATATATATATATATATATATATATATATATATATATATATGTATATATATATATATGTTTTGACGGATGTTTTCACGGGTGTAATATGATAACTGTGTGTCTCGGGTTTCCCGTGTAGGCTGGATATCCTGAGAAGGATTATTTAACAGCTAACGTTTTAATGGGATCTCACCTTTCTTTTTCAAAGCTTACGTGATGGAATCTCAAAGTAGACTGAGCTCTGCGGTTCGATTGCGTCTGGTTATATGCGCAACAGGGGCGTTCTTATTGGCTGGTTGGGATTGGCCAATCGCGTGCGTCTGACTGCGTGTTATTCTGGCTGGTGTTTTATGTATTGTTTCTGCTTCAGGCTCTGTATTGTTTTTTGGCTTCATTCTGCACTTGGTAAGAATATTTTTCCAAGCAGTTGGCAAACGTTGACTGTCGTCTCGGTTGTTGAGACTGATGGGCCTTTTTTTCTATTTCTATAGCTTCTCTTACTATTCTTGTGGACAGGTTGTTACTTCTTGCTAAAGTCCTCGTTTTAGCAAAATTAATTTTATGTCCTGTCTTGGCGACGATATATTACATTAAAATCCCGGGTTTCAATCCGTTCGTGTAACAATGAATTTGTACGACGTTTCGCCAAAATCTCATTTGGGATTTTCAAGTTCTCTTGCTGCTGCTGCTACTCGATACTGTGGTCTTGCTGCTGCTGCCGCTCTAACTAAGTTAGCTTCGAACGGCAGCAGCAGCAAGATCACAGTATCGAATAGCAGCAGCAAGAGCACTTGAAAAGGCCGAAACGTCGTGCAAATTCATTGTTAGACGAACGAATTGAAACCCGGAATTTTAATGTAGCTTCGAGCTGCAGCAGCAGCAAGATCATAGTATCGAGTAGCAGTAGCAGCAAGAACACTTAAAAATGCAAAATGAGATTTTGGCAAAACGTCGTACAAATTCATTGTTAGGTGAACAGATTGAAACCCGGAATTTTAATGTAGTATATCCACCATCCGTGAAAACCTCTATTGTAACATTATATATACATATATACATATACATATATATATATATATATATATATATATATATATATATATATATATACATATACATATATATATATACATATATATATATATATATATATATATATATATATATATATATATATATATATATATATATACAGTGAGAACGGAAAGTATTCGTACAGTGAAAATGACACGCATTTATTTTATAGAAAGGGGCATAAACGTACATGACGCTCTAAAAAAATCTGATTGCTAATATTTATTGTTTAATCATTTCTTTATTGCATCTGTGCTCAAAGTACAGAAAAAAAATAAAATTGAACACGCAAAAAATAAACAAACAAAACATACAACAGATTTCGCGCGCACGGAAAGTATTCGTACAGGCAAATTGTGAGTTTTACCGTAGTGCATACGGTATACAAACTTAATTTTGACTTTTGACAAACTTTAAAATTTTTTCGTTGTCAGTATTTTGTTGGATATCCTTTGGCCTTGATGATTGCCTGAAGCCTTCTGGGCATGGACAACACCAAATCGTGAGTAAATTTTGAAGGAATCCTGTCCCATTCCTCTTGCAAAGCCCGTTTGAGGTCGGATTTGTTCCTTATAACATGCGATCGAACTTGGGTTTCAAGGTAACTCCATACGTTTTCTATAGGGTTGATATCGGGGGACTGGGGAGGCGTGTGCAATTGGCTTCGCACGTTGTACAAAAGCCACAACTTCAGGTTGACCGCAGTATGCTTAGGGTCGTTATCTTGTTGAAACACGAAATCCTCACCTAAACCCATTTTTTCTTTACTTGATACGAGGTTCTTCTTTAAAATATCAATATAGGCACGATGGTCCATAATGCCGTCAATAAATTGTAGTTTACCGACACCTGCAGCGCTTATGCAACCCCAAACAAGAACCGAACCCCCACCGTGCTTCACGGTTGGAATGGTATTTTTGGGGTCCAGCTCAGTGTTTTTAGTACGCCATACTTTTTGTTGACCGTCTGACCCGAATATATTAAATTTACTTTCATCAGAAAAAATTACTTTATTCCAAAATTCCGGGAGCTTGTTTTGATGCTGCAAAGCGAAGGTGACACGTTTCGGACGATTTACCTCGTTGACCCAGGGCTTTTTTCTTGCTACCCGTCCGTGATATCCTTGGTCATTTAAAGTTTTTCGAATAGTCGTGACACTCATACTCACTCCACGCTTTTCCAGTTCTGCTGCGATTTTCGGAGCACTAATTCTAGGAATTTCCTTGACGAGTCGGAGCACAAGCCGTTTCGTCCCGTTTCGACAGAGACTTCCGTCGGCCGCTGCGGGGTTGATTAACTACCGACTTATACTTGCAAGACCGGTCAACTATGGACTGCACAGTTGATTTAGGCCTGTTAACTAATTTTGATATTTCACTTAAAGATTTACACTGATTTAAAAGCCAAATTATTATTTTCCTCTCCACGTCGGTCGTTTCTTGACCCTTTCGACCCATATTTGCTACTGCCACAGTTGACCAAGAAGAAATCTGATCATTGGCACGTGTCTAACTAAGAGCTGGTAGTTGCTTATACAAAGAAATACGGCTGATAGCGTCTGGGTTTGTTTACTTTTTTCAACTGGAACCAGCCGTACGAATACTTCCGTGCGCGCGAAATCTGTTGTATGTTTTTGTTTGTTTATTTTTTGCGTGTTCAATTTTATTTTTTTCTGTACTTTGAGCACAGATGCAATAAAGAAATGATTAAACAATAAATATTAGCAATCAGATTTTTTTTAGAGCGTCATGTACGTTTGTTATGCCCCTTTCTATAAAATAAATGCGTGTCATTTTCACTGTACGAATATTTTCCGTTCTCACTGTATATATATATGTATATATATATATATATATATATATATATATATATATATATATATATATATATATATATATATACATCTCAAACTAGTACCGACACTAGGGAGGTACTTTTTCATGTGGACAAACATATTATTTAAAATTACTAATGCCTCATTGTCACCGTGCAGCTTGCACTACACAACAGCAGAATGGAGATATTTTCAAGATGACTAATAGGATTCAGCATAAAGCCGACACACATACGGCGTGGGCTGTTTTTCATTCAAACATTAGTCCCGATATGGCGCAATAAAGATACATAGTAGGAAAATATCTTGATGATTTCAAAGAAACATTTAAACATGTTGTTTTGTAACTTGACATTGTCGGTGGGCAAATTATTGTTTTTAACAATGCCTAATTGTTTACTTTGTAGCACAAAAATACGAGCAATCAGAAAGTTTGAAGGATAACTATGTTGGAATATTAGGAAAACTATTGTTCGGAAGTTTCATGGTCACCTTTATTTCTTACGATTATATCTTATCGCTACAGATGTAATGGGTAGCCGGTCAAAACCGGGCATCCGGCTGATTTGGCTGGGTAGCCGTGCATTTGATAATATTAAACATGACCTCTTGTTGAAGAGACTTGCGAAAATCGGAGTAGATGATAAGGACACACGAATAATAAATCATTTATACTTAAATCAAGAGGCTGAAATCAGGACCAATAATAACTTGACGAAAACATTTAGCGTCCTAAAAGGCGTCCCACAGGGGTGCATTCCATCTCCAATACTATTTAATATATATGTTGAAAAAATATTTCAGTTAGCACTAGAGGACGAAACTAGGGGCACAAAAGTCAATGGAAGGCCCGTTAATAACAGAAGATATGCAGAGGACACTACAATCGTGGCTAATAATCTAGAAGACCTGCATGTATCCTTGACAGGATAAACTGATATGGAGAACAGTATGGTCTAAGAATAAACATTAGGAAAACAAAGATGTTGATAGTCAGCAGATAACAACATGTTAACGACTTACTCACGATAAATAATGATTTAATCGAACGAGTTTCCCAATTTAAATATCTTGGTTCAGTCTTGAACGAGAAGTGGGACTGTGACGAGGAGATCAAAACACGAATAGGCATTGCAAAAACAACCTTTTATAAGATAAGTTGGGAATGTGGAATCTTGGCACAATGATACTACTCAGTATATATCACCACTACACCATACACTTTATTTTTGCACTCGACGCGCGTTTCGCTAACCATGTTAGCTTCATCATCGCTCCTGATGAAGCTAACATGGTTAGCGAAACGCGCGTCGAGTGCAAAAATAAAGTGTTTGGTGTAGTGGTGATATATACTGAGAGTAGTACTTTTATAAGATCAAAAATGTACTATGCCAACAACGTATGCCACTCGATCTGCGTCTCCGGGTCATTAAATATTACGTTTGGCCTGTTTTGTTGTGTGGTGCCGAAACTTGGTCACTGAGGATCACTAAACCGCTTGAGGCTTTTGAGATGTGGACTCTTCCAAGGTTGCTGCGTATACCCTGGACTGACCACCTCTCTAATGAGCGAGTACTGCAAAGAGTAGGAGCCGAAAGGGAATTACTGAACATCGTTAAAACAAGAAAGGTCTCGTATCTGGGTCACATACTCAGAATGCCCCGATATTACATCCCTAAATTAATTCTTCAGGGAAAAATTGAGGGTAGGCGTGGGCCTGGAAGAAAACAGCACTCTTGGCTCCGAAATATTAAAGACTGGTGTGGAATACCGGATGTGGCCACAATCTTCCAGCGAGCACAGGGAAATGAGCTCTTAATATTACAGAAGAGAATGGGACATGACCCCAAGATGCTGTGTGCGCATGGGACTGGAAGAAGAAGCCGGTTTGACCGGATAATTTATTACCTGGCATGATATCGTGCCAAATTTTTTAAGCAAAATAAAAAAGTAATATTTATTTCAAAATATGCATAAAAGAAGTTTACAAACCTAAACTAATTATATTAGTACAAAACTTTTGTTCCTGCTATTTATGTCAGATGTCAACATATCTATTGCAAAGGAAAATAAATCAACACCTGACGGTAAATCAGCAATTTGTGTCGTATTTTTCGTATATTTCGGGAATGCTGCTCTGGCTAAAAAATGGACGGCTTGTAATATTATATTGGGTGATTGCAAAAGTTTGTGCCCGATTAGAAACCAAATTAAATACAACATATTTTAATAAAATATAGTATTTATTAATCAAAGATGTACTCTCCATCATTTTGTAACTGTCCAAGTTTCTGAATTCCTTCTTTGTAGAAACTGCGTGGTTTCTCTTCAAAGAAAATCGTAAGATCGTTTTTGACTTCTTCCACAGAATCAAATTTTTTGTCATTCAAATTATTTTACATAGAACGAAACAGACGAAAATCTGGAGAGGCAAGGTCAGGGGAATACGATGTGTGCTGTAGGATTTCCCATTTTAACTTCCTAAGTTTTTGCGGTGTCTGTTGAGCGACATGTGGTCTAGTGTTGTCATGGTGAAAAATTTTGCCTTTTCGATTAACCAAATTTGGACGGTTTGCTTGGATTTCAACACTGAGTTGGGTGAGTTGCTCACAGTCTTCTCCGCAGTTATTGTTTAACCACGTGGAAGAAGCTCGTAAAAACTTATTCCTCTACAATCCCATCAGACACATTACAATACTTCTTTTTCTTATTATGTTGTTATACACAACCCATTTTTCATCTCCATTTATGACTTGATCCAAGAAAGGTTCGTTTTATTGTCGGGCGAGGCTAGAAATGGCTGTAGAATCACGGTTCAGTTTGTTCCGTTCTGTCAAAACATGCGGAACCCATAATAGCGAGTTTCGAAGTGTATACAAGTTGCTTTAAATGACGAAATGCAGTCGAATTGTCAACATTTAGTTTCTCCGCAATCTCTTCAGTGGCAATCCGTGGATTATTATTCACTCAGTCACGGATAAAGTCATTATCTATGCCTTTTCATTTTCCATTTTGAATATTAACCTTGCACACAAATTAACTTGAATAAACTTTTTTTAAGGTTATGTTAACTCACCACGCATTTAGATAACTGTCAGTTAATAATATGTATATAAAAGAAACATCAGCACAGTCCAAACGCATGCTTCTGCCGTCTATGAAAATCGGGCACGAAGTTTTACAATCACCCAATATTTCACTTCAAGTAGTGCAAGCAGCCTCTTGTACTCTAAAAAAAACCGGTCAAGTGCAAGTCGAACTTGCACAATTAGTGTTCCGTACGTTGATTGTTTTTAAAATAAAAATTTTTGTTAGGGTGGTATAAAATGATCAGTGACTTCACAAAACACACCCCAAATGAGTTTTCAACAAAGTTTGTTTCCAATCTTTACTGAAAACTGGTGACCTTGAAATTTTGTTTTTTTTTATACCAAATAAATTATTAAAAGTAGTGCACTCGTGATAACTTTCGTTCAATCTATACCCCGTGGAGAATATTCCAGAATTTTTTCAAAATTTTTTGATCAGTACTTTTCGAGATAAGGTAGAGGACAGCGATTTTTCTCGATTTTTTAAAAGTAATACGAAGAAAAGTGTGCGCAAGTATTACATTATATATATATATATTTTTTACTCGTGTTTTCACAAGCTTTCATTTGACACCACACTCGATGACCTAGTAAAAAAAATTTTTTTTCACTTCCGATTTCACCTCTCAAAACGAACCCCTTAAGTCAAAATTTATGTTACGGTGGTATAAAATGATCAGTGACTTCACCAAACACACGCCAAATGAGTTTTCAACAAAGTTTGTTTCCAATCTTTACTGAAATCTGATGACCTTGAAATTTTTGTTTTTTTTTTAAATACCAGATAAATTATTAAAGTTAATGCACTCGTGATAATTTTCGTTCAATCTATACCCCGTGGAGAATATTCCAGAATTTTTTCAAAATATTTTGATAAGTACTTTTCGAGATAAGGCGCGGGACAGCGATTTTTCGCGATTTTTTGAAAATAATACAAAGAAAAGTGCGCGCAAATATTACATTATATATATATATTTTTACTCGTGTTTTCACAACCTTTCATTTGACACCACACTCGATGACCTAGTAAAAAAATCTTTTTTTTTTTTTTCTTCCGATTTCACCCCCCAAAATTAACCCCTTAAGTCAAAATTTAACTTTCAAAACTACATGGCTCTGATGAGGCCATCAATTCCTATATTATTACCAAATTTCAAGTTTCTATGACAAATAGTTTCGGAGAAAAATCGCGAGTGACAGACAGACAGACAAACAGACAGACAGACAGACAGACACCGAAGTGATCTTATAAGTGTTCCGTACGGAACACTAAAAATAAGTATTTAGAAGATTTGAGTTATTTTAACTAAAAGAATATTTTGTTGGCTTATTTTTTCATGAAGAAAGAGGAAGAAGAAAATTTATTATTACCTTTATCCTTACAGTTATAGGTACATTTAACTGTACAAAAGTAAAGAACAACGATAACCTTAAGGCGATAACATTTCATTTTTACACTTACCTATATTTTCTACAAACGAAAAAGGCTAGTTGTCCAAGGCTATCATCTCTCCTATTGCTGTGTTACAAGTTTTACTTTAGGATCATTTATTCCACTGTTTGGTTGTCCCAAAATATTCTGTAACATTCACGTCTTTTAAATTTCCAGCGGTGGTGCATGATTCTGCGTCGTTCTTAACGTCATTGACCAAACTAGTGATGTTTAAATTTTAAATGTTTCCATGAAGCTGAAGTACTAGCTTTTTTCCTGAACTGAGTTTACGCGACACAACCTAAATACTGTTTTCGATTCATCTTCCTCACCAAGTAAAAAGTTTTTCCAGACTTTGCTCATTTGTTAAAACCCAACTATTGTTAAAAAGACCTTCTACCGTAGAAAATATCGAAACAAGATTTTTATTTCGCTACGGAATTCATTGCATTACCGCTGAATACGGGGTTCCCCACAAAGAAACCAAAGGCGTAGTTGCCTAAGCGCTAATTTATCGCGTCTTAAAATATTGCCAAATCATCAAAAATTATACAGACCAACAAAAAAAATATTTGTAAAAACTTTTTAAACCAATACATCTAAGTGTTATGTATTTTTGGATGCTGAAACCGTATCTGGTATCATCCACAGTTCCCTCACAATATGACATCGATTAAATTTCAAAATAGGGAAAATTTGATACATAAAAAATAAAAACTTAAACCGTACTTTTATTTGATCATGCTACAATTTTAATCTCTTGTTCTATAATGGTAAATAGATATTCCAGATTCCAATAAATGTTTTTCTTTCAGCCTAGAACCAAGCAATTCTGCTTTTTCCTTAGTCAAACCCAAATCTCTCACTAAATCCTTTAACTTAGCTTGTGTAAACAACTGTGGTTTTAAATTATCTAGAGAATATTGAAACTCATCATCATCCGGTCGAGTTTCATTAAATTCGGGAGTGGACTGTAAAACGTCATCAATAGACTGAGGTGGCTTAGGGACAGGAAGTCCCGGTCCATGTCCTATCGGCCGATTAGCTGAAGTAATGTTAGGATAGACAATTACTTTCTTATTTTTGGAGTTATATGCAAAGTATACTTTTTTTTACAAAGTAATGTTTCGTTGATGTTTTTTAACTATAAACTCACCACATATATAACAAAAAGTGTCGGGAGAGTTTTTAAAACCACGATTAGCCATACTTTGAGTGTGAATTAAAGCACATAGGTTAAACACTGCAATGCAAGGTTATATTAACTGGAAGAAAATATACAGCTGTGACATTTATCGGAACTGCCAACCTAATAACATTTGATTTTACTGCCAACCTTATAAAATTCTGATTTTATTGCCAACCTAATAACACTTCAATGATAAAAAATAAACTTTTCACATTTTGAATATTAAAATGTGAAAAATTGGTGGGTGATACGACTATTTTATTATTACTTTCGGACTCAGCACACCAAAAAACATAGGAATCAGGTAAAATTATTAAAAAAGTTTTTTCATCGTTCGCCTGTGTTACCTAAAATTGGCAGTGTTGGCAAAAAATGTTAATAAAATGTAAAAGCTTAGTATAATATTGCCGGATCCTGTCCGACCGCGTATCTGGTTTTGCCGAATCTTACGTAACCGGGTACCCGGTTTTGCCTTTAGTCAAGTTCTGTCTTTGGTAAGAAACTTCACACTTATTTATCGTTACCAAATTCTTGACAACAAAGCAATATTTTTGTACAACTGGCTGCGCTACTGGATCAGACCCTTAGAAATAACTAAACAACCAAAAACGTCGAATATACGAGGCTGGTTTGAAAAGTCCGTGCAAAGTCCGAGAGATGGCACCACCGGCGCGTATCAAGGTCATGTTTAGTTAGTAGCATCTCTTGAATAAACGCACACCAAGTTTCAGCCATATTGGTCTATTTCTTTGTGTTTGGCATTCGTGTGAATCAAGGAAGTCGAGTGATTTTCAAGAAATGGACGAAAAAGAATTTCGTGTGGTAATTAAACATTACTTTATGAAAGGCAAAACGCCTCAGGAGACTAAAGAGAAGCTTGATAAACATTATGGTGACTCTGCACCTTCGATTAAAACAGTTTATAAGTGGTTTCAAAATTTTCGGACTGGCCATATGGGCACAAGTGACGCTGAACGTTCTGGACGGCCTGTGGAGGTTACGACTCCAGAAATCATTGATCAAATCCATGATATGGTGATGGATGACAGAAGAGTTAAGGTGCGTGAGATTGCTAGTGTTGTGGGCATCTCGACTGAACGGGTACATAATATTTTGCATAAACATTTGGACACGAGAAAGCTATCCGCAAGATGGGTGCCGCGATTGCTCACGCTTGACCAAAAACGGAATCGTGTGAAGTGTTGCAAGGATGGTTTGCAGCTGTTCCAGAAGAATCCGGAGGACTTTAAGCGTCGTTTCGTCACTGTGGATGAAACATGGATACATTACTATACTCCCGAGACCAAACAACAATCTAAAGAATGGGTTTCCAAGGGGGAATCTGCACTAAAAAAGGCGAAGACCGTTCCTTCGGCCGGAAAGGTTATGGCGACTGTCTTTTGGGATTCGCAAGGGATAATCCTCATCGACTATCTGGAAAAGGGTAAAACTATTACAGGTGAATATTATTCATCGTTATTGGACCGTTTGAAAACCGAGCTGCAAGAAAAACGCCCGCGATTGGCCCACAAGAAAGTCCTTTTCCATCACGACAACGCACCAGCACACACCTCAGCAGTTGTGGCCGCAAAATTAATGGAAATAGGATTCCAACCCGTTTCACATCCCCCCTATTCTCTAGACTTGGCTCTCTCGGACTACTATTTGTTCCCCAATTTGAAGAAATGGCTGGCGGGACAAAGATTTTATTCAAACGAGGAGGTGATTGCAGACACTAATGGATATTTTGCAGACTTGGACAAATCCTATTATTCAGAAGGGATCAACAAACTAGAACATCGTTGGACGAAGTGTATAAGCCTAAAAGGAGACTATGTCGAAAAATAAAAAAGGTTTACCCCAAACACATAAGTAGTTTTTATTTTTGCACGGACTTTTCAAACCAGCCTCGTAGGTAACTGGGGTGAATAAAATGACTAAAATTATGTCATAAAATGCTAATTAAGTACCTAATGATTACAGAAAAGTACTGTTTTTTAATTATATCTCGAAAATGATATGTACAAAAGATAAAAGAAAATGGGATACCCCATTTTTACTATTCGTCTAAACAAATACCATTATTGTAAATAGTTTTTAATAAACTTCCAATGAGGTATCGAGGTCATTACGTTTGTAACATGTTTATTTTGAATCACAGGCTTATTAGTCTAGTTACTTTAAAGTAGATACGAAACCTGATGCCTTTGTTCGATAAATGTTAATCTTTTGGCTAGTTCAGGTAAAACTACTTATTGAATTTTAATCGCTTCTTCTTCTAGAACATTAAGAAGGTTGTTTCAACGGAAACTAGCTTTTTGTGTCAAGAATACATAGGCAAAATTAAGGAATATTGAAATTTTAGTCCTTTTTTAAACGCGTATAACGCAAAAAGAAATTATAGGATGTTGAAAATCCTATTTTTAAATAATACCTCTGTCTTAATTGTTTTAATTTCCGTTTCGTTATGTCGTATGGTGGGCCTTTTGCCGCGTCACGACTAGAACGGCAAAATTAAAATAATACATTTATATGAAGGTGTCCTACGTACAACTAGCAGGGTCCAAGGGTTTTTTGAAGCATTTATAGCGACCTAACATACAACTGTAGCATCGGTTGTGTCGCATACAGCACTGGCGTCGCAGGAATGAATCACAGCTAAAACAGTGTTGCTTTCTCCGTTCGTTGCAGTCATCCACGTAAGACACTGCGTAACACAATAGTGTTCTTAAAAAAAACGTATTTTTAAAAACAAGTAAAAAAAATTCTTATCCACTATTGCCGGACTTACCTAAAATAAGATGTAATTTGGCATCAGTCTGGAAGGCATAGTGTAGGGTGACAAGGAACGGGTTATCACGGACGGCTTCTAATACTTGTCTCTCTGTTTTCGTATGTTCGGTTGTCTTTTTCTTTTGAACTATCGTGGCTTTTTTTCAGTACTTTCATGGCGTAAAGGCGGTTGTCGTCTGAACCGCCGCGTTTTCTTACTAGGAACACTTTACCATAAGCTGAAATAAAAAAAAAAGATAAACTTTGATTTCAAAAAACCTATATATTTTAAAAGTCAATAAAAAAATATTGCAGATAATGGCGACAGTTTTTTGAAACACAAAACGTATTTAGTTGAAATATCAAGTTTTTTTTGTGATTTGCCGCGGAATACAGCCTTCCTCATCTAGAGTACAGATGTCACTTCGCTGTTCCATACACAGCTGCTTTTTTGGTGCCATTTTTAAAACGAAATTTCGGCCTAAACAACCGCGAGAATGTTTCGATGCACAATAAATTCAGAAGTCGCAACTATCGCCTTTGATAACATCTTAGTAAATGTGAAGCTATTTATTAAACTCATCTTTTATAAGTACACAACCCTTTTTAGATTCCTTGCTGAAGGGGAATATTGTATTCATGGAAAACTCACACTCCGAGATTTTTGTATTTCTTGATGTCTCCGGATCCCTAGAGCACGAAAAACGTAGTCTTCCATTTCCGTCAGTCTGTCTATCTTTGGAACGAATTCAGACATTCGTTTCAAATTTGGTACCATATACTACTTGACATAAGAATACAACCTACAGTTTTTGAGCCATAACACTTTAAAGGAGTACTACGAGGCTGGTTTGAAAAGTCCGTGCAAAGTCCAAGAGATGGCACCACCGCGCGTATCGAGGTCATGTTTAGTTAGTAGCATCTCTTGAATGAACGCACACCAAGTTTCAGCCATATTGGTCTATTTCTTTGTGTTTGGCATTCGTGTGAATCTAGGAAGTCGAGTGATTTTCAAGAAATGGACGAAAAAGAATTTCGTGTGGTGATTAAACATTACTTTATGAAAGGCAAAACGCCTCAGGAGACTAAAGAGAAGCTTGATAAACATTATGGTGACTCTGCACCTTCGATTAGAACAGTTTATAAGTGGTTTCAAAATTTTCGGACTGGCCATATGGGCACAAGTGACGCTGAACATTCTGGACGGCCCGTGGAGGTTACGACTCTAGAAATCATTGATCAAATCCATGATATGGTGATGGATGACAGAAGAGTTAAGGTGCGTGAGATTGCTAGTGCTGTGGGCATCTCGACTGAACGGGTACATAATATATTGCATAAACATTTGGACATGAGAAAGCTATCCGCAAGATGGGTGCCGCAATTGCTCACGCTTGACCAAAAACGGAATCGTGTGAAGTGTTGCAAGGATGGTTTGCAGCTGTTCCAGAGGAATCCGGACGACTTTAAGCGTCGTTTCGTCACTGTGGATGAAACATGGATACATTACTATACTCCTGAGACCAAACAACAATCTAAACAATGGGTTACCAAGGGGAATCTGCACCAAAAAAGGCGAAGACCGTTCCTTCGGCCGGAAAGGTTATGGCGACTGTCTTTTGGGATTCGCAAGGGATAATCCTCATCGACTATCTGGAAAAGGGTAAAACTATTACAGGTGAATATTATTCATCCTTATTGGACCGTTTGAAAACCGAGCTGCAAGAAAAAAAACGCCCGCGATTGGCCCACAAGAAAGTCCTTTTCCATCACGACAACGCACCAGCACACACCTCAGCAGTTGTGGTCGCAAAATTAATGGAAATAGGATTCCAACTCGTTTCACATCCTCCCTATTCTCCAGACTTGGCGCCCTCGGACTACTATTTGTTCCCCAATTTGAAGAAATGGCTGGCGGGACAAAGATTTTATTCAAACGAGGAGGTGATTGCAGACACTAATGGATATTTTGCAGACTTGGACAAATCCTATTATTCGGAAGGGATCAACAAACTAGAACATCGTTGGACGAAGTGTATAAGTCTAAAAGGAGACTATGTCGAAAAATAAAAAAAGTTTACCCCAAACACATAAGTAGTTTTTATTTTTGCACGGACTTTTCAAACCAGCCTCGTAGGAGCATATTTCTTGCTTGTTAATTGTGATAATAAAACATTTTTAAGCATAATTATTTAAAGTCATGCACGTGTATATATCGTCCCTACCATGTCAAACTATCGAATACGAAAATGGGTAGTTTTCAGGAGAGCAAAAGAACCACTTTAATAGTGAAGACAAAATTAGCACATTGCCAAAATTGCAAAGTTTAATACTTTTCCTACACATTTTTTAAACTTTTTTTAGGATGTTATCAAGATTTAGTCAGTCTAATCTTTTTTTACTTTAAATTAGTTTTTTTTCACATTCGATAGTTTGACATAGTAGATAGGGACGATATAAATTAAACCATTAAATATGAAACAATATCATGTAGTAAAGAATATCTATAATATATATAAAATGCAACGTCTCTCTGTCTGTCTGTCAGTTAGTGCGCTTACCTCGAGAACCTCTTATCCGATTTTTTTTTAGATTTATACATATGTTCTCGTCAGGTTATAGGATACATTTTATTACGTTAGGTAACATAAAAAATAAGTAGTGACGATAATAACGAATCAAGTCGGAAAAAGGTTTACCGCTAGCGCACTCTCTTGCAACACGCTGCCTATACCGTTAAATATGGAACAATATCATGTAACAAAGAATACAATATATATAAAATGCAACGTCTCTCTATCTGTCTGTCCGTTAGTGCGTTTATCACTCGAGAACCACTTATCCGATTTACGTGCGTTTTTTTTAAATTCATACATATGTTCTCTGGGCAGATTATATAATAATAATAATCTATACAATAAATATAAAACCCAACGTCTCTATGTCTGTCTTTCTGTCCGTTAGGGTGCTTATCATTCGAGAACCACTTATCCGATTTACGTGTTTTTTTTTAATTCTTAACTTAATATTTATCAAAAAAAGATCTATAATATATACAAAACGCCATGTCTCGCTGTCTGTCTGTCCGTTAGTGCACTTAGCACTCAAAAGCCACTTATCCGATATACGTGTTTTTTTTTAAAGTACATATGTTCTCTGGCCAGGTTATACGATATATTTTATTACCTTAGGTAACATATCAAGTCTACGCGAGCGGAGCCGCGGGCACGGCTAGATATATATATATATATATATATATATATATATATATATATATATATATATATATATATATATATATATATATTCTTCGAATAAAGAAATTAGAACACTTTTCATTATTTTCAATTATCTATGGTGAAATATATAAGGGGTTAATGTAGTAGATCAGAGAGTTCGAGGAGATACTTGGTATATATCGTAAGAATTATGATTTTTAGGATTTTTACAGTCCAAGAATGTGAAAATTATGAAATTTTTAATTTTCATGGAAACAGTTTGTATAGGGAAATATCATATTTCAGTTCTAAATATCTCTGAAGCCCGTCCTTAACTGTTTTTATAATTATCAGTTTACCATTACTTTTCAAAAGTGTACCTTCTTACCCCTTTTTACGTTCATCGCTAACGGATGTAGAGATGAAAAAAAACACCCCGTTTAAAATTCTCTAAATCGAGAAAAAAAATGATCTGGATTTATGTCTCTCGATATGTTGCCGCGATAACCGAACGAAACGAGAAAATCATTTATTTTTTTTTTACATTTATAGCACGCGCAGTAGAAAAGAAATCTAGAATTTTTAAATAATATTGCTGAGGTAAAAAGGATGGCGATTAATAAATTTTATTGACTCAATCTTAACAAAATTAATAAGTAAAGAAGACTGAAATATGATAATAAGCGATACAATGCATTTGGAACGTAGAGACAGATACTAGAGATGTAACAGGTAGTACTTTTTAAGAACCGGCAAAATCGGGTACCCGGAGAAGTAGGATCCGGTAAAACCGGGTACCCGGCCGGCTAGAATCCGCCAATATTATATTAAGCTAGTTCTTTTATGTTTTATTAACATTTTTTGCCAACATTCCCAATTTTAGGTAATTGTTAAGACGCGATGAATTAGCGCTTAGGCAACTATGCGTGTGAAACCCGATGAATCCCCGAGAGACATAAAAATCTTATCCTGACGGTAAAGGGTCCTTTTAACGATTGAGGGGTTTTAAAAAATTAGGAAAGTCTGGAACTACTTGTTACTTGCCGAGGAAGATGAATCAAAAGGAGTATGTGGGTCGTGTGGCGTAAGAACCACGCAAGATTTAGGAAAAAAATGTTACTTCATCTTTATGGAAACATTTCAAGGAAGATCAGGACAAAGTAGGATCATTAACCACAATTTAAAACAAATTAATAGACAAACAAACAGAATTTGTTGTGACATCCCAAGAGTGGAATGTAAATGATCCTAAAGCCAAACCTGTGCACCCGGCAGCAGGAGAGACATCAGATTGTTGAGGTAATCAATAAAGATTTATTGCAGGAAAATTGTTTTAAAATCTTTATAATAGATTCATTTTTTTATTGAAAATAGTCCCGACTGGCAACGTTTAAATTGTAGTGTAGGGGCCTATCCCTAATAAAGAGTCCAGTTTAACAAATTCTCTAACTGTTAAATTTAAGAACAAAATAAAAGAAAAAGGAATTAAATAAGTACAAGAAATGTATTGTACATGCTCTCAATACTACCACTATTGCAAGTAGAAGCCAACTTACTTACAATTTACTATAGCAGTAAATAATGTGCTCTTTAATAATAAATTATAAAATAAAATAACTGTATGTGGCTAATAAGAATCCTAAGAAGTTAACGGAGATATCGCAGACTCGGTATAACGTAACTTTTACTTTGGTCACGGCTACATGTTGCAAAAAAAGAAAGTGAGTAATACACGCCGGTCGTTTTTATCCTTGTTCAACATATGCAATTAGATATAATTCTTTTGTAAAAATAGGAAATAATTATTTATTATTAATAATCATTCTTGGTTCTACTTTTTTTTTGTGCGCGCAGAATAGTCGAGGGGAAATAGGACATTTCTTAGAAAAATTAAATAAAACATCGCTTTTTACACTATGCCGACACTAAATAAATAACCGGTCAAGTGCAAGTTGAACTTGCGCAATTAGTGTTCCGTACGTCGAGTGCTTTTAAAAATAAAAAATTGTTACAGAGGTATAAAATGATCAGTGACTTCACAAAACACACCCCAAATGAGTTTTCAACAAAGTTTGTTTCCGATCTTTACTGAAATCTGATGACCTTTAATTTTTTTTTTATATACCAGATAAATTATTAAAGGTAATGCACTCGTGATAATTTTCGTTCAATCGACACCCCGTGGAGAATATTCTAGAATTTTTTCAAAATTTTTTGATAAGTACTTTCCGAGATAAAGCGGAGACAGCGATTTTTCACGATTTTTTAAAAATAATACAAAGAAAAGTGCGCGCAAGTATTACATTATACAGTTGTGGTCAAAATAATAGCAGTGGTTCAATAAAAATAACTAACTGTTGAAAGGTAACGGCAAAATTCCATTAAGGCAAAAAATATTTTATCCTGTAAAAACTTATCAACTCTGCTGAGGTTTCAACAAAAAATATGTATATAAAAGTAAATATAAACAAAGTATTTACGTTTTTTGTAGCAGGAGATGAATTTTGCTTGGTCAAAATAATAGCAGTGTTCGCTTAACACTGATGTGTTTCAAACCTAAATGGTTTTTGCTCCCTGTGTTCGGTTAAATTGTCAAATTTAGAATAGTTTTGTGTCAGATCCATCAACACTTTTTCTGTTTTCAATGCAACTATGGGAAGGAAGAAGCACTGTTCTCAAGAAAAACGTGAATTGATAAGAAAATTGCGTCATGATGGAAAATCTTACATGCAGATTCAAAGTATTTTGGGATGCTCAGCTAAAATGGTAGCAAACGCTTTAATATGACAACCTACACCTGAAACTCGCGGTCGTAAACGCAAAACTACATCCAGACAGGACACACTTATAGTTCGAGCTTTAAAAGCAAACCCATTTGCTTCATCAACACAACTTCAGGAGATTGTGGGAGTGGATGTAGCTCCTAGGACGATACGACGACGACTTAAAGAAGCAAAGTTACCAGCAAGAAGTCCGCGTAAGGTACCCTTGTTAAATAAAAGACACAGAAAAAGGCGATTAGAGTTCGCGAAGGAACATATTGAATGGCCTCTATTTAAATGGCGTAATATACTGTGGTCCGACGAAAGCAAAATTGTATTATTTGGAAATGTAGGCCGCAGAACATACGTTAGACGCCCTTTAGGAACCGCATATCAGCCTCAGTACACTATTAAGACAGTTAAACATGGAGGTTCAAAAATAATGGTATGGGCATATTTCTCCTACTTCGGAGTAGGGCCTATATTTTGGATTAAAAACATAATGACAACCAGTGTTTATGTTGAAATTTTACAAGACGTTATGTTGCCCTATGCAGAATATGAAATGCCACTTAAATGGGTTTTTATGCATGACAATGACCCAAAACATAGCAGTCGATTATGTAAACAATTTTTAGAAAAGAAAAAATGTAATGTCTTAAATTGGCCAGCTCAAAGCCCAGGTCTGAACCCGATAGAAAATCTGTGGGGCGATATTAAAGATAGCGTAGCACGTGAAAAACCTAAGAATCAAGACGAGCTCTGGGCTGTAATCAGAGATTCTTGGAAAAGCATTCCTGTTTTTAAAAGTCAAGATTTGGTTAACTCTATGACGCGACGTTGTGAAGCTGTCATAGCCAATAAAGGGTTTACAATTAAATATTAGGTGTGTCTGATGCTCATAAAAGAAAAATATTGTTAATTACTTGTACAGTTTTTTTTTAACAGTAATTTTAGTAAAAACACTGCTATTATTTTGTCCACCATAATTTTTAGAAATTTGTCGTTTTTCTTTGATTTTTAAGAATTTAATTAATTAGCCTTATATCACTTTGATGCATCTTAGGTGGGCATCAAAATTACCATATTTATGTTTTAGTTGTTCTATTAAAAAAACTTAATAAATATGTTTTTGATAAAAATTTAGTAAGCACTGCTATTATTTTGACCACAACTGTATGTATGTATATATATATATATATATATATATATATATATATATATATATATATATATATATATATATATATATATATATATATATATATATATATATATATATATATATATATATATATATATATATATATATATATATATATATATATATATATATATATATATATATATATATATACATACATATATATATATATATATATATATATATATATATACATATATATATATATATATATATATATATATATATATATATATATATATATATATATATATACATATATATATATATACATATATATATACATATATATATATATATATATATATATATATATATATATATATATATATATATATATATATATATATATATATGTATATATATATATATATATATATATATATGTATATATATATATATATATATATATATATATATATATATATATATATATATATATATATGTATATATATATATATATATATATATATATATATATATATGTATATATGTATATATATATATATATATATATATATATATATATATATATATATATATATTTTACTCGTGTTTTCACAAGCGTTCATTTGACACCACACTCGATGACCTAGTAAAAAATTTTTTTTTTTTCACTTCCGATTCACCCCCCAAAACTAACCCCTTAAATCAAAATTTAACTCTCAAAACTACATGGCTCTGATGAGGCCATCAATTCCTATATTATTACCAAATTTCAACTTTCTATATCAAATAGTTTCGGAGAAAATCGGGTGTGACAGACAGACAGACAGACACCGAAGTGATCCGTACGGAACACTAAAAATCAATAAAGTAATTTACTCGGATAGATACGAGGCTGGTTTCTTTTCCATTTCTGGATGGTGCCCTAATTGCAAATAATTACTTCTCTCATGACTACCAAAATCTCGGAAAGAAATTTTTCGATTGTAAATAAACAATATAAAAACGGTAAGACCATCCCAACTTCAGATTAAGTAGAATAATAAAGAAAATATGTCGCTCCTTATTTTAACCGGAACACCCTAAAAAAAATCATGAATTCAATAATCCCGGGCGTTTGCCCCAATACAGTAGCAAAACGACAGGGCCACGCAAAGGGGGCGAACGTTGGCCCCAGAAGTAATCGCGCAAAAAGGGGCAAACACCCCATCGTTGTTGTTCGCCTACAACGCGGACCAACGGTTTTGCACGTCGTCGGCCTCCAACTGCGAAACTGGCGAGGTCAAAAATCCCCGTTTTGCGGCGTTGTCATGTTGTCACATTTTTGAAAAGAATTAGAGAGAAATTCGTTCGTAACAACAGGCTAACGAAAATTACGGTTTAATGCTAAGAGCAACACATTTGAGAATTTAAAAGAGCGCTAAATTCTGTGAACAAAACCAAATACCGAGTATCGCCTTATGAACACCTAAATCAGAGAAACCAGTATCAATCTAAGCTTCTGAAGTTCCACCAAATCAATGCTCTATAGTTTGCTACTGATAACAGGCAACGAATGACGAAGTAAACAGTAGAAAAAAGAAGAGACAAGATGATCGGACAGGTTTAGATCTTAAATGCTATTCCTGATAAGGGAATGTAACCCTTATAGACCAAGGGGGCGGCCCGAAATTTTGATTTTGCGGCTTTCATGTCCTGAAATGCCCAGATAAGGCCCAAAATGCTACATCCAAAAATGGACTGTTGTTGAACCATTTCAATTAAGTACGATAACATTTGTCGACGCTAAAAAAGTCGAGCGCTCCAAAGAGCAGACGCCGCCGAGACCGGACCCAACTTTAGGGTTATGTAACCATATAAAATCAATAAATTTAGTTTGTTGTTGATAAAATAAGAGGGAACCTACAAGAGGCCGATGCCGCCAATACTGGAGGACGACGCTGGACCCACTTTTTTTTAGTGTTCCGTACGGAACACTTATAAGATCACTTCGGTGTCTGTCCGTCTGTCTGTCCGTCTGTCACACCCGATTTTCTCCGAAACTATTTGTCATAGAAAGTTGAAATTTGGCACTAATATAGGAATTGATGGCCTCATCAGAGCTATGTAGTTTTGAAAGTTAAATTTTGACTTAAGGGGTTAGTTTTGGGGGGGTGAAATCGGAAGTAAAAAAAAAAATTTTTTACTAGGTAATCGAGTGTGGTGTCAAATGAAAGCTTGTGAAAACACGAGTAAAAAATATATATATAATGTAATACTTGCGAGCACTTTTCTTTGTATTATTTTAAAAATATCGCGACAAATCGCTGTCCACCCGCCTTATCTCGAAAAGTACTTATCCAAAAATTTTGAAAAAATTCTGGAATATTCTCCACGGGGTGTAGATTGAACGAAAATTATCACGAGTGCATTACCTTTAATAATTTATCTGGTATATAAAAAAAAAACAAAAATTTCAAGGTCATCAGATTTCAGTAAAGATTGGAAACAAACTTTGTTGAAAACTCATTTGGGGTGTGTTTTGTGAAGTCACTGATCATTTTATACCTCTGTAACAATTTTTTTTATTTGAAAAGCAATCAACGTACGGAACATTAATTGCGCAAGTTCAACTTGCACTTGACCGGTTATTTCAGCCTAAAAAGGGTCGTTTTTCGAGTTTTTGAATAAATAAGACCGTACGTCCCAAGTTTTGGGTCCTAAGCGTCTGCCCAAGTTATTTTTGGAAAATTTAGGCCTTAATTAATGAAATATTTTTAGGGCAGACACCTCGCTTGTACCCGAATAAGCCAAGGTATTTTCAAAGTTCAAAAAAAAAATCGCAATTCTGACAGTATAGACGCTATTATAGGTTCTACATAAAATTAGCCCCGGAGGCGCAAATTATTATTATTAGGCTACATTGTTAAAAAAAAACTTTTATTAAAATGTATTTTTTTCAATTTAATAGTTTTCTGGCAACTTTAAGTGTGTTTTCTGAAAAAACCTCACGCTGAACGTCTTCTTTTATGATTTTTTTGGATTCAGTATAAAAAACACGTGTCTCACCTAAAAGACAGAGAATTTTGTTTTGTATACCTGTGTAATTTCTAATTATTGTTTTGAATAAACGTGCAAGTCGGAAATGAGTCTATTGTTGATGTGTTTAGAGGAAAATTTTTTATACTTTCATAAAAGGAAAACTCAAATCATTTTTGGCCCATTTTACTTTTTAGTGAAAAAACTTCATCACTGCGCCATGTTCCAAAATGCATTCACTCATTTTTCAAAAAAAAAAAATTGTAAAAACTGCAAAAACAAAACGAATTCGTACAAAATTTCGCCAACAATTATTTGACAACCAAGCAGTTTTTTTATGATGTCAGTTTCATAGATATCTTAGAACACACCCTTGTACAGGGTGAGTCAACGATAGAGTAAAGTTCATTATTTCATTTGTTTCGGGAATGACGAAAAAATGTTAAATACGATAGTTTTAGGGAATGTTAAAGTTTAAAATTATTTTTGAGTATACAGGGTACTTCAAAAAAGTGTGGCAGATATAACATATGTTTTTTTTAAATGGAACATCCCTATTTTCTAATTTATTTTTAAATTCTGTGTAAAATTTTATGACTTTTTTATTAATAATGTTATATACCTAAACCTAGTAATTTTTCTAATATTTCATTTTTTTTTTTTGAAAATACTAGTTTTTCAGTTTCGTAAAAAGTTGCCAGTTGCGCCATTGTTTCTGAAGGTGGAATACTCATAATTGGTACGATATATGTAAAGAAATTTGAGTTAGATGCTACAGGGTGTTCAAAATAAATTTATGCATTTGGATTATTTTAAATTGAAAAATCTCAAATTTTATAAAGAGTTCACCCTATATATTATTATTTTATCTGATAGATTTTACAAAACCCTCCAACTTTTATTAAGTATGTCATATACCCATTTCTAATAGTTTTCGATTTATTTTGAAGACAATAAAAAAATGTAGGCATTGTTAAATTTTGACATGTCTATTAAGCAAGTAAAAATAGATTAATTTGTTGTAGTAATTGACGTATAAAGGTAATAGTTATGGATTTTCCTAAAAATGAATTAATTGATATGGTTTATGGGCGAGGCGGGAAAAAATTGGCTTTTGGCAGTAAGTCTTTACGGAGCGAAGTACCCTAATAGACGTTTACCATCTAGAAAATCCCTTCAGTGCTTAATGGAACGGTTTGACGGTAGTGGTAGCGTTGAGTATACGAAACGGAAAGTAGTAACCCAGAATGCTACCAATGAGGTGAAAGAAACGGAGATTTTACTTCAGGTTAAAGATAATACCCAGGTCAGCAGCCGTCAACTAGCTGACTCATCTGACACATCCCAATCTACGGCTAATCGCACCACGAGAAAATACAAGTATCATCCCTTTCATATGGAACTACACCAAGAACCTCAAGACCGTGATTTTGAACGACGAGTAAACTTTTGTACCACCATGAATGGAGCAATAGAGGCCGATCCAAATTTTTTATCCAAAATAATGTTTTCTGATGAAGCTACTTTTCGCAGTAATGGAGCAGTTAACAGCCACAACATGCATTATTATTAAACAGTTAATCCATATTTTTTTCGCCAACCGCTTAACGGGCCTAGATATCTGAATTTTTTGCAAAACGAATTACCCCAGCTTCTTAAAGAAGTTGATAACTTTGAAAGGGAACAAATGTGGATTCAACAACTGCTCATTACCACCGGGGAGTTCAGGAATTTTTAAACGATCGTTACCCACAAAAATGGATCGGTAGGGATGGATTCATTCAGTGGCCTCGATCATGTGACTTAACACCTTTAGACTTCTTTTTGTGGGACTACATTAAAGATCGTGTTTATGTGAATCCCCCTACAATACCAGTAGATATGGAAAATAGGATACGGGATGCGTGCAGGACAATAACGATTAACATGTATATTCAAGTAGACGGGCATATTTTTGAACATTTATTACGTCATAATAATTAATCATTAGATAAGTTAAACTATATTAAAATTATTATTAACTATTTTTTATGTTTCCACAATAGCGTAAGTGTATTAAAAACAAGGGTAAAAACTGACAAATTCAAAATAAATCGAAAACTATTAGAAATAGGTATATGACATACTTAATAAAAATTGGAGG
>CM032453.1:20887873-20997873 GCA_019049505.1 Pachyrhynchus sulphureomaculatus | reverse complement strand
TGTCCGTCTGTCTGCGTGTCAGCGAGTTGGGTGTTAGATGGATGCTGAAGTTCAAAAATATATACGATGTAATACTCGCGCAAACTTTTCTTTATATTACTTGAAAAAAATTGCCAAAAATCACTGTCCCCCCCACCCCATCTCTAAGAGTACTAATCCAAAAATTTTGAAAAAATTCTGGAATATTCTTCAGGAAGTGTAGATTAAATGAAAATCAGCTATATAAAAAACAATTTTTTCAATGTCATTGAGTGGGGAGTCGAATGAAAGCTAAAAATTGCCAAAAATCGCGATCTCCCAACCCTATCTCTCAAAAATTTTCAGAAAAACTCTGGAATATTGTGAAGATTGAATGAAAATTAATACGAGTATATTACCTTTGATAATTTATTTGGTACATAAAAATAAAGATCGGAAACAAACTTTGTTGAAAACTCATTTGGGGTATGTTTTGTGACGTCGTTGATCATTTTATACCTCCTTTTATTTTAAAAGGAATCACCGTACGGAACATTAATTGCGCAAGTGCGACTTGCACTTGGCCGGTTCTCTCTTAATATGACTGAGATATACTTATCCTTGGAACATCCTGTATAGAATATATAAAATTTGGCACCCAAAATACGATATATTCAACATTACTCATCGATATGAAACATGTGTGTGGCCCGAGGTATGCTTAGAATATTATAATGTAGGCCAAGGTCCAAGAAAAAAAATAAAAGGAAAAATATTAATTCGACGAAGAAGGCTACCATAAAAATTCGCACTATTCGCATTAGGTAACAGACTAAACTAGCGAATAAATGACCTTAAATTCTAGTCAGAAGAAGCCAAAATTATTCTTTAAAATCATAATTTGAACTTCAAGCTGCCTAGGAAGAGACCTAAAAAATCCTAGCTCTAATTTGTAAAATTTAAAGCAGCAATTACTCAAAAATGTTAAATATAGAAGTTGTAGTATCAAGTTTTTGACATTTAATACAAACACCCTGTATATTATTTTTCAGTTTTATAAAATTTTTAATTCTAAGAACGTCAATATATATCTTTATGGTGTTATTGAGTAAGAAAAAATGCACGTCTTGACAATAACCCAAATTGATAATATCATGGATTTATGTAAATGTTGACAGTAGTAAGTCAAAACTAAGTGTTAATGAATGGCTTTTTGAAGAATAAAAAAACGGGATATGTACGAAATAATTACTAAAAATGGTTACAATAAAAGGCAAGCATAACGAAAATATACAAGACTTGGTGAAAGGCAATGAAGAATCCCGAGCTTAAATACATTTCCACATCTTAACTGAAACAACGTAGGAAGACGAGATACAGAGCTGCATAGTTATCCAATTGCCAAGATATAGGAACATGGAAGCCTGTTAAATGCGTTTCCTGTTCACAATGATGTTCAGTTCTGTTATACTAAAGAGAGTCTTTCTCGTGTACCGAGTCCCTGTCAAAAACCGAACTGAGTTGGACTAATCTCACTTTCACACCTGTTGTGTATGCCTATCATAATTATTATCTACTGTTAAATATTAAACGTGAAATGGTATTTTTATGATGCGGTAACAAACTAGAAACAATTACTGTAATAAGCTTGCTGTCACGTATTCATTTCCAACATGCCAGTTTGATCTCGTGTATGTATTACATTTTCACCATAACAACATCGAAATTTCTTAAAGAAAACATACTAAAACCACAAAATCATCGAAAAATCAGTAATTATCTTCATTCGAAAATGGTAAACAACTCTTCGAAACCGCATAGTTATCTTGGAACGAGTACTTAATGTATAACCAAAAAAATGCGTTGACCCTATCTGAAAAGTAACAAATAGGTTCGATACACTGTTCCCACACCATTATCATGTTTACACAGTTTTGACAAGACGCCGTTTATAGAAAAACAAATTTTTGTTTACCAAAAGATTCGTATATTTTTATAATTATTATTATTGTAAATGTCGCACCGTTAGCTTAATGAAATGTTTAAAAAAACGAAACGACTTTTTTGTTGGGAGGAGGTAGTTGATAAGCAACTTGGACACTCGGATTGCACTTCTTTCAATAATACCGAATGTCATGGAAAAGGCTAACAATCAGGATCTTGTAAAATATCTTCATGGATTGAATATTATTGGCGACCATCAGTACAGCTTTCGTAAGCAAAGATTTCTAATACTATCAAAGAGTGCCCCAAGACCACTTAGTGTCTCCTACTCTCCTTCCAGTTTACCACCTGGGAACCGATTAGTGAAAGAATCATAAAGATGAATCTCAAAATACTAGGTAATAACACAACCTTACTAGGGGTATGCGCTGTCAACGACGACAATCTGGCTAATAACAAGGATTCATTTTTTGAAATACTAAATGAGGAAATACGCAAAATTGGAACATCAAGAGAGATATTACTTTTGGGTGATCTAAATGGAAGAATAGGAAGGAAAGAACACGATAAAGTGGTAGGAAAATATGGCGAAGAAGTTACTAACGACAACGAAAGAAGAATTATAGAGATGTGTGAATAAAACAACCTTACAATATTAAACGGACACTACCAGCATAGGGATATTCATAAATATACGTGGAGACAAACAACAAGAGATTTAAAAAGTATTATCGACTATATGATAATACGTCAGAGATCTAGGTTAAACTTCCTAGATGTAAGAGTCCAAAGAGGGGCTTCATGTGGCAGCGACCACTACCTCGTGAAAGGAAAGATAACCTCACGAACAACACGGGAAAGCAAGTACACAGCACACAACAAGTGAAACAACAATAAGATATAATACAGACAGCTTACAAAATGAAAGTATCAGAAATCTATACAAGAGTAGACTGGACCAAAAGATACAATGGACGGGATTTGTTAATATAGAAGAAGAATATAAGTATATAAAGGAATGCCTACACGCAGCCGCACTGAAAGCATTAGGGTACCAAGAGAAAAGGGAAAAACAGCTAAAACCATATTGGTGGGATAAAGAAATTAAATACGAAATTGAAGAAAAACGGAAAAGCTATCACAAATACTTAAGTTCAAAGAGCACAAACGACAAAGTAAAATACAAAGAATCCCAAGCTAGAGTACGCAAAATGATTAGTGACAAAAAGAACAACCAATGGGAAAAGACATGCTCAAGACTCAACACTTACATAGGAGGAAGAAAAAGCACAGAAAGCTGGAAACTTCTTAAAAATATGAGAACAGAACGGAAAAGAGAAATCTTCTCACCAATAACACCAGAAAAATGGAACCAATATTTTACAAATATGCTAACAGAAGATAGACCAGAGTTCAAAAGTACCCAACATGGAAACCCAAATATAGTTATACGAGGATCCCCAGTAAGGATAACAACATCAGAAGTTAAAGAAGTATGTAAAACGCTAAAAAATGGTAGAGCTCCAGGACCAGGAAACATCCCAGGAGAGATAGTAAAATACGGAACTGAAAAGCTATTTAGCGCTTTGAGGAACTTATTCCAAAGATGCATTAACACATCAGAAGTAACTGAGGAATGGAAAATATCATACATATCAACAATTCATAAGAAAGGAGACAAAAATAATTGCGATAACTATAGGGGAATAACGGTTACAGGATCTATTAGCAGAATATACGGAAAAATACTTAAAAATAGAATAGAAACGGAATACGCGGACGTAGAAGCTGAAGAACAGGCAGGCTTTAGAGCAGGAAGATCCACAATAGACCATCTCTTCTCACTGACACAAATCCTAGAAAAGAAAACCGCATTTGATGAGGAAGTCCATGTCTTGTTTGTTGATTTAAAAAAGGCCTACGACAGCGTGCCCCTAATGAGATTGTGGGAAACACTACAACAGAGTAATGTAAGCACCGAAATAATTAAAGCCGTAAAATCCTTATACCAAGACGCAAGAAGTAGTGTGAAAACCAAATATGGTATAACAACAGGGTTCCCGGTCACAAAGGGTCTCAGACAGGGCTGCTGTATATCCCCAACGCTATTTAAAATCTATTTGGAGAGTGCACTGAAGAACTGGAAAAGGAAATGCAGCAGTATGGGATTACCACTGGATGACGATACTACATTGTACACGCTATCATTCGCAGATGACCAGGTAGTAGTCGCTCAGGACATCGATTATATGGAATACATGACACGAAAACTTATGGAGGAATATGAAAAATGGGGCCTAGAAGTCAATATTAAAAAGACCGAGTACATGTGCGTCGGAGGACAATAGCAGGACTTGAAACTGGCCACAGGACACACCATCAAACACTATGCCAGTTATAAGTATTTGAGAACGAGAATATCTAGGGACGGAACACTGGAAGAAGCAATATTCGAGAGGAATATCCAAGAAAGCAAAGCGATTGCAAAGCTTAATAGTATACTATGGGACAAAAACATAACCATTGAAAACAAGAAGAGAATTTACAACTCAATAGTGAAAAGTATAATAACTTACAGCTCCCAGGTGTGGTCATTAAAGGAAAGAACAGAAAAAATACTAAAAGCTACAGAAATGGATTTCTGGAGACGAGCAGCCAGAAAATTCGGAAAAAAACCGCATACCAAATGACACGATAAGGCGAGCTTTAGAAATAAATAAATAAATATAGTGGACGAAATCAGAACCCAACAGTTGGTATGGTACGGACATGTACAGAGAATGTCACAAGACCGACTACCTAAAAAGATTTTAAATTGGAACCCTCATGGAAAAAAGCGAGGTAGACCATGCCAAAGCTGGAGAGCAGGAATCAACAAGGAAGTACTAGAGAGAGATCTGGAGGAGGAAGGATGGAGAAACCGGGAGGAGTGGAAGACGGAAGACGTTATAAAACCGATTGATATATATATATATATATATATATATATATATATATATATATATATATATATATATACATATATATATATATATATATATATATATATATATATATATATATATATATATATAACAAATAAAAGAAAACACCTGAGCTGTCATATAATTAGTTCGGGACGCAGTTCTTGATTGAATGTCGAAAAAATTTAAATTAAAATTATAATTCCTATTGGTGACTCATCCTCAAAATATTTTGATAATATTATCTTATTTTATTTAAAAGTACCTATCAAATAAAATTTATAACTGCCCTATTATAGTCTTTGAAGGGCGATAATTTTATTTGTAAAAAAGTAGAAAATAAAGCAGCGTCTAATATTGAAGATGGTAGTATTACAGTCAGTTGCACAAAGATAGAGAGAGTTGGTAGATTGATGTATCTCAATAGCAATATTAACGACCACTGGGACCCGACTGTGGAAATTAAAATTCGAATAGAGCCGCATTTATGAAGAACAAAAAAATCTTGACTAGTCACGACCTATCATTGAAACTACGGATGAAAACGGTAGGCTGTCATCTCTTTCCGGTCTGGAGGCATTCGAGATGCAGGTGTATCGACGCCTGCTGAAACTCAGTTCGATGGACAGAATTAGTAACAACAGCCTTCTCACTCGCATGGACAAGGACTTGGAGGTGGTCACGACCATCAACCGACGCAAATTAGAATATTTTGGCCACATTATGAGACATCTAGAAAAATACGGAATCTTGCATCCGATTGTAGAGTGAAAGATTCCAGGCAGGCGTGATTCAGGGAGACGGAAAACATCGTGGTTGAAAAATTTGAGGCAGTGATACGGAAAGTCTAACTCCTCGGAGCGACTGTCAATAAAACGATCATCAACATGCTAACCAACATGATAACCAAGGATCGTTGAACGGTCACGGTACCCGAAGAAAAATAAAATAACCCGTGCAATAAGTGATAAAAATTACAGAATAATATTATCTTTTAATCTGCTTATAAAAGGAAATATAACTAAATGTTGTCACTCTAATCGAAAAAACGCAAGAAATATGCGCAATATGTAATTAATGCTTAATACACAAAATATAATACAGAAACACACAAAATTACAAAGCCAGCGCAAGTCGCAGGTGAGGTACTTACATATAGCTTGCTAAAAAATGGGCAAGTCCCTGACAAGGAATGTCATCATTTAACTATAAAATAATACAGAATTTTCTTCATTTCACGTGCTTTGCTTCAAAATCGTCTGGCGTTAAAAATATACCAGACTGTCGTAGTAACTGGGCCGATTCCAACTCTCTCTCTCTCAACTTTTTGCAGCTTTTTTTGCCAGTTTCTCGTATTTTTGTTAATTACCTTAATTACTACTAATGACTAGCTGAATGATATTAATTTTACCAAAAGCGCGAGAGTTATTTTAAGTACACAGGAAGACCAATAAGTTGATATAATTTTAACCGCGGATATTTTTATTGTGCCAATGAATCCAGGCCATGCACTAGTTATACAGGGTATTTTTTAAGTTAGTGTTTTTCTTGTTACTCGCTATAGCGACAGAACGGAAGCTTTTAAGACGCCTAATACAATCGTTGTGGGAACGTCAGAAAATCTACCCGAGTTGGCACGGATTAATCTCAAATGTACTGATAACTTCATAAATACTACATATCTAACTTACATCACATTTTTTAGAAACCATTCTTACAGCATAATGTCTCGAATGACTGATAAAGATTTATTTGACGCGTGTCACCCCATTTTGCTGAAACCTGCTGTTTATATCCACCAAAATTTTGTAAAGCCGGTTTGAAGTCGTAGTTCTCGATCACCTCACGAATCTTCTGAGAGTTGACACTAGCTGAAAATCATATGATTTTTGTTTGCGCTGCCATCTTTTAGAAATTCTATCGCGATTATCTGAAATCCTACTTACCCGAAACAAACTGTTAAAAAGCAAATTGTATTCCCATTAAACGAAAAAATCCCCATTATTCGAAACAGACGATGAGTGGTTTCCTTAACGCGTCGTGGACTCTCCGACGTCTAGAATTTCACCACTGTCTATGTTTTGGTTAGTCGACCAGTGTTATAAGTTACTCATTACGTCTATTATTATCGCAGAGGTAATAGTTTCGTTTTAATAGCTATTTTACAAAATGGAGCGTCATAATAATAAGCGTAAACGTGTTTGTTATTACCTTGGTAAACTTCTTAAAAATATAGCGAAGAATTTAAGTGTAGCCGTGAGTACTGTTTCAGAGTGGAGAAAAAATCGTGAAAAACTTGAAAAATGGTGTAGTGTTTTATCATCGCTCACACAGGCACGAAAAAGTATGAAAGGCGGTGAATACCAAAAAGTGGATGATTCTTTATTTTTATGGTTTACACAGAATCGAGAACGTGGAATAACAATTTCAGGAACAATTTTAAAACATAAGGCAGTGAGTTTAAGCGAAGAGTTGCCGGTTATTGAAGCGCCTGTAAATTTTTCTGCAAGTGATGGATGGCAAGACAGGTCGAAAAAAAGACATGGTGTACGTCAACTGAAAGTTTGTGGAGAAAGATTGTCGGCTAATGTATCTGCTGCAAAAAAATTTGCAGGGAATTTTGAGCAGCTTATGAAAGAACATGGTTTAAAACCAGACCAAATCTATAACTGTGATGAAACAGGCTTGAACCACAAAATGTTGCCGTCAAATATCTTAGCTTCAAAAACGGAAGCTGGAGCACCTGGTTACAAACGTAGCAAAGAACGTATTACTGTTCTTGCATGCAGTAATGCTTCTGGAAGACACAAACTCCCATTATTATGTATTGGTAAGTCAGCAAATCCATGAACCTTTAAGAATATTCGTCGCAATGCTTTTCCTGTTTTGTATAAAAATTAAAACAATGCCTGGATAAACGTGACTCTTTTAAAGACTGGTTTTTTGGAGATTTTGTTCCCAAAGTGGAACTTTTTTTAAAAGAACATGTATATCCTAGAAAATGTATTCTGTTACTAGATAACGCCCCCACTCACCCAAGTGCGGAGCAACTTGAAGGTGGGGAAATAAAAAACAATGTTTTTGCCTCCTGCTGTAACTTCTCTCATTCAGCCTATGGATTAGGGTGTACTGGAAAATTTAAAACGCAATTACAGGCGTTTGTTATTGGAGCATATTTTAGAAGAAGTAGATGAAGGTGGCAATCTTACTGATTGTCTAAAAAAGATAAATTTGAAAAATGTTATATATTGGATAGCTTCAGCCTGGAATCAAGTAAAGAGTAGTACTCTTGGTCAAAATTGATTCCACAAGAGGAGAGACATTACTCAGAGGCAGAAACAGAAGATAATAAAAGTTTACATCAAATTATTACAAGAATATCAAGATGTGAAAGTGTTACGGAAACCGATGTTTGTGAAGGGTTAAACAGTGATAGTGTGGAAGATGAAGAATTAATTAAAAGTGTATGCAAAAATGCTAATAAAATAGACAGTGATGACGATGATGATAACGAAGTAGAAGCCACTGACAATATTCCAGTAAAAATGTCACATTCAGAAGGACTAGAGGCCCTAGAAAAAGCGTTAACTTTTGTAGAACAACGAGAAAATGCAACCGCCGCGGACGTTTTGCTTATCAAACGTTGAAGAGACATGGCAGCCAAAAACAGAACTAAAGCAAAACGAGTGCAGTTAAAAATAACATCATTTTTAAGACATTAAAGTTAAGAATCAAACTGTTTTATTTTCGATTTTCCGTACATATACATAAAATAAGTAAACTAATTGTTCTATTCGTTGTTTTAATAAATACCTATGTACGTAATAGCATATCGTAAAAATGCTTTTAAGTCAATCTGCAATGTTGTATTCATTCTAAACTTCTATTTTATACAAAAATTCGGATTAACCGAAATTTCGATTATCTGAAATCACTTTGGTCCATATTATTTGGGATAATCGAGATTCTACTGTAGTTATTTTACGGTCTCCGTCATCCTCACAGACACTTGGAACTTATTTACGACACGCCTTAAAGTAAATTATTCTATAGTACCTTTATTACTCCGTAAATATAGATGTCTTAAAAACAACTTAATTACAACGCCTCCGAGGTCGCGTAATCCACGGAAACTGGCCTAAAGAAGTGCGCTAACACAACAAATAATTACAAATCATATTCAGTCTCTCATTCTAGAAATTTACTAATGCAGTCTAGTCTTTTAGACTATAACTAGTATTGAATTTGCAATTAAAAGGTCGTTTAGGCGAGCTAGTATGTAAGTTAACTTCCTGGTACGATTATCATTCCGTAGTGGCTATATAGTATGTCTCTCTATAAGCAGTGATGGCGTCTGGCGTCCGTGTAAAACCTGTCTCCGGCAAGTACCTACTTTACAAGCTTAAAATCATTACTTATTACACTAATGGCACAGTGTATTCTATCCTTGAAACGTGTAAAAGGTACCACAGATGATGGAATTTGCAGGTAGTTTGAATTAAAATACCGATACTTTGTTATTTATCTTTTCGAGGATCATGCAAGCGTTGGCAAAAGTAACAAAAATAACCGGCCAAGTGCAAGTCGGACTTGCGCAATTAGTGTTCCGTACATTGACTGCTTTTAAAACAGAAATTTTTGTTACGGGGGCATAAAATAATCAATGTCTTCACAAAACACATCCCAAGTGAGTTTTCAATAAAATTTTTTCTGATCTTTAGTGAAAACTGATGACGTTGAAACTTTTGTTTTTTCTTTATATACCAGATAAAGGTAGTTTTCGAGATAAGGAGCGATTTTTCGCAATTTTTTAAAAACATTACAAAGAAAAGTGTGCACAAGTATTACATTATATATATATATATATATATATATATATATATATATATATATATATATATATATATATATACAGTCAGTCCAAAAAGTCTCCATACACCACCTGCTTTCTATACTATTTTTCTTTTATGTTTAACTAATTAATTGGAACTATGAGAAAACATGTTTAAATTAATGTCTGAAACTTAACCAACAAGGATTTGTATTAACAACAACTACGGAACATTTTATTTAGAAGTTACATCACTGTTATAAAAATGTAAACAAAATTAATGTCAAAAGTCTCCATACACTCAAGAACTGCATTGAAGAAAAGACGTTATAATCAGCCGCATTTCATCAAGCTATCTATTGCTCGCTAAACTGAAAACAAATGAATAATTTTCGGCCATACTTTATAATCTGTCATTTGTTGCCAGTAATTTTGCAGTAGGTTTTCAAAGAAGTATTAAAAATGAGCGAGAGAAATTGTGAAATTCCATTTTAAGTTCATAAGATCATAATTAATTTGTGGAAAGATGGAAAATCGTGCAGAAATATAGGAAAAATTGTGTTTAAGTCTCCGTAAAGACACTAATACAAAAAATAACCTTTAGTAACGAGTAGCTTGTACATAACTGAGCCCTATATTATTTTTTTAAAACCTTCAATCTCCAAAGCAAATGATGATACATTGTAAGAAGAAGAAGAGAAGAAGTGTAACTTTAGAGAAAACTGATGTTTCAAAGGATTGAATAATTTAACAATAAAGTTACTTCTTGTTTCTTTTTAAAACAATAAGTTGTTTAGTCACTTAGGGTACTAGTTGTACGATTTGTAGTAACCATGAACTCAACCAAAAAAACAAAATGTAAAAAGGGTACTTACCACCAGTTCCGAGGACTTTGAGCAAATCAAAATGTGACATATCAACGCGGTCCACTCGGACAGATTAACTGAAAAAGGAAAAAACATCGTAATCAATTTTTTACACTTTTTACGAATTAGAATGTTATCATCAAGACCAAAATTTACTAACATATCGTTTGAAGACGATATAAAGGATTTGTTAAGTACTATTTGGTGTGTGAATTAATTTTAAGGGATTTTTCGGTAAAAATATCGCTTCACAAGTGAAAAATCGCCTTTTAACTCCTCTCGGTTTCAATTCGTACGGCACCCAACCTACTTGCTTTTGAATCATTCCCAGTGCATGTAAGCCCCTATTGATTCTGTAAGTTCTCTTTAAATTTGGTATGGGTCTTAATCAATAATGCCTCCAATTCTTCATCTTTAAACTTTTTCGGCTGACCTAGATGTTCTTCGTCTTCCGTGTCGAAATTATCCCTTTTAAAGCGTCGAAACCAGCACTCACATATTTTTGTCGATGGAATATAGTCACCATAGGTTTCCGACAGCAATCCATGACTTTCAGCAGCGCTTTTCTTCGGATTAAACAAGAAAAATAACGCTTCCCGCAAATAGTGTTTCATTGAGACGTAATTCGACACATTCAATGCTCAAAAAAGATATGTTGTTTACACTTCGGTAAAATAACATACACTAAAAATTAAAGCCTAATGATGGTGTTTCATCATGAATATAGCAACAGTATGTCCCGATGCGATATAATACAATTTATGTTCTCTCTTAGAAATCCCTCAAAATTAATTCACACTCACAGATATTGACGAATTTTTAATAAATAATGGTACAAGTGAAGTCAGTGGGTAAATATGTTAGGCGGTTGGGTTAAATTGGCGACTTTTTCACTGTACACATTGTAAGTTTGAGAATGATGCTTTATGAGTAGACGGATGTCACAATCCAAAACTACAACAACGCTTAAATATGCGTTCTATTACACACAACTTCTAATTTCATAAAGCCACCATAAACTGCCCAATTCTAACCTCTTAAATGGGTTTATTTCAAGGCATTCTATTTATTATTACGCATAATTTGAGAGGTCAACGTTTTGGTAACACGTTTATATTAGGTATCGCAGTAGGAGTGTCTGGGGCCCTTAAAACCTATTTCATTTTGGTCATACGCACACACTCTCACTGCCTAACCACCCCTTTATGTGTGCGTAGGCACAGGACGATCGAAACGAATAGTGTAGATATCGACAATTCAGATAAATTAAATAATAGCGTGTGTCGAAATAACTCAAGAAAGGCTGATTCAATTATCATGCAATTTTATATACATATGTAATATATATGTATGTATATATATATATATATATATATATATATATATATATATATATATATATACGAGGGCTTTTTTTTCAACCTCAGATGGTCCATAAAAAAAAACAAGTGTAAATAACTAAATGAATTTATTATCAAAAGTTGTGTGTTACTTTTCGATATAATCACCGTGACGATTGAGGCCTCTGTCGTATCTCTGGACGAGCTTTCCAATCCCCTCTACATAGAATGTTGCCGCCAGTGAGTTCAGATGAGCCTTAACGTTGTTTTGAAGCTCTTCATTAATCTGAAAGCTCTACCCTCCTAGCCACTTTTCAGTTTCGGGAAGAGGTGGAAGTCGCTCGGCGCTAAGTTAAGGGTGTACGCCGGGGTGTTCAAAAACTTCTGCTTAAAGAAACCGAATTACACTACGCAACCGGCACTTGGCGGGAGAATCAATCGCAGCAGCCATGTTTACATGCCTGCAACTCACCTCCAAATGACGTAATGACATTAAAAGTGACAGAGGTTATAGTGGGGGAGATGCGCAATCGCTCTCCGACCATCCCTGCCTTCTAGCACTCGAGTTCCTATATTTGTGACACATTTCAACTTTCTAACACATGGGCTGAAAAGTCCCGGGCCTAACAAAGAAAACACGGTTTTTTGGTTCAAAATTAGCTTTATTCATCAACGTAATCTCCATCAAGAGCAACGCAATCATTCCAGCGCCGCTCTAACATTTCAATACCACTTTTGTAGAACGATTTATCTTTTGCCTCAAAATAGGCCTCAGTTTCAGCGATAACCTCTTCATTCGTGCGAAATTTCTTACCGGCGAGCATTTTTTTCAGGTCTGCGAACAGCCAGTAGTCGCTGGGAGCCAAATCTGGCGAATACGGTGGATGTGGGAGCAATTCGAAGTTCAATTCATGTAGTTTTGCCATTGTTTTGATTGACTTGTGACACGGTGCGTTGTCTTGATGAAACAAAATTTTTTTCTTTGCCATATGCGGTCGTTTCTTTGCAATTTCGGCCTTCAAACGCTCCAATAACGCTATATAATATTCACTGTTGATGGTATTTCCTTTCTCAAGATAGTCGATGAATATTACACCACGCACATCCCAAAATACCGAGGCCATAACCTTTCCAGCCGATTGTTGTGCTTTCGGGCGCTTTGGACGAGGTTCACCAGTTGCTGTCCACTCAGATGACGATCGTTTTGATTCCGGAGTGAAGTGATGGATCCATGTTTCATCCATTGTCACATATCGACGCAAAAATTCCGGTTTGTTACGTTTAAACATGGCCAAACACTGCTCAGAATCATCAACACGTTCTTGTTTTTGATCAACAGTGAACAAACGCGGCACCCACTTTGAACAGAGCTTTCTCATAGTCAAATGCTCATGCAATATAAAGCCAACACGTTCTTTTGATATCTTTACGATGTCAGCTAACTCACGCAACTTCACTTTTCGATCATTCAAAACGATTTTATGGATTTTTTTGATGTTTTCTGGTGTTACCGCCTCATTTGGACGTCCACTGCGTTCTGCATCATCGGTGTCTCTACGACCACGTTTGAAGTCAGCAAACCAACGTTTTATTGTTGTTTCTGATGGAGCGGAGTCCTCATAACACTTTTCAAGCCATTGCTTCGCTTGAACGGTATTTTTTCCCATCAAGAAGCAGTGTAAAATTAAAACACGAAATTGTTTTTGATCCATTTTTTTGAAAATAACAAAAGTAGCGTCACTCTTAGCACAATAACTCACAAACTAATGAATAGAATATCATGAAATTTTAACAGCTGTCTTTTGAAGGTTAGTATTAACTGAAAAAAAGGTGACTGCAATAAAACTAGCGCCATCTATGTGTTAGGCCCGGGACTTTTCAGCCCATGTGTATGTTAAATATTTTCGTAGAATATCCGCTGTGACAGAAAGACACCAAAGTGATTCCACAAGTGTTCCGTTTTTCAATTTTGGTACAGAACACTAAAAATGATGATTTTCGTAAAACTGCAACTGATGCAAGAAAAATTATCGAATATTTTTACCCTATAGCATGCAGTTTAGGGTTTTTTTTTGTTGTTTTAAGGCAGGGATGTCAAAGATACGGCCCGCGGGCCGCATCCGGCCCCCGGGACGTATCAATAAGGCCCGCGATCGCAATGAAGAATCATAATTTTTAACAACCGCATATTATATACTATATAATTAAATAAATAAAATGTTATAATAATTCAGTACATTTTTTTTATTTGAATCTGGCCCGCCTCACATTCTAAATTTAATATATGGCCCTCTGCAAAATTGAGTTTGACACCTCTGTTTTAAGGACACCCTGGCGTTTTAATTTTATTGCAAAAAAGAAAAAAAAAATTAGTGAATTAATAAAAAAATAAATAAATTACAGACACTTCAAAGTTACAAAAAATTATCTATTTTGCATTTATTCCTTTATGTTTTGCAGTAAATTATGACGTATTTTAGTCTGTTTCATTACAGTTGGTGAGGTTGTTTCGGCGAAATAAAAACTGTTATCGATGTTGGTACTAAATACAAGTTTTTTTAAGTTAAAATATTTTTCTACATAACTACCGTCTACAGTAATACACTCAGTCCAGCGTTTCTCAAGTTGTTTCATTTCATACAAAAAATATTTTATTTGCGCCTCAAAAAAACGACACTACAGGAAACTGTTCAGGTCTCAAGGTCTTTCTACAGATGTTTAAGAAAAAAGTCGCAGGGTGGTAAATCAGGGTATAAAGTGGTTGCTGTAACTTGGTAAATCCACAGCTTTTAGTAAAGGGCACAACGTCATTGTACGAACTAGCCAAAGCGTAGGCCTGTGCTGCCAACCATACGATTTTCTTCAACAATTACAGATTTTCAAATTTTACGTAAAATTAATCGAATAACAAATGGAAATAATAATAGAAAACACTTAATAAAAATAATATTTTACCATAATTAAGAAACTGTTTTATCTATTATTTGGAAAGAAATAATTCCTTGGTAACGCACGAGAACAACTGAACCATTGCCCTTAACAACTGATTTTGACTTTTATGTTAACAGCTGTTTGGGTATAATAAAAACAGAATTTCAAATAGGTTTTTCTCTTAACTCGTCCAAGATTAATACCGAAATGGTAAACGATTTTCTTGTAAGAAATATAAGATTTTTCAGTGCGAAAGTGAAAAAAACAAAGTAGGTTTAAAACGTATTTGGTTATTATTTTTATGTATATTAAATATGCAGTCGATCTCCATATAAAATATCTTGGTGCTATCTGGGCTTGGTGTCAGCGAGCCTTATGCACCCTATAGTTACTGTGTAACAACAACATTTTCGTTCTCCATAAATTACGAAGTTTTTCTCTAATGGCTAGCTTCTGAATATTTTTTTATATGACGTCATCTTCATGGCTAGCTAAATAACTTAAAAAACTAAAAACCTTGTGCAATTAGTGTTCTGTACGTTGATTGCTTTAAAATAACAATTTTTGTCACACACCTCAAATGAGTTTTCAACAAAGTTTCTTTCCGATCTTTACTGAAAACTGATGACCTTGAAACTTTTGTTTTTTTTATATATACCAAATAAATTATTAAAGGTAATGCAATCGTGATAATTTTGGTTCAATCTAAACCCTGTGAAGAACATTCCAGAATTTTTTCAAAATTTTTTGATCAGTACTTTTCGAGATAAGGAGGGCAGTGATTTTTCGCAATTTTTTAAAAATAATACAAAGAAAAGTGTACGCAAGTATTACATTATATATATTTTTGTGTTTTTACTTTCATTTGACACCCATTCGATGACCTGGTAAGAATGTTCTTTTCATTTCTGATTTCACCCCCCAAAACTAACCCTCTAACTCAAAATTTAAGTTTCAAAACTACACGGCTCTGATGGGGCCTTCAATTCCTATATTAGTGCCAAATTCCTATTTTCTATGTCAAATAGTTTCGGAGAAAATTGGATGTGAGAGACGGACAGACAGATTGACAAACAGACAGACAGACAGACAGATTCATAGACAAACAGATTGACAGACAGACGGACACACCTGCATAGTAAAGGTACCGAGTCCAAAGCAGCTCGCAAATCCTGACAATTTTATCATGTCCTATATTGACCAATCATGGAATTCACGGGGTTCGACTCCGTGCGCACATGTTAGTACTGAATATGTCTAGTAATATGACGAGATTGGCATTTACGAAATAAAAAAGCATCAATCCACTTTCAATTATTTCACTTTCATTCTCCGCCCTCCGACAGTCTGGGTCATTTTTTAATTGTCCATCGAAACTCTCCCGTTTCAAATGGCTCTTTTTTTTCAGTTATTTTTTGTTTTCGCATCTCCCAAACTCCAGCGGTTCGGCTAGACGAACAGTCAGTAGATTGTGCGTATTTCAACCCTGACGGGCCCGAGTTCAACGAATTTTGCGCGTCGCGACGAACGGGACGCTTTTCAAGGTTGTCGCGGTTTTTTGCTCCATATCTAACCTGAATTTAACACCGACGATTTACGACTGAATCATATACGTGCAATGTTTACGTAAATGAAATAAAACAGTTTAATTTTTACTGTTTCGTTCGTTCGGGTAAAAACATTTACCTGATTACAAAGGGCTTTCCGTTAAAAAACGTCATTTTAAATCATTTAAAAAACCAAAATTTTTCTCAAAAAATCTTGCGCGTCATTCTTTTAAGGAAATTTCTCATCATGTTTGCGCACAACTTCCACTCTGATGTCTTCTAGCTTGCCAATTGTTGTTAGGCCGTTCGCCTAGACCTTATCCTTAACATGGCCGTAAAGAAAGAAGTTACTCGTTCTCTCAAGCCTTTCACCCCAATAGGAGTACCGGTGACACTCAGTTGCTACCTCAACAGTCATTCTTCAGGCATCTCGATCCTGCGCAACCTAACTTGACTCGTGCATACTCGCTACCAAGAAGAGATCTTACTTGGTCGAACCACTTGGATACCGTCTCCTTGATCTACCTTCCCCGTTACTACAAGCTTTTCCGTGGCATCCAGTTTCCTGATAATGTGACCAAAATATTTCAGGTGCTGTCTATTTGAAAGTCGTTCATTTATACTAAGCTATTTCAGAATAGAAACATTAGTACGGTGTTCGATATATGATACTCTGAGGATTCTTCGATATGCTCACATCTCAAACGCATCGATTCGTATTTTGTCAGCTTGTTTAATGATCCATGTTTGGCATGCGTAAGTTGCTGTGGGGAATATATGGCTCCATACCAATCTTAAATGTTTTTTGTGACAGCTGGATCTTTCCGGACCTAATGAGTTTAATCGTCGAGTTTCTAGCCATAGCCAAGCATCTTACTTCCGCTTCAGAGCCACCATTATTAGTTATGAGGGATCCAAAATAGTTAAAATGGTCTACAACAGTGAGACCAGCAATTTCATTTATGAGCCGCGGCCAATTGATGTCTGCATTACACTAAATCACTCTTCCAGAAAATTTTTGAAGCAAAAGGACGATTGTTTTACCATTTGTATGGCATGTAACGCCATCCTACCGAAAATAAATGTCGTCCACTTCAAGAGCATTCATTTCCGGCCAACAAAAGTCGATCATGATCATTCGATAACACAATCCATTCACTTAAAACGATCGCATCAGCGTCATTTTCAAAAAAGTACATACCAACAACGCCACTGGACAGGATCCTCGATAATTTTTCTTGGGTTTTTAGACCTCCAAACGGGCCAATTTTACTTACTAACATAATCATCAAGGTGAAAATGGGCCTCGTCGATGATTTCCTGGAAAAAATAGGAAATAATCTCCTGAATTTACAGTACCCAATCGACAAATCTACAGCCATGTGAATGGTCTGCCAACTTTAATTCTTGTGTCAGATGGACTTGTAAGCGTGAAAGCAAAATATGGTGCAATCTTGTTTGCGATATGCCCCATTGCTAGGAACAGCTTGGAATTGATAAACTAGAGTTATCTGCCACACTTGCAGCGACAGACGCTACTTCTTCCGTTAACCTAACTGAACGAGCACGAGTTGGAGACGTCGCCTCATTAACTTGTCCGAAACGTTCGGATATGTTGACTTAATCCACGATGGTTGAACGAGCAGGTTCCTTATAACGACAAAAAGCTGTAAGAACTTTACGAACTGCCTCTATAAAATTGTAACCGTTTTTATGGTGAATTTTCACTGTTTCAATCCGTTGCTGAAGCATATAACGATTCATTTTCTTTCACACTATACAGCCTTGGCCAAAAGTATTAGGCACCCTACAATTTACTTCATTTCTTGTGTTTCAGGGTAAAAAATTAAATTCGTATGTTTTGTAAAATCGTATATTGAGGTAAAATTATGAAATATATTAATATAGTATATTATATTCAGTTGTACTTATGGCATCCCACTCATCCATCAAAGCGCTTTTTTGCGCTGCTTTTGATGGTATGCTATGCTCCCGTATCTTGCGCTTCGAAATACTCCAAAGATGCTCGATAGAGTTTAGACCTGGAGACTGCGCAGGCCAATCTAACAAGACAATGTTATTGTCTCTAAACCAACGTATCGTAGCCGTTGATTTATGACAAGGTGCATTATCTTGCTGGAATTTGATGTCGTCTAAATTAGAGTCGCCAAAAATGCGCATTAGCGAAGGCATCAGTACAGTTTCTAGTACATTTATGTACTTTTGGCTGTTCATGAGGCCTTCACAAACGAACATTTCGCCGACATCTTTAGCAGCCATGCAGCCCCAGATCATAATGCTGTCTCCTCCGTCTTTTACAGTAGGTACCACGCAATCTGGATGGTATTCCTCGCCGACACACCGCCTCACGAATGTCACACCTGACATTCCGAATAGCTGTAAGAATCAAAAAAATACTCAATTAAAAAATTAGTTATTATTTTGACTAAAACGGATTAAATCAAGAGTAATTGTATGTAGTTATTTGTAAAAATAAATCATATAAAAACTTACCTCAAAGTTGGATTCATCGGACCATACAACATTAGACCAATCCTCCTCGCTAAAATGTTGGTGCTTCAGAGCTCACTCTAAGCGTTTCTTCCTATTGGTCTCTAAAAGCCAGGGCTTCTTTCTAGCTTTGCATCCTCTTAATCCAGCTTCTGTTAGTCTTCTCCTTGCCGTTCGAGAATTAATCGGCATCCCAATCTCTTCCGACAGAGTTGCAGCGAGCTCAGATGATGTTTTGTTCTATTTTTAAAAGACTCGCGGATGAGTTTTCTGTCCTGTCGCTCATTAGTCTTACGTTTTCTGCCCGTTTTCATTTTGTTGGCATGGGAGCCAGTCTCCACAAACCTTTTAATAGCACATTGCACTGCGCACCGAGAACATTTCACTAACTTGGCTATTTCTACTTGGATTTTTCGATACCAAGCTCACTTTTCTTAGGCATTTCTCAAATATAAGAATGTCCAGTTCACAAATAAAACACGCACGGAAGCTTCTTGACACTACAAGTAGTAAAACGAGGCTGATAAAACATTAAAAATATTTTTCAAAAAACCTCATTATCGCAATTTTGTGGGCCAGGTGTTTTATGGACCTGTAAAAGAGATTGTTTATTCAACTCAGTATATATCACCACTACACCAACACTTTATTTTTGCACTCGACGTGAGTAATCCGTGAGTAATCCGACCATACCAAAATTGTATTGCTTACCCAAAATTCACAAACCTGGAAAAGGAATGCGACCCATAGTTTCAACGGTCGGATCACCCACATATTTAATATCCAAATGGTTATCAAAAGAACTTGAGAAGTTACCGTTAAATACTTTCGCAGTGAAGAATTCGTTAGAATTTATTAATAAAACAAAAAAATCTAGTTCTTAATGAAGGTGAAGTCTTAATTTCTTTTGATGTTAGTTCTTTGTTCCCAAGTGTGCCAATTCCACAAACTTTACAATATCTCGAAGAATTACTTAGAATGAATGACTTTGAAGGCGAAATTATTCGTGAATACTTAACATTATCTAAACTTTGTATGGAACAAAATTATTTCCAATATAACAATCAATTTTATGTTCAGAAAGAATGAACAGCTATGGGTAATTGCTTATCACCTTTCATAGCCAATTTATTCATGAGTAAGTTTGAAATCGAAGCCAGTCAAGAATTCGAATATTTCCCAAGGGTATGGTATAGGTATGTGGATGATATTTTCGCGATTTTTGATACAAAGAAAGCAAATATTGATGATTTTGTTTCTAGATTAAATAGCCGGTTTGATTCTATTAAATTCACTTACGAAGTTGAGAACAAAGGACAATTGCCTTTTCTAGATATTTTAATTATTAAAAAATAACAATAGATTAGAATTTGATATCTATAGGAAGGACACAGTAACAGATAGATATATTCCTAATGATTCATTTCATTGCAAACAACATAAATTAGCCTCATTACATTTTTTAGTTCATCGTTTGGTCACTTTCCCTCTGAATAAAGTAAACTTTAATAAAGAAAGGAATCGTATTAGAAATATAACTAGAGTTAATGGTTATGACGATGACTTAGTAAATAAGCTAATAAATAGACATAAGTTTAGGTTTAATATTTAGAATTCCACCTTTTTTACACGCGAAGAAAATAACACCAAGTATGTCTCCATACCATATAATCCGAAATATAACAAGGGACTCAATAAGGTATTTAATAAGGTAGGCCTCACCTTAGTCTATAAGTCATCAGACAATCTGAGGAATATCTTAGGAAATCCCAAAGATAAGATTCCTAATTGTGAGAAAAGAGGAATTTATGAAATTAGTTGTAATGATTGTGACAAAAAGTATGTTGGGCAAACTAAAAGGTCAATTAAAACAAGATTTAAAGAACACTTAGCACACTTAAAATACAATAGAACAGAAAAGTCTAGCATTGCCGAACATGCCCTTGAAGCTGATCATACTGTAACATTAGATAATCTAAGATTGATAAAAAAACGTATCTGATAGGAGATTGTTAAACGCATACGAAAGTATGGAAATCATAAAATGTAAAAGTAGTTTAAATAAAGACAGAGGGCCTATTCCTTATAGTCCCCTCTACTGGTTACTTGACCGGAACTGATGGCCTTGCCTATGTCATAAGTTCCGCTTGAGTAATTCAAGGGTTAGGCTAAGTATAAATAGGGTAGATTTGTAGTTTAGCTTTAGTCAATCATCGCTCCTGATAAAGCTAACATGGTTAGCGAAACGCGCGTCGAGTGCAAAAATAAAGTGTTTGGTGTAGTGGTGATATATACTGAGTTGTATCATTGTGCCAAAGATTCCACATTCCCAACTTAGATTGTTTATTGTTTAAGTTAGCTTTTGACAGCGCCGCCTATAGTATTATTAAAACAATTAGTCTTTTTTTTTAAATATTTTATGAGTTTCACGTGTTTATTAGGGGTGCCTCAAACTTTTGGCCAAAACTGTAGTTTTTACTTGTCAGCTCTCAATAACCTTAGTTATTTCGTATATTTCGTTGACAGATAAAAAATAGCCCGTGATTCAAAATATAATTTGGCTACCTAAACTTAATTCTCAATTTAATCAAAACAACTCCTTCGAATATCTTGTCCCTAAATCCTAAATCTCTCAGGCCAAAGTGTACGAGTTCCTTTAATTAATTACTGATTAAGGTCCGATATTATGAAACTTAATTGACAGATGACAGTTATGAATTTATCAATCAAAATCATTAGCCAACACGCTGAACGGAGGTTTATCAATATGTTAAGTGTGGTAAATGTAATATCAAACCTAAAAGTTTTGACGATTTTAATTTAAATTAAATTAAAAATTATTATTTAAATAACCTGAATGTAATGTTGGAATAGGAAATAAATATAAAATAGAAGTCGAAATATCAAAATACAATGTCAGGAAATTAGTACCGGATGACACCGATCTTATAACGCTCAGCTATCCTCTAATAATAGATGAAGGAAGATATGGTATATCCCTTGAGAATAGGCGTACACGGAGACAGTATCATATAACTCTTTTCCAATTAGCTCTTATTTTGAATTAAAACGACGTCCAAAGGATATGGAAGGCAAAAAATATACCGAAATTGTAAGCTATAAAATCTTGCCACCCTGGTATTTTCTACGCCTCAAAATACCTGTATTTTTTACTTAATACAATACATAAAATCTTTACGAACCGAAAGTACTCTGAATGGCCTATTTTATTACACAAACGAATTCCGAAAAAATTTGTACTTCCAATGATCCGTTTTACCTGCGGTGTAATACATAACTTCTCAACAAATCATTCCTCGGGTACTTACTGAAACTTATTGCAATATTTCACAAGGTACTTAAACCTATGAAGATGCAATCTATCCGTCTTTGTTTGCCCCATTGCCTTAGCGGCACTTCAAGGCCGTTTAAGGACCTCTGAAATGACTAAACTGTAAAATATTAATGGTTAATGAACCTGCCCGTTTGCCCGTTGTGGTTTATAAGACCCTCTTAGACGGTCAAAACGGTTTCACAAATTTATTATGCGATTTAACAAGAGTACGCAACGGATGAAATGAATACCACCTTTGATGGTTCCTCAAAGATGTACGATAAAACTAGTAGATGACTGCCGAATGTTTTTTGGGATCAGAAATGTCTGAATATCTTTTATCCATGACTAGATCGTAGATGGGGGCCTTTATGCTCAATCTTTTTACGGAAACGGTCTTTATCTAGCGATAGAGCGAGTCGATAGGAATCAAACCTGGTAAGAAAATATCGTAGAGGGATTTACACACCGTTGTAAAATGTAGCTATATAATATATATATATATATATAATATTATATATATATATATATATATATATATATATATATATATATATATATATAAACTCCTGGACAAAATTAACGCAACAATCTGAAAATTAATTGACCTTTTTCTTATGTTTTAAAGTTTATCGAGTATTTTTGAATAATAGGCTATGCATATTTTGTTTCTTTGTTCATGGCAGAAATCAAAACAATTCGTTTAGATTTACAGGTTTAAAGAATTTTTTAGAAGATAAAGAATTTTCTGTAATAATGCGATAGATTTTCTTTAAAAGTAAGCTTATAAATTGTTCCCTTTTTCAAAGTAATACGTTTTTGTGGTAGACTGTTTTATTTTTGACCCCGAAGAATTAGATAAATGAATCGAACAAGGAATTTAACTGAACACGAGTAGTGCGAGCCTCAGTTTTATTGGACGAGGGACATTGTCAGAGTTATGTTGCCAATTTGTTAGGCAAACATCGTTCCACAATAAGTCGTATGGTAAGATGCTTGAATGAAGTAGGAACTTATTCTAGAAGGCTAGGGCAAGGACAAAAACTAGATGAACGTTTTATAAGACAATATGCTTAAGAAACAGGACTGTCACTAGTTCTATAATAAGAAACGAACTCGAAGCTGTTCGCAATGTCACAATTTCTTCTAAAACAGTTAGAAGACGGTTAAATGAAGCTGGATTAAACAGTAGGAGACCAGCCACTGCGCCCTTGCTTACTAGAGAGAACAAAGTTGCTAGGTTACGTTTTGCTCGGAAATCACGAAAACTGGTCTGTGGAATGATTGGAAACAAGTTTTCTTCACAGATGAAACTAAGGTTAGCCTTAAACATCCAGATGGTCGTGAGCGAGTATGGCGAAGACCAGGAGAGAGGTTTGCTCCTTGCAATATCTCTGCAAGGATTCCATTCGGCGGTGGCTCTGTTATGTTCTGGGGTGGCGTCTGCTTTGATGCTCGCACAGAGTTAGTTCCTGTATGTACGAGATCCATGAATGCTGACTACTATCTTGAGAATATTGTAATAGAACATGTAATGCCTTTCGGTCATTTTGTGGGGCCCAATTTCCTGTTTATGCAAGAAAACGCTCGACCTCACGTGGCTAGGGAGGTACTCGATTATCTCAATCAAGTTGATATATCGATTATGCAATGGCCACCAAAAAGCCCGGATCTGAATCCGATAGAACATGTATGGGATCACCTTAAGAAAAATGTGAAACGTCATATACCTGCACCTAGAAACCTGAGGGAACTTGAAAATGCAGTTATCACAGAATGGGAGCAAATTCCTCAAGATTTTTATCCAAAATTTAATTAGAAGCATGCCTAGGCGCATAAACGCTGTCATCCGAAGTAGAGGAGGCAACAGACGCTACTACTGTCTCAGTTACACCATTAATTTTGCTACTAGTGTCCCAGTTTATTTTTTTTCATTATTAACATACATAATTTCAACGATTTTGTTATTAGGTCTTAAGAATAATTTTAATTCGAATCTTATAGAGAAATTTGGTAGCTAATTCACTTTTAAAGTATCCGAATAAGTTTTTTCTAACTTTTAGTGTAACCAATGTTCATAAAAAATTATAAAAAATTTATTCATTATAGAGATTTGTATGATTTAATATATTGTTGCGTTAATTTTGTCCAGGAGTGTATATGTATATATATATATATATATATATATATATATATATATATATATATATATATATATATATATATATATATATAGGGGGGGAGGGGGGAGGGAGGGAGGGAGGGAGGGAGGGAGGGAGGGAGGGAGGGAGGGAGGGAGGGAGGGAGGGAGGGAGAGAGGGAGAGGGAGAGAGAGAGAGAGGGAGAGGGAGAGGGGAGAGACATAACAATGAAAAGAATAAACATACACAAAAATTAGATATGAATATATCAGTTAGTGCGACAGTTGACAACCAAACAATTATTCTAAATAACGTCATTTTCATGGCTTTTAAGACAAAAAAGATAATAACTTGCATTCTTCTAAATTATATACAATGAAAAGAATAAACATAAACAAAAAATTAGATATGAATATATCAGTTAGTGCGGTTATTATAAACATTAAAAAGAAACAGTTATGACAAAATCAAATATTTTTGGGTACATCCCTAACAACGCAGCGACACAAGTTTCAGCTTGCGTAAATTTATTTTGTATGCACGCAACTTTCTATCGATGAAAAAACGGCTAAAACTTCACGATAATGCCCTCTCCCACAGTTCGTTCTGTACACAACAATTTTCAGCGAGGATTTGCATGACTGTAATTCCCCACCACCTGATTTGGCAACCTACCAAAAATGCTTGTGTAAAACACCCCATACAGTTACGTCGCAACGTAATTCAGTTGAACAATTAAGTAGTTTTATAATTATGAGCAATAATAAAATACCATTAGTTACAGTATTAGGTATTAAAAAATATAGCAGATTTTTATAAAAAGATCGCCGATTTAAGCTAATGGATAGTTTATTTACTCTCTATATATACGTGGTGCAGGCCAAAAGTTTCTAGACTAACGCTACATAGCAACAACGCGTAATAATATCGACTCCCGCCGATAGGTGGCGGTAGGTACATCCCTAACAACCCAGCGACACAAGTTTCAGCTTGCGTAAATTTATTTTGTATGCACGCAACTTTCTATCGATGAAAAAACGGCTAAAACTTCACGATAATGCCCTCTCCCACAGTTCGTTCTGTACACAACAATTTTCAGCGAGGATTTGCATGACTGTAATTCCCCACCACCTGATTTGGCACCCCATTGACTACGGCTTGTCCATGTGAGGATTAAATTAGGAGGTAGGAGATTATTCTAAACATACTTTAGGTCAGTTGTATGTGCGAATTCAAATTAGGAACCTAGGTCACGCTTAAAGTTTATCTTGAGGTTCTCAATGATTAGGATGGACCGAGGAGGTCTCTTACTCTTGGGAATACGTGTACGTTACGACAGCATTACACTAAATTACCGAGGAAGTACTTCAAAGTACTTCCAGTGGCAATATATGGGAGTAATTACCAAAACTCCATTTCGAGCAGTGCCTAAAATTATGAAGTAGTACGTGGCAATCCGACAAAATTTACCCACGGAATTTTTGGCGCTAAAATATGAGTGAGACCCCCTCAGGGTGGCCTTGTATCTTGAAAGTGGCTGCAAATAGCTTTGAAAAAACGGCATATTTACGATTATCCGTTTATTAAAAAAAAAAAATTTTGCCCTCCCTCTCCCCTCCGAAATAAGCTGAAATTGGTACCTCAGAATAGAGACACATTCTGAGTTCTTAATACACGTATACTCAGCAAACAAGGACTATTGTAGTAATATTAAAAATCTACTAAAAAAAAACATGGAATGTTTTAAATCAACCAAATCGGCGTCTTCCGCACTTTTGTTGTTTGTTTAAAATGAATTTATTCTAAATTTCTAAACAGTTCTTGATTAAAATAATTCTAAAATATCGTTCGTGATTTCCTTGTTTCCCCTTAAAAGGTACGAGATAATAATAATAAAGAATCTTGTTTGTCCCAATAAACTAATATACAGTCTGTCAAGTAAGAACGTGACCGCTGGTATTTTTGAAAAAATGTGTTTCGAGAACATTATTTGCCATAAATTTATTCTTTGATGTGCTAACAGCGGCGCACCTCCCTTAGTAAGTTGTCCAATCCCCTCCTGCATCAAAAATCGCGTGGCATCTTCGAGGCATGCTGTCGACGAGATTTTCTGCATATCCTGAAAATTTTTCGAATCTCGCGAGACAACTAAATCAAAGTCCTCACAGTGTTTCCTCTGAGCTTTCTCTTTACAAGGGACCAAACGTTTTAAATAGGGTTGGCGTCCGGCGATTGTGAGGGCCACTCTAGTATTTTATCGTGGGCCCAATCGAGCCGGTTCGCGAAGTGATTTTCGCCCAGCAAAGGTTTCTTCAACGTGCCTCGGAATTTGACATTATAAGCACGAAGATGTTGCCGAATAGTCTCATGGGACAAATTCAAACTCGATTTTCTTAATTTTGCAGCTCCTTGGCGCAGCGTCAATTTCGGGTCCCGTGAAAGCAAAGACACGATTCGTTTTTCGACTTTCGGAATGACCTTGACTACCGAGCCACTTTTCGTCTTGTTAAAATGATTACCTACTTTTTCACAAACGATACCGACTTTTTAATATATTTAGAGGCTGCGGAATGTGTAATTTTAGGCCCCTTTGGATGGAAAAAAAAAAAGACTACCTCGAACCGACGCGCAAACAAGTCACTCATTTTAGGTTTTACGTGATTTCGACGAAACATCGGAATCGAGTGATACCTTTACTAAAATGCGTTGTAGATAAAGGTTCCCTCTACCGATTTCTTGTTTGTTAAATCGCTAGAATCGCATCTACCACAAATGAATTATCACGGACACGTTCTTACTTGACAGACTGTATACAAAAGAATAATAGTGATATCAATTGAACATATTTAAAAGAAACCAAAAATGGTTAGTAATATACTATAGTGTATTTGTTTGGAGTTGATAGCACAATTCTCTCATGTAGATGCAAATACATATTGGGGTACGCCCAAAAAAAGAGAGATTTCTTATGCATTTTACTGGATTTTGCTACCTGTTGTGAATTATTTTTAAGGGTTCATCCTATTTTAAGTAAAACACCTCTGCTATATAATAGAGTCATAAAATGTAAATGAGGATTCATCGGTAGCATAGCCGTCCGAGCGTAACCTGCTTTTAATGTTTAATAAATAAAATTATCTTAAAAATAAAGTTATAGCAATATAAGATTTATAACCAAAAATGTATATATACAAATTTACAATTCACGATATATAAATACTTTAATTAGAATCAAAAACAATCACCATCTTCAAAATCTGAAGACACGACTTCAATTAAATTGATAATTAAAGGTTCTATTTCCACAGTTTTTTGGATGTGTTCGTCAAGTTTCCACATTTTATTTTCTTCTTCATAACATGTCGAATGGCATTTTTCCAATGATCACCTTCGATCCTCTCTATTCCGGCGAGTAATAATTGCCTTACGTCTTGAAGTTTGAACGTGGTGCTTTCCCTTGCAACGAAACCTTTCATTTGTGCCCAAATTAGCTCTATGGGATTGGCAATGATATGGAGGTAATCTAAGCACTGTAATATTCCGTTCCTTTGCCATTTCATCGACTGCGTATTTCTTGAACTGTGCCTTATTTTGTTTCGCAATTTTGACAAGTTCCGCTTTTAACATACCATCTTTGTGTTTGAGATTTTTGTCTCTTATCCATTGAAGAATATCCGGTTTCTTCCATGAATTTGTCGGAAATCGTTCTAATAATCGAGAATGGTATGGGGCATTGTCTAATCCTACTGGTTCTGCTGGTATACATTCAATCATTTGTTGAAAGTACGGCTCAAAAACATCGGCCGTCATCTCCTCATGGTAATCTTTAGTTGACTTTGATTCGAATTCCAACAAGCCACCGTCGAGAAATCCGTTTTCACTACCAATATGTGCTATAATTAGCCTGCGACCTTTTCCTGAAGGGGGTTGTGATCCAGTTGACCAATCTTCCATAAAAGTCTCATCTAAATAAAAAATATTTCTTTCTTCGGCTCGAAATTCTTCTCTCTCTCTCTTCTCCAACAGATTATTTCTGTTTTATCGATAAGAACAGATTTTTTATTGTGTTTTCCCAACAAAAATTCAGGTTATGAAGGATTTTCCATAATTTCCATTTTTTTAAATTTGGTAAGTCCCGGTCTTCTCTGATTTCTTGCAAAACTTTATGTAGTGTAGGTATTTCTTTCTTAATAAAAAATGGTGTACTTTTCTTCTTATTGCGTTTTTAAAGTCTTCATCGACCTCTAAGGGCTCCTTTCCTTTGTGATTCTGAGGTTCGTCGCAAGGGCCTGGTTTTCTTTCTTTTAGAAAACTATAAATAGTTGCTGATCCAACTCCCGTCATGTTGGCACAGGTTTCCACAATTTCACGGACTTGGTGTGTTGGCTATTTTCTCGCAGGGAAAATGCAGATTTACAGACTCGGCGAACTGTTACCGGGGCAAAACTGAAAGTTGAAGCCATCGCTGTTCTGATTTGAACTAAGCATATTATAGGTTTTAGCTTTATTTTTATTATTACAGAGAATATTTTTATTGCATACTTAGGTACTTACCTACCGATAAGTACTTTAGTTAATTATATTCCAATAACTGTTAAAATCCGAAATAATTTTATTGTACTGTATTGTAATTAAGCTTTATAACACTGTAGATTTCTAGTTCTTAAGAACTGTTAATTATACTCGTTTAGGCCTTTATCATACAAATAAGATTTTTAGTTTCATCATTTACTCATTAAAATAAACTTTGAAATGCGTTGATTTATATAGCTTATTGTAAAGTTTAGAAGGCATGTAATAAAATATTTTTTAGAAAAAGGTCGCACTGTTGTATAGAGATAGAAAATAAAGGTGATTAAAACTAAAAATGCAAATAATTGGTTGAGAAATTTCGGACGCCTATGATTTATGATATTTTAATGTTTATAACCCATGTTATGTGCTATCAACTCCAAACAAACCTTGTATAGTAAATTTTTTTGAGTTATCGTAGAAATATTAAATAGTTCTGGTTCTGGGGTTGTAACTTTCACACAGTGTCTACAGATGTCACTTAAGTGATAAACAATAATTGACTGTTTTTGTAGAAGACTTAAAGAGGTTGAAATGTCGTCGAGAAAGTGTAAATATGATGCTGATGCATTTTGTTATATATGTGGTAAATTTATTAAAGCACGAGATATAAAATCTTATTTAAACGCATGTGAAAAGCTTTGTGAAGCCTACAAAGCCTATTTTACTGCCCTGTTCGGAATCTAGACAAGCCTTGAGCTCCACATGTTGCTTGTAGTAATTGCAAAAGATGTTTAGAAGGTAAACAATTTTTAGTAAAAAAAAATGTAAGTATGTTTATTTTTATCTTTATTTATTTCAGGTTAATATCGAGGTGAGAAACGGAGTATGAAATTCGCAGTACCGAGAATTTAGCGAGAGCCAAGAGACCATGTTAATGACTGTTATTTTTGGGTAGTAAATCCCGCTAAAAGACGTAGAGGCAAAAATGCGAAACCTATCGAATATCCTGACCTTGCTTCCAGTACCTCAACCTCCTAAAAAATTGTCTCAGTCAAGCTCATCTCAGAGTCCAAATAAAAATATTGAAAATGAAGAATTTGTACTGTCACAGAAACCACCGAAACCCCATTTTCTTACCTCAGAAGACTTTAATGACTTAATAAGAGATTTGAATTTGCTTATTGATGTCAAAATAACAGATCAACGAAGTCGGCATGAGACATTTGCTACGTTCTTCACCAAAGAAGATGGGTTTTTGTTATTGTAACGATACAAGAGGTTTGTTTGAAGCAATTGGGATGCCCTGTGTTTCCAGTGAATGGCGTTTATTTATTGACAGCTCGACGAAAAGCTCGAAAGCCGTTTTATTACATAACGGACATAAATTTCCATCTCTTCCAGTCGCTCATTCTGTACATCTAAAAGAAAACTATGAAAGTGTTAAAATTTTACTCGAAGCTTTAAAATATCAAGAGTATAAGTGGCAGTTCATTGGCGATTTTAAGATGGTAGGATTTTTAATGGGACTACAGGGCGGATATACAAAATATCCGTGTTATCTCTGTTTGTGGGATAGTAGAGCGGATGCTCAATACTATGTTCAACGATTATGGCCACTAAGAACGGAATTTTGGGTTGGAAAACAAAACGTTAAATGTGAACCTATTGCTGAACCTGAAAATGTATTAATGCCGCCTTTACACATCAAGTTAGGGCTTATGAAACAATTCGTAAAAAGCTAGATGAAAAATCTGAAGCTTTTACATTTTTAAAAAACTTTTTTCCAAAGTTGTCAGAAGCAAAGGTTAAAGCTGGAATTTTTGTCGCTCCACAAAATTAAAAAAAATTTTGCCAGTGAAGAATTTCCAGAATTACTTACAAGTACTCAAAAAAAAAGTTGGAATAGTTTTAAAGCAGTAGTCTCTGGATTTTTAGGAAATAACAAAGTTGAAAATTACCAAGAGCTAGTTGAAAAACTTGTTAGAAAACTTTAAAACCATGGGTTGCAGAATGTCTCTAAAAGTACATATGCTGCATGCTCATTTACATAAATTTGAAAACAACATGGGGGCGTACTCAGAAGAACAAGGAGAACGTTTTCATCAAGATATTATGAACTTCGAACAACGTTATCAGGGCCAATACAACGAAAATATGATGGGGGACTACATTTGGGGTTTAGTGAGAGAAAGTACTTATGAACATGAAAGAAAAAAGTAATAGGGTTCACTTTTAAACTTTTTTCCACTATTTTGTAATTTGATATGATAGTAAAAGTTGATAAAAATCATATATAAAATATATTTGTTTCGATTTATCAATAAATAAAAATTTAAACTATGGATTTTCTAAAATACTGTTCAACCGTTCTCCTGGATACAAAAGCAAACTTTTTCAGGCCATATATATTTTTTTCATCTAACTGTCGATAAATCTATCAAAATTTCATACCCTCTTATCAAAGTCAAAATTCGTGTTGACCTGTGTAATTAACTATTCTTTGAATCCAACCCGCTGAAGGTACTGTTTAAAGCGGTTTTTAAAAGTAAGCATAAATTTTTCAGACTAGCGATGTACTATTATTATAAATGATTCGACAATGTATAAACTTTAATCTTCGTTTAATGAAGATGACATGAATCACGTCGATTTACCTCATCTGAACATCGAAAATTTATCAAATCGATAAAATTTCAAATTATCAGAATTCAAAAATAACGAAATACAATAATGACCGACCGAACAAGATGCCCCTCTCACAGCGAACGATATCCATAATAGAGTAGAATAAAGTTGTCTGTTGGTAATAATAAGCAATATCTGTTACGCTCGTTCGTTCATTGAACTCTCCATACGTTTTTGTGATGTTTTCTGTTAATTTCAAATCTGGGAAAATGATTAAATAAGAAAAAAAAAACTAAATAATAAAAAATCCGACTACAATAAAGATAAGCCCGATAATATTGTAATTGATTTTTAATCGCATTTTGATACACAATTCGGTGTAGCGTGAGAAATCCAGACATAAAAAAGAATAGACAGACATTCATAACACGCCAAGGATGATCACGGGAGCCCCGTGGTTCATGGGGGGGAACCGTCAACTTCACAGGGACCTCGGTGTGCCTACCGTAAAGGCACACATTTAACAGAAGTTCCTCGAGAAGACGTCCCAGCACCCCAACCCGTGCATCAGGGATGCCTTCCGACTTCTACCTCAAGCCAGCCGCCAGTTCCAAAGACCGTCGGACCCGCTGCTGCTCTCAGACGAAGACGATGACCCCCCTCGCCCGCCGTGACAAGAAGATTGTCATTGTAGGTTAAGTTTAAATTAATCCTAATTTAAGTCATTGTTACGTCCTAGTTTAAGTTAGCGTAAGTCTTAGTCTAAGGTAGTTATAGTCTTAGTTCTAAGACCTAGAATTAAGAATCTCATATATATACTAATTTCCTAGGTTAAGTTAGTATAGGATTCCTATTGTAAGAACTTAGGTCAAGATAGAATAAGTTTACATTTAGTAATAGAAATTATCTTTATACTTTCAAAATTATAAGAAAGAGGCTTTGCCTAGCTTAAAAATCAATAAAGGCAGTGATAACACGCCAAATCAATGAATGGATCCGAAACTGCAATGAGTGCGATTCGAACAAGTAGAAAACACTGAACAAAATTTCAACGGTTTTATGCAAGAAAATTACCGTATCCTGCGCCTGTGTAGCGCTACGCGCGTAAACTGGAATGATCGCACGTGGTCTACTAGTAAAAGTTATTGGGAATGCCTACCAATGTTGTCACTTATATTTGTTAATTTTAATAGCAGGTTATACGTGGTTATATATAACTTATTCAAGTACTAGGTGCGTTTTTTAAGTAGGCGTTGCGGTCGTCATTCCGCGTATGCGCAGTGAGTCACAAACGCCATTACGATAAGTATTCGTCCGAATTTACGTTTGTGAGTGTTTAAAATCCCACAAGCCATTGAAAATCCCGCAGATTGTGAAATGCGCGCTGTATCTCGTTTTTTAAATGCAAGAGACCTGAGTGCGGCTGAAATTCATCGGCAGGTTCGTGAAGTATATGGCGAAAATGCTATCAGTAATATGATGGTAAGCAAACGAGTTAGAGTATATAAATATGGCCGTATAAACGTGGACGATGACGGATAAAGTGGGCGACAGTCCATCATTAACGATGACCTGATGCGGAAAGTTGTTGGAAGAGTTTGAGAAAATAGACGCTTTACGATTTCATCATTATCTTATGTGTTCCCTCAAGTTTCAAAAAGTGCTTTCTACGAAATTGTGACAAAATGTTTAAATTAAAGTTGTGCTGACGCTGGTAACCAAAAACTACATCAACCAAACCAATCGTTTAGCCAGTGCTTTGACTTTCATCGAGAGGTACGGTACCAAAGGTGAACAGTTTTTAAGCCAAATTGTTACTGGTCACGAAACCTGGATTGCTCACGTTACACCGAAATCAAAATAACAGTCCATAGAATGGAGACATTCAATATCACCCAAGAAATTGACATTCAAGCAAACAATTTCAACCTGAAAAATGATGCACAGTGCGCATCATTTTTCAGGTTGGTTTTGGGATAGACAGGGGGCATTGCTTGTGATTTCTAGCCTCAGGGGGGCACAGTAAATGCCGAGCCATATTGTAAAACCTTAAATAAACTGCGGCGTGCAATCTAAAACAAAAGATGTGTCATGCTCAATAGAGTGATCGTTTTGCTTCACGACAATGCTCGTCGACACGTGGTCCCTCGAAGCCAAGCTCGCATCATGTGGCTTGGAACAATTTGATCACTCCCCGAATAGCCCTGACCTAGCACCCAGTGACTACCATTTATTCCTGCACTTAAAGAATAACCATGCTGGTTAGCGCTACGACACCGACGGCGACGCCAAAAAGGCCGTGCTGCAGTAGTTAGCAAGCCAGGCAGCAGATTTCTAAAAGGATGGAATACAGAAGCTGATCTTAAGATATGTGCGCGAAGTGCCTTAATGCAGGCAGAAATTATGTTGAAAAGTAGATTAAAGTCTAGGCATTCAGGTAAAAATAGAATTGTTAAAAAAAAACCAAAACGATACTTACTTTAAAAACGAGCCTCGTACAAATTAAGAATTCAGCTGTATCTTATAAATATAATATTATTTTACTTTCGTCTCTATTGGCTAAAACTATGCACGACAATTTTACTTCATTAGAATAGACTTTTAATATTATAGCGCAAGGCGGTGAACCATTGAATATGTTAAATTTTAGAAATCTGACACAACATATTCATTCCACCAAATCGTACCTCATCGTTTCCAGTCGCCCTTATTTGAGTCAACTGTTAATCTTGGATCGCGTTTAGATGTAAACAAGTGGAACCCTGAATGTAAATACTTATGCTCAAAGTTTGTTTTTTTGTCAACCAAAAATCAGGCATAATTACCAAATACTGCTAAAATTTTATGAAATTTATTTTTGTGATAATGAGATTACTTATCAATAATGTATTACTAGCAATGCCTAAAGTTATTAGCGAGTACGTAATATGACAACACATTTTAAATTTAGTATTACTGACATTAAATTAAAAGTTGGCAATACATGTAGCTAAAAAAAGAGTGGACCGTCCCTGTATAAAATGAATTATGCACCCTTTGAAATCATATTCTTATTCTATACTTTTACAAAAGAAAAGTAATTTGGAGCGACATCTATTACAGATTTTCATCCTCAGCAATTTTTTTTCCCGAATGTGAACACTTCCCGTATGAATTAATGATTCACAAATTTACGCAGAAGAATCCGCACAAAAAAAAAAACGCAAGGCAGCCATAGCCTTATTATATTCTATGTTCTGAGATTTCTTCGGTTGAATGAGCAACAAGGAACCGAGCGCCTTTCTTTTGACTTTTTTACTAATGTAGTTTGTTAAATTTGTAATAAATAAACCACAAAAAAAGCCAATTTATTGATTTTATCGGCTGGTTCCCTATTGCATAACGGAGTTCAATTAAATAGAGAAAATACGAACATTTACTAAAAATCCAGCGTTAACCTCTATCGTTAAAATTCCGTTCTAAGCGAACTCGTAAGGTGCCATTCACCCCACGTTGGAACCCCATGCAAAGATAGCGTGTGCGCTCCCTAAGTATCTCGGTCCACATGGTAGGTCTGGCATTGCTCTGTCACCGGGTCATAAAATAACACCGGTTGAATCGCATGCATACTTACATACGTATGCTCGTATTTAAAATAGTTTTTTTCATATTTTCTTCGTTTCTTCCCTCATTTTTTGTTAATTTAAAGACAGTTATTAAAATTGTAATATACTTAATAATCTTGACACGTACTTATGTGCACGTGTGCTGTTTTAAAAGAAAATAGAAAAAACCTTGATATTCACACATATACGGGCATATTTTAGTATCCGATACTCCCCTAATGCCGGAAGTGCATTGCACCCTCGGCGTATTCACTGTTATGTCATTCGTAATACCCGCACATTTGGTCTAGAGGCATACAGCTTGGTCGTATATCTACTTTTAACCGTTGTGATTCAAATAACTAATCTTCTTGACAGGTCGATCGGAAGGGTTACGCGACGTTACCCTCGCTATGTCAACAACGTAGCTTGTGGCGGTTTTCTAGTTCTCAAAACATTAAAATGCTACAATTTTCAAAAAATTAGTAAAATGATTTATCTAGCGAACACGCAGCGCTAAAATAAATAATAAATTTGACTATACCTTCATCCGTTTCCTCTGAAGCGATATCGCTGAAAATCCACAGGTTCCTTTCTTATTTCAAGTATTATATGTATACCAAATTTGATATCAATATCTCACTTAGCTCGAGAGCTATCGTGCCAGCAAACAGCTTGGTCGTATATCGACTTTTAACCGTTGTGATTCAAAAAACTAACCTTCTTGACAGGTCGATCGGAAGGGTTACGCGATGTTACCCTCGCTACGTCAACAACGTAGCTTGTGACGCTTTTCTAATTTTTCAAAACTTTAAAATACTACATTTTTCAAAAAATCAGTAAAATGATTTATCTAGTACTGTCCTCGCAAACACGCGGCTCTAAAATAAATAATAAATTTGACTATACCTTCATCCCTTTCCTCTGAAGCGATATTGCTCAAAATCTACAGGTTCCTTTCTTATTTTAAGTAATCTATGTATACCCAATTTGATATCAATATCTCAGTTAGCTCGAGAACTATCGTGCGAACAAACAAAGGACTAACTGCCGGAGGTTAGAAGCTATGTTTTTCAGAGAAGTGATTTTTTCATTCCTTTCAGAGTCATCTTTCCAACAAATCGACAGACCGTCAGACTGACTGAAGGATATGGGAAGTTCTTTTTCTCGTAGTCTAGGCTCCCTTGAACGTAAAAAATGCAGGAATCCCAGTAGGAACTACCTAATAATCAGTATCGGCTTAAAAAGAACGATGTGAGACCTGGCAGTAAAGACCGACCTACAAGTCGATTTTTGCTACTTTTAAATTTTTAGTCACTTTTGGCGGCAGCCGTAATTCCAGCAAAAAATTTTAGAACATCTTGATACTTCAGCCGGTGTAGACAGGTGTTATCGGCCGCCGCGTTTAGTCTCACTAGTGTAGGACTGTCCAGTAATATCGTGGCAAGGTAGATGTTTTCCCAAGAGTTCTATATATTTCATATATTTGCGAAAGTAAACGGCGGTAGTACGAATAAAAAATAAAAGATTTGAAAACATGGTCACTGCATGAATACGTATTGACATCGAATATTAATAAAATACTAAATACATTTACATGTTTTAATACAGTTTACACACAATTATTAACAAATTAAATCCAAATGACATTGAGTATTAATACTATAAAAAGCCCGTCTCGTTATTGCATGGTACAATTTATCTCCATCTCTCTCTCTTTCAGTCTTGCTCTTTACACACACACGACACGCCGCTGGCCAGGTGACGTCTACCATAAAAATATTAACAAAAATGCCCGTTTTTCCAATAACAAACAATACTCGCTGACGTCACTACGGTAGATACAAATCGCAATCTGACGATACGTAAGTGTGCCAATGTTAGGTCATGGGCTACAGTGAGCCTGCGAACGGTCCACGAGTAAGTGCGTGTGTCATTTCTTTCGGCACACCCACTGTTCCTCCGGTGGATACTTTAAGAAGAAAAGTGACCCGCTTTTTATATTATGTTTATCGGTATACATAATCGAAAGCCTGTCTGCCATCAATGTCGTAATGATTTAGTATCTACCTAGTAAGCTAAAAAATACACTTTAAGTGTCTTTTCTACCTTTCTAACTAAAAAAATTACATTGGGATATTGTTGCATTTTTTACGTTTCAGGGTTCCTAGATAAGCAAAAAACAGTCTCCAGCTTCCTCCGGTCTGTCAGACTGTTGGCTCGAACTAATAAAAATATTAAATTTCACATATGCCCCAAATACAGTATTAGGTCTAAGAATTAGCTCGATACTTTTTTGCGTTAAGAAAATATTTACTATTTACGAACAAAAACAATATAATCCACCCATTTTGCCGAATTTTCAGACAGCTGGCGGATTTTCGTCTCTGAAAAAAGATGGAGGTTTCGAGTCGATGAATCTAGGTATACTTTTTTTGACGTTCACCAATGAAGTGAATTGGGAATCGGCGAGATAATGTTGCAGTGACCAAAATAAACAGTAATCAGACGAGGCCACATGCCGGAAAAATCCGACAGATGAACGAGAACTTCCCGTCCTAAAGACAAGATAAAATCTCCTTCGCGACGTTTTTGCCGTGTATAGCCTGGCATAACCCAGAACGTTGACGATCCGAGAGATCAAAAATCAGAAGTCAAATATGTGGGGGGTTAAAGCGACGGCGAAGGATTAGAGGAAATGCTTCGATTAAATCAAGTTAGATATATTTTTCAGGGCTCTCGAACTCTTGGCAATTACTATTTTGACAACTTCAGTGTATAGTTGTAAGAATACATGTGGCCAGATTGTTATCTTATGTTTATCTATACACATAATCAGAGGCCCATGTGAAAGCAATGTTGAAACTGCTTTAAACAATACGCCGTAAGTGCATTTTCTAATATCAAAATAGCATAACACCACATGCAATGTATCATTTCTTTTTAGGTATATTTGCCAGTCTTACAACTTCTATGGATTAATTGTAAGGAACCAATGACGTTTACATCGGAATATTACGCGTAGTGACGCTAAATTAAACAGGTCACGTTAGAAAGCAGGTATTGTCCATTTTATCTTACTTCGTGCTACTTGAAGTAATCTGAAGTAATAATTACTAATAAAGATACATTTTAAACAAACGTGTAACTCTATTACATCTAAATTGCTGTAGTAAGGACGAAACACTAGATAAAATAACAAACTTTGATAACATTTTATCAAGCAGCTGATTCTGTTTGACCTTCTATCAAGACACGATGGTCCCATTATTCCATCTTGGCAACGAGTCAAGTGATTATGTTTTAATTTGTTTAATATCTATTCAGATAAGGATAAGTCAAATTCAAACTTTTTTTTATGTCGTCAGAAAAAAATTAAACAAATTCCCATACGTCAACTTATGTGTTGTATCCATTTAGCGGCAATTTACATGTCTATCAGTTTTCAATTACTTCTAGAAAAATGATAATTTTATTTAACAGTTTTTAATAATCGTTTCGATTTCATAACTAATGAATAATGATTAAAATTTATAATTACAGATTCCTGGGCATTATTTTAATTAAGGTTGCCCTTACCCTATATTTTGCTCAATATTCTACAAATATAATCAATTAATTATAACTAACTATATATTCTTTACCTACCTAAGGACCGACTGAGTATTCAAGAAATAATAAGAGAAGGGTTTCCAATCATTCAACCCTAAATGTAGGGCTAAAGAACAGACTGAATAGAAACACGTATGGGGTGTGTAAAATTAGGGGATGTCTCAGGGTCTCTACCTTCAATACAACCCCGTTTTAAAAATGGGGGATATTCGCTAAGGAAAATTTTGTTGATTAAGTTTAAATTTTGGTTTTATTTTAATTTGAATCCCACATCAACGCTAGATTGGAAGTCTTTTTAGTTGAACACAACAGCACACACAAGCAGTTTAGAAAAAATAATGCATTTCAGCTATTTGTGGAAACGTGCATCACTGCCAAATAAATGTCAAATATTTAATATTTATTATAAATTTGTTTTTAAAATAAATGTCTTTTATGAAATGCTTAAAAAGAAAGAAAAAATCTTGTAGTACTACTGGAACTATACAATATCTGACGGCCCATTTTACTTACTTCTCGGAAACGGGAAATTATGTTTTCCATGATCTAGAGTCCTTGAAATGGAAATCTCGTAAAGTTTTTTTTTCAGGAAGATAATATTTCCCGTTAGCAAATGAAGTAAGAAGTAGAACACAGAACTATTGGAAAAAGCAAGCCAAAATAATTTTTTTGAATTTGTTAAAATAGAATATTATTCACTTGTCTAAAGCTGGTTTTAGCAACGAGTATTTTAACGAAAACAAATCCAATTTCAAGGTCATAGTGTCGGCAGACTATTTTAGTAAATAAGGTAACATCCTAAATGTATCTGTTTTTGCCAGTCACGACATATAGAAAGATATTTCTATAGTATAACTCATCTACATCAAATAATATGAAAACCACGCTGCGGGGAAACCCTGAAATTGAAAGGTAATTCCGCTGGTACAATCTGCAAAACGGTGTCTGCAGATTCCAATTATAAGCAATGCTAGATAAACAATTAATAGGTTAATGACTTCACTAGTCGACTACTGAAATAAGAAAACTCTCCGAACAAAAACCGTTTATATACAAAAAAACTTATTGATTGATATAAAAACGAATCTCGTGACACCAAATAAGAAAAAGTGAAATAAAAAAATAACTGGGCTTCCGTTCAAAAAGGTAACATTTTCCTTGATTTTTTTCTCGCCAGAACAAGAAGAATTATGCATTATTGTGAATTAATTCCCTGCGGAATTTTTTTGCTTTCTCTCTCGCTTAAGGTCAAAACACTTACCTTTTCTATCGGAGTGTCTCACATTAGAATTAAATTCATCTGGAGTATACTCCATAATCCTTTTACCATCACCGGAAGTAGTAAAAACTTTAGTCCTTTTCAATGCTTTCGTCATGATTTCGTTTTCTGTAGAATCGCCCTCAAAAAATCCACTTTCTTTGGTTTTCTTGTGACAACGCATTTTCCTTTTTTAAAACCCACTACGACTGTTTGTATCCAATTAAATAAATTTCATAGTTTTTCGAAATAATTGCGTTAACAGCACTTTCGTAAATATTGATAAGGGAAAATAAATTTACATGGGTTTCCCACTTGTGGATAACAGTACTTTGAAAGTAGGTCGTCAAAGAACTGTTTAAAATCACATAATACCGTTCCGACACTTCAATTTCTACACGGAATTTTAAAATCCAACATTTTTGGCACCCGAATCGTCTTTTGTAACAGTTTTTTTAATAATAAAACTAATCACTAAGTCCAATTTAAAAGTCAATGTCCAGTGTCACCACAGATATAGGTTATGTTCACTTGTAGATCAAGTTTAACGAAAATCACACACCACTTCGAATATTTCGTTAAAAACCGTCTATAAAGTCCCTTTGTACAGTCTTTTATGGATTTTTAGTAAAAGTAAGTTTTTAAAAAATATATTAAAAGAAAAATTGCGAAAGAAACGACCCTAACAATGCAGCACCGAGTTGAAAACTGAACGAAAACAAATCAAGTTGACATCCATGTTCCATGAGACCCCCTCCACGTGCCATGGCCATCTTACACTGTTGACAGATTTGTACGAGCTTTCCCTAAGAGCTTCAGGAATTTCCAAAAGTAAAATATGAAACTACGACCTTGGCCTAATAAATTTATAAGAGTTATAATTCATAAAAAAAAATACTACGGATATAACCTAAGTAATCTAGTTTAACAGGAGCCTTATTTAATTTCCATTCATTATAAAAAGTACTTACTTAACAAAATTAGGTTTTAAATGGAACATCCCATTAAAAATTCATTAAACACAATGAATTTAGATTCGGATGGCGACTGGTGCCTGTCAACGAAGCTATCTATAATTACCTTACACGATTAGGTCAGCGGATGGTAAATAGGAGGCTTTATTTTACCTGAAAAAAAACCGTTTAAAAATGGATAAATTTGTATTGTTTTCTTAAATTTAATATATTATAGTTTTTATTTCCAAATAAATATCAGGCTAATGAGTAATTTCAAAACAAGTAAGAAAACTTTTAAGAAATAGTAATAATAAATATAAATTATTAAAATTTTAAAAAACTTGTATAAATTCCTTTATTGAATTTAATTCTGGTTAAAGAAAAATATGTTGAGAATTTGGCAACATTGTACCGTTATCCTACTTTTCCAAGTAATATTATTGCTCATCATTGGAAACCACTGCGAAATAATTTTAATGGGATTTTTGGAAAAGGACGGAATAACAAAAGAGTTATTGGAGGAAAACTAAAAACTATTCCATTGAAAACAATAAATAGAGTAGTACGTAGAAATACTATTAATAAACGGTCTGCAAGTTTGATAAATGATGAAAAATAAAGGAAATAAATAAATATATATTAAATAAATGTTTAAAATATCTATTTCAATACATTCAAATAAAAACATAAACATTAATTTGGCAAAAACAGCCGTTGTTGTTTGAATCAATAAATTTAAACTAAAGAAAATTTATACTTATGCAACCCAAAATATAACTGTGCACATTTGTGAAATAACTACTAGATGGTAGCTGAATAGGCTAAATAAAAATATAAAACTATTAAGCCTAATTTAAATATGAAAGTAAAAAAATAAAATGTTTGGTATATACCTCGTCAATACAGAGACTCGTATAATAATAATCATAATGAATGAGACAACTTGTAATGTGAATACTATCGACACTATAAGTATAAAGTCGCGCTATAATGGAATCGAACGAAGCGCCGCTAGTAAAAATTGGATAAGTAATGGACTAAAATGTAAAGATTGCTGTAGTACAATACGGAGCGTGCTGGACGTAGAGACGTAGTAGTTTTATCAATTTTTAAGTGCGTATGTAGTGTTGCCCAACATTTTTTTTTTTAAATAAAATAAATGTTTTTATATGGTCCCGTAAGATGGTGCTCATGTCAAATTCTAATACTTAACTGCTTTCAGAGAATGGATGCATAATAGGAACTAATTATTTATTCAATTGCAATTAACGTCATTTACTTACAAGGTTGCCATCTCCACATTTTATAATATTTTTCATATTAATGAGTTTAAGGTTATGGCGTTTGTATTTCAGAAAAAACCCCATTTCACAACACTGTAAACAAAAAAGCGCAGTACAGATGTTTACAACAATCAAAATTAAAGGGGATTAACAACTTCAGTCAAAATAGACAATTAATCCTGTCAAATTTTGGTTACTGTGAACATCTTCTCTGCGCTATTTTCTTTACAGTGTTGTGAAATGTGGGTTCCAAGTAATTACGAACGCGAATTCCCGTTTGTAATTAAGGAGAATACACTGTTAACCAAAGAGAAACGTTTACAGCGACCAGAATCTGACCTAATTAACAATACAGAAAACTGATTCCGCCAAATTATGGTTGCTAGAACCACAGAAAATAGAGCTATCGCTACAGAAAAATAAACACGTAGAAGATAACGCCGGCTGGCTGCCACCAGAACATTAAAATGTGCCCCGTTGAATCTCTCAGAGATGCTGTGCAAGTAGAAGTTATATTATATGAAGCAATAATCGGGAAAAATAAGCGTGATATCTCTGAGAAACTCGACGACGTAAATGTTTACCGGTCGGCAGTAGACAGCCGGCTTCATTTTGCGGCGATGTTTTGCCACGTGTGTTTGTCTTTCTGTAGCGATAGATATATTTTCTGTGACCAGCATTTTCTCTGCGCTCGTTTATTTACCGCTCTGTAAAATGGTCTTTTTCTTATACAAACGCTCATAATCATTTTCTCTGCGCTTTTTTGTTTATGGTCTTATAAAATGAAGTTTTCCTTAATTACAAATGTGCATTCCAGTTGTAATTAAGAGGCATGTTATAACATTGTAAACAAAAGACCGCAGAGAGAGAGAATTGCGGCTAGAATTTGGCAGTGTCAACAATATTAATCAAAACAGACAATCACAAAGTAAATTACTAAAACAAGGAAACAAAAACCATTCTCACTGGTTATAACTCTAGAGTTAAAAGTTCTCAAGGTTAAACCTTCCAACTAAAGGTTTTAACCAGTGAGAATGATTATTGTTGACTTATTTTAGTTGTATTTTTTCTCAAATTACTTCTTTCCTATCTACTTTAAATATTTGTATAGTAAAAAATTATCGATATGATTATATTAGTAAGAAAGTTTAGTCTCTGTGATCTTATCTTACATATATTCCTCCTAAAATAGTTGTTTACCTAGAAACCAATAAACTACCCACAAATCAGAATCACAGTAAACCCAATACAGTAACGAAAGTGAGCTCCAAGTTGGTGATGAGATTTTGGCGGCGTGTGCGTCGAGGAGTCCCTCTTTAAAAATGGCCGCTCATTGTTTACATCTGATCTCCGAATGTGTCTGTTGAAATGTATTGTCTATCGTTTCTGGATATGACTGATGTTTATATGAATTTAAAGACAGAAGGAAGAGAGAGTTTGTATAAAAAAGAAATTAAAAACGTTTGTAAGTGAAGAGAATCGAAAAGGTTGACAAACAAGTTATATAATCAAGGAGAAAGGAGGCTATTGTTGTGTCCTTGACAATTGTAAATAAATTGATAAAGTATGCCAGGAGTGAATTTCTTCTTCTTCCCCAAAGGTGTTGGAGAATATTAATTGCGTAAGAAATCGTACGCGGATAAATTGAACCATTCTGAGAAGCTATTTCTCTTATGACGTTTTTTTCGTTATAGAGCAAAAATTTGGCTTGTAGCAACCATATGCGTCATCAATTGTCTAAATGAAAACTTGTGCAATGTAAATAAAACATATTTTTTTCTAAAATGTGCACTTTACATCGGCTTTCAGATTAGAGAGGGTATTTAAATCGCACTGATAAACTCACATTTCAAAACATATTTATTAGAGGATAATTTTTTTTTTCAAATTCGTCGGGTTTAACTTGAATATAATTCTACTTGTGAGAAGACAATACTCCGTGTATCAAAGGCTCATAACACTGATCCTTACATGCGTCGGATTTTATTATAGCTACAATGAGGCCCAATCAGGACCAGAAACATTTAGTTTGTACTCGGACATAAAATTCCTTGCTGAATTCAAATATGTGTTTAAAAATTTTGGTTAAAGTTTCAGTTTTCACTTTTGGGCCTTATAGAGTCCCAACAGAGCGTTGGGTCCAAAATCTGATATGCCTTTTCAATTCCCTGGAGAAAATGCAAAAACTTTCGTCTGCAACATTTTTTCTGAAAATGTCTTCCTGTCAAGTTTTTCACTTGTATTCATCTTTGTTCTAACAAAGCGCCCCATTCTTTTTTTTATATTACTCATGTAGCATTAACTTGACAATTTATTGAATCAAAAATTTTCAAACATTTGTATAATATCTATGATTTCGAGTGATAAAACTTTGCACAGTAACATTATTTCTATTTAAAACCTTCAGCTGATCCCCTTTTTAACATGACGGACTGCCACGTGACCTCTTGAAAATTGACTGATTTTCCTATACGGTTACCCCTGAGCTTCGCTACTATATTGGGTTTACTGTGTCAGTATAATTTTGTATCTCTTTTTACTCTGCTGCCATCTGTCGACAAAAGAGACGATAAATTATGGAGGTATATGTAGGTCAACAAATAATAAATTATGTTAAATTTTAATTAGTTAATGTTTGGATTAAATTTCTGAAAAATATGTGTTGTCAGCACGAACGGTAATGTCAAAACTTAATAATTTGGACAATTTATCATTTATTTAACTAATTTAAATTTGCTTATCGCGATTTGATAAAATACTTCGAAAACAGTGCTTACATATCACAACTACAAAATAGATAATATTGAGTAATATTTTTGGAAACAGTTGTAGTTAAAGATTATAGTGCAGTAAAAAAAGGTCAAAATAATGATGATAGAGCAATATTATGATTTTATCCTCTCTGGGGTATCATCAGGAGTATCGTCCCGAGTTTTGGACCTCGAAAAATTTCTGATCTTTTATTTATAAACAACTTAAGTTTTCAAAATGCGTTGTTTGAGCTTAAAATGTGAATAATTCCGGTTATATAAGTCGGATCGAGACAAAAAGAAAACCAAACTTTTTGTAATAAAATTTTCAACGATTCTTCATTGGTTTTAAGTCACTCAAGTGCGTACATAACCTACAAAATTGAAAAACAGGCAAAAAACTATTTTTTTTTTCATTTTATTGTACAGGTCAACTAAGTTAACCATTCGGCTTGAAACTTTCAGAAAATATGCCTTTTGTTATAGTAAAAATACCCTGAAATTTTGGTACAACAATTGAACCCAGTGGGCACAATTGAATTTGTTATTTAAAATTTGAATTGCCCGCTATTTTATGTCCTTCGGTCCCGCTTCCCGATGCCATTTAAAAAAAATTGGAGTCATTTTAACAGTTCTTTTTACATTTATTTACTAATCAAATAACAACAATTCGGTCATTTTGAAAAGAAAAATTGAACAATTTTTATCACATCTGTAGAGAATCGCGAAACCTTTATTTAAAAAAAAATCTTTTTCGTTAACGTGAAAATGACCAAAAAAACACATTTGTTGTTATTTGATTAATAAACAAATGTAAAAAAATGGTTAAAATGACCCCAAAAAAATTTTTTTTATTGGCATCGGAAAGCTGGAGTCGAGATTTAAATTAAAAGAAAAAAGATCCATTTTGGACCAAATGGCATTAGGTGGCGGGCAATTCAAATTTTAAAAAGCAAATTCAGTTGTGCCCACTGGGTTCAATATTTTTGTACCAAAATTTCAGAATATTTTTGCTATAACAAAGGGCACATTTTCCGAAAGTTTCAAGCCGATCTGTTCACTTGGTCAACCTGTACTCGTATGCTAAGAACGGCAACTCCCACCCAATTATCTGTCAGTGTTCTACCTTTGTCTATTACGCCCCGAAATCGTACACTCGACAAAGATAGCACCAATTAACCGCTAATGACAGGAGTTTCCACTACAAAACAGGGTAGCATTTGAATTTGTTTGTTATTTGTGATTATTTGTCGATAGAGATATTACAAATAAAAATTCAAAATGCCACGAGAAGTTTTAAATGGTCAAAGTCGGAAGGTAGTACTAAATGTTCTTGATTATTTTAAAAATAGAAAAGAAAACGCATTGACAAGTTTGTGTTTGATAAGTGTGCATCCGAGGCACTAAAACTAAGTTTGAGAACGGTAGCCAGAATAAAACAAGAAGGCATTGATGGCGCTAAAAAAGAGCATACGAGGATAAGACGAGCTCCAAAGACCAGAGACTTGAGAGAGTCCGAGAAAAGTGAGATCCGAAAAGTTATTCATGACCTAATTGTAGAAGGAAAACATGTTACTTTGGACATGATACGTAAACAGCTAGAATCAATATAAATTTTAAGCTGCAGCAGATCGACACTTGGTTTAATTATTAAACAATTAGGATTCAAATACAAAATTGACAATGTAATCATGGAGACACCAGAAATATCATCAAAACGAGTTAAGTTTTTAAGAGAGTATGTTGCCAATATGACTTCTGACGCTCCCCTACACGTTGTGTTTTTACACGAAACATGGATTCACCAACATTGAAGCAGCATACGGACTTGGCACGATGAAAATCCTCGATCTGTATGGAAGATACATCATCGTTCACGCTGGCAATAGCAACGGATTTATAGATGGGAGTGAGCTTGTCTTTTCCACAAAAAACAAGAGTTATGACTACCACGATAATATGAACGCAGAACTCTTTAAAAAATGGCGGAGAGAAAACCTGCTGCCAAAGCTCGAAAGGCCGTCTTTAATCATTATGGATAATGCACGATATCATTCTAGACTTAGTGGAAGTGTACCAAATGAATCGACAAGGAAAGGAGAAATCATCAGTTGGCTGCGAAGTAAGCAGATTAATTTCCCAGAAAATGGTTTAAAATGTGAGTTGTTAAAAAATTACCAAAAATTATAAAACAAACTTGACTTATGCTACAGACGAACTAATTGCTGAAATGGGTCATCAAGTTTTAAGATTGCCTCCCTACCACTGTGTATTTAATGCCATAGAATTGGTGTGGGCTCAGTGCAAAGGATTTTTTAATAAAAACATTGTAAGTGAGGCGAGGCACTCGTGAATAAATTCATAGCCAATTTGGTTGGTTTGTATAAAGTGACTGGACTATATCAGCAGTAAAAATGTTTAAACAAGGCCTAGGAACTTGTAATTTATGAATAATATTATATTGTGAATTACCAAACTAATTATACATTTATTTACGTTTGACATTTTTTACTGTTAGTAATTTATTATATTCTAATAGTTAAATAGCAGTAGCAGCTGCAACTCAAGGTCATTACTATCATTATTATGAAGAAGGGCCTACTTCAAGGACTCTCAGAAAGGAAGAATCATGGGTTTTTTTTTTAGAGGTAGGAAAATACTTTTACGTATCCACAGGACTAGTTGTTCAGCCTGGGTATGTCGGACCCAGAGATGTTCAATACCGACCAAAAACCTCCTCTTTCACCGGCCTCTGATTTCCCGCGGAAACCGCCGTTAGGCATTATTTCGCAGGGAGAGGATCTGACTGTTGCTCTTCCTTCTAGTAGTCGAGTCATTGCTTCATTTCACTGGCTATTATTATATTTTGCTCTCTTTCTTTTTGCGGAACGGAGATCTTGGAGGACTTTCATTGCAAAAGTACTGGTCGCGTTCCAGGCCGTCTTCGATGACAGCATTGCATCGACTAATGTCTCCGGTTCGATTGTCTGTTTAAGGACGAGCTCCAGATCATTGCGCAGCGCGTTGAAACGTGGACACGCAAAGAACACGTGTTCCGCGTCTTCAGTGACTCCGGGACAGGACGGGCACTCTGGAGAATCATCAAGTTTGAAGCGATGAAGGTATGCTCGAAAGCAGCCATGTCCTGAAAGCATCTGCGTTAGATAGTAGTTGACCTCTCCATGATTTCGGTTCAGCCAAGGATTTAACTGTGGTATAAGACGGTACGTCCACCGACCCGTCACTGCGCCTTCCCACTGCGCTTGCCATCGACGTACGCGATACTGCCGTTCTTCAGTTCTGAGTTCATCAGAACTCGACGTAGATGACCTTCGTCGGCGTGTGTGTCGACGTATAATTGCGTCATATTGTCTGTATATAAAGGGTGTACCAAAATTCACGCAAGAAGTAATTTTGATAGAAAACACAGGTTTTTAATTAAAAATTGTAATTTTTTTATTGATTCATAAAGTATACAGTATAGGGTTATGTATGGAATAACATATCGGGTAAATGGCTTTGCTGGCACATACGCACTCTTTTGTCGAAATTTTCCCTGACCGTTTTACATAAATGTGGCTGAATTTCGTTGATACATCGCTTAATTTCCTCCTTCAAGTCGTGGGTGGTCGTGGGCTTGTTGGCATAAACCTTAGACTTTAAAAAACCTCAAAGAAAAAAGTCCAACGGCGTTAAATTGCATGATCTGGGCGGCCAATTCTGATTACCCAAACGGGATATTACACGACCAGGAAATGAATCATGCAGTAACTGAATTGTTTCTCGGGCTGTATGGCATGTGGCAACGTCTTGTTAAAACAACATGTCGTCTACATCCATATCCTGCAATTTAGAAAACAAAAAATTGGAATATCATATCCCGATAACGATCACCATTAACTGTTATTTCCTGGCCAACGGCATTTTCGAAGAAGAATGGTCTGATGATGCCTCAACCCCAAAATCCACACCAAACAGTGACACGTTGTGGATGCATTTGTTTCACAACAGTCACGTGTGGATTGTCTGAACTCCAAATGCGACAACTTTATCGATTAACGGAGCCATCAAGATGGAAATGAGCCTCATCGCTGAAGACGATTTTCTTCGAAAAATCAGTACCCACTTGTTGTTCCATAATCCATTCAACGAACTCTCTTCGTTGTGCGTGGTCAGTAGGCTTCAGTTCTTGAGTCAACTGAACTTTGTAAGCATGAAGATGCAAATCTTTCGTGAGAATACGCTGTAGAGAGCTTCTCGAAATGTCCAATTCTTGACCACGGTGCAGAATTGATGTTCCTGGAGTCTCAGCAACATTCTTACGAACTGCTTCAATGTTTTGTGTCGAACGACTTGTTGAAGGACGGCCAGAGCGTTTAAGATCACTAATTGATCCGGTCTTCCTGAATTTTTCAATTAATCTCATCACAGTTGATGAGGTTAAATCACTATTCCGACCATATTTTTGTATGAAAGTTCCGAACTGTAGCTGCCAAACTTTCATTACTTTTAAAATACTGCTCAACACTGAAAACACGTTGTTCTTTCGTGTAGCGTTCCATTTTTCTAATAACCCTGAACTGTCAGCTGTCACGCTTGTTTCTTGTTTTGTTGGCAACACTTTACCCTACAAATGGCGCCAAATTCAACACCTTTTACCACTAAGTTGAGAATATGGAATCGTTGGCACAATGATACTACTCAGTATATATCACCACTACACCAAACACTTTATTTTTGCACTCGACGCGCGTTTCGCCAACCATGTTAGCTTCATCAGGAGCGATGATTAACAGTCAATCATCGATGAAGCTAACATGGTTAGCGAAACGCGCGTCGACTACAAAAAAAAAGTGTTTGGTGTAGTGGCGATATATACTGAGTAGTACCCTTTACCACTGTACGTAAACGTATAGTGGAGTATGTGCTTTCTCCATAATTTCTCAGCCTCATATCTCGAGAACTATTAGTTCCACGTACATTTTATATAGAACCATTTTAATGTAGATTTGAATGATGAACAAATTTTATTATAACCAAAATTCACATAAAACTAATAGTTGACGAGATATTTGAGAGAAACTGATTTTGGCGACCTTTGACCTTCGACAACTTTTTTGCCGACACGATCTCGCAATGGGCAGTATTTCTAATACCGAAACAAAGAAAATCCTGAAGGAAAATCTTCATTTGGATTCTTTCAGAAGAGTGATCTTTTTTTGTATAAAGTGACTGAACTATATCAGCAGTAAAAATGTTTAAGCAAGGCAACTTGTAATTCAGGAATAATATTATATTGTGAATTACCAAAGTAATTTACATTTATTTACGTTTGACATTTCTTCATTCAGTGTTAATAACTTATCATTTTCTAATAGTTAAATAACTTTATAACGATAAAACAGCGTTAATTTTGACTCGGCAAATTTCAAACACGCCTGAGCTCTAGTCAGTAAAATGTTTATTATGATTCCATCAAGCAACCAAGCAAAACAAAAATAAAAACAAAATAACCGAGTGGGTGAAACCGGCTACTTGACCCAAAAATTCACTTTCGTTTCCGTTCAGTCGGTACAACAAAAAATATAAATTGCAACCCACACAATCATTTTGCATAAAACTTGTTGCATTGCACACACCATGCAGACTTACCGTAGGTGATATCATGTGTCACAGTCTCATCTAAGGACACTAAAACTGTTTGTGTGTATGAGCGGATAGACGGTGAAGGTCCTGGAGATTTCGATATAGGTACGGGAGTTTTTGTGAAATTTTCACTGTCACTTTGTGAAGTTTTCTGGGAAGATTCCATGGTGAAATTGTGTCAGTTGTTAATGCACGGAGAAATGTTTTTTTCGTTGGTAAATGGAATAAAAGGGAAAACCGCGCACTTCCCTTTCGGCCGGTCGGTGTGTTATTATCGATTTTCAGGAAATGTGCCCCGGAATGTTCATTTTTCACGTCTCAGAGACTTGTCCCTGACCTTTAAACAAATATTTATCTCAACTACACGTTTAAAACTACGTTTGTTTAGCCATATTTTCTTAAATTGAATTCAATAAACACTGAACGCTGAAATCGTCGCTCACAAGGCGTCCTGTCTCTTTCATGCCGCCTGTCTCACTTAGTTTCACTTGATTTTACTCAATTATCTTTTTCTAATTCCGAGATTTTTTCAAAGTAAACCAATACACAACAAATTTATTGTTTCGTTGCTTTTATCTTTGGAAATGGCGGTTTTTAGATTTTTAGGAATACATTATGATTATTAATTTATCTAATCGAAAGTTAATAACTTAAAATTTTTGTGTGATGGTCTGGTAGTGTGTGGAAACAACCTTGAAACGGCGCAAATGTATAATTTGTATTTGTTAGTTATTTTTAACTTGCCTAGTTGCCTACTTTAGAGATTCATGCCGGTACACTGAAAGAAATACACGGGAGCGCATGATTTTTTTTTAATTACGTTGGAATTTCCTGTTTATTTATTCATATTTAAATAGAACTTCTGTAGGTTATACAGATTTGCTGCTGGATAAAATGAGGGGTTATTAAATTAGCGAGTGTAATACAAAAAAGTTATTTCCCTACAAGTTATGTATCATTTAATTCTTTTTGGGACACTCTGTAATCACATCCTTTTGCATCCTATTTTTAGTGTTCCGTACGAAACACTTATAAGATGACTTCGGTGGCTGTCTGTCTGTCCGTCTGTCTGTCTGTCACACACCGATTTTCTCCGAAACTATTTGTCATAGAAAGTTGAAATTTGGTTATAATATATGAACTGATGGCCTCATCAGAGCCGTGTAGTTTTGAAAGTTAAATTTTGACTTGAGGTTTGGGGGGTGAAATCGGATGTGAAAAAAATTTTTTTTACTAGGTTATCGAGTGTGGCGTCAAATGAAAGCATGTAAAAACTCGAGTAAAATATATATATATATATATATATATATATACTTTATATATATATATATATATATATATATATATATATATATAAACACATGGGCTGAAAAGTCCCGGGCCTAACACATAGATGGCGCTAGTTTTATTGCAGTCACCTTTTTTTCAGTTAATACTAACCTTCAAAAGACAGCTGTTAAAATTTCATGATATTCTATTCATTAGTTTGTGAGTTATTGTGCTAAGAGTGACGCTACTTTTGTTATTTTCAAAACAATGGATCAAAAACAATTTCGTGTTTTAATTTTACACTGCTTCTTGATGGGAAAAAAATACCGTTCAAGCGAAGCAATGGCTTGAAAAGTGTTATGGGACTCCGCTCCATCAGAAACAACAATAAAACGTTGGTTTGCTGACTTCAAACGTGGTCGTAGAGACACCGATGATGCAGAACGCAGTGGACGTCCAAATAAGGCGGTAACACCAGAAAACATCAAAAAAATCCATAAAATCGTTTTGAATGATCGAAAAGTGAAGTTGCGTGAATTAGCTGACATCGTAAAGATATCAAAAGAACGTGTTGGCTTTATATTGCATGAGCATTTGACTATGAGAAAGCTCTGTTTAAAGTGGGTGCCGCGTTTGCTCACTGTTGATCAAAAACAAGAACGTGTTGATGATTCTGAGCAGTGTTTGGCCATGTTTAAACGTAACAAACCGGAATTTTTGCGTCGATATGTGACAATGGATGAAACATGGATCCATCACTTCACTCCGGAATCAAAACGATCGTCATCTGAGTGGACAGCAACTGGTGAACCTCGTCCAAAGCGCCCGAAAGCACAACAATCGGCTGGAAAGGTTATGGCCTCGGTATTTTGGGATGTGCGTGGTGTAATATTCATCGACTATCTTGAGAAAGGAAATACCATCAACAGTGAATATTATATAGCGTTATTGGAGCGTTTGAAGGCCGAAATTGCAAAGAAACGACCGCATATGGCAAAGAAAAAAATTTTGTTTCATCAAGACAATGCACCGTGTCACAAGTCAATCAAAACAATGGCAAAACTACATGAATTGAACTTCGAATTGCTCCCACATCCACCGTATTCGCCAGATTTGGCTCACAGCGACTACTGGCTGTTCGCAGACCTGAAAAAAATGCTCGCCGGTAAGAAATTTCGCACGAATGAAGAAGTTATCGCTGAAACTGAGGCCTATTTTGAGGCAAAAGATAAATCGTTCTACAAAAGTGGTATTGAAATGTTAGAGCGGCGCTGGAATGATTGCGTTGCTCTTGATAGAGATTACGTTGATGAATAAAGCTAATTTTGAACCAAAAAAACCGTGTTTTCTTTGTTAGGCCCGGGACTTTTCAGCCATGTGTTATATATATATATATATATATATATATATATATATATATATATATATATATATATATATATAATTATATAATGTAATGCTTGCGTACATTTTTCTTTGTATTATTTTTAAAAAATAGCGAAAAATCGCTATCTCGAAAAGTACTGATCAAAAAATTTTGAAAAAATCCTGGAATATTCTTCACGGGGTGTAGATTGAACGAAAATTATCACGAGTGGATTACCTTTAATAATTTATCTTGTATATATAAAAAAAAGAAAAATTTCAAGGTCATCAGTTTTCAGTAAAGATTGGAAACAAACTTTGCTAAAAACTCATTTGGGGTGTGTTTTGTGAAGTCACTGATCATTTTATACAAAATTTTTTATTTTAAAAACAATCAACGTACGGAACACTAATTGTGCAAGTTCAACTTGCAGTTGACAGGTTATTGATAATATTGCATTCAGGTTTCTCGACTCCAAAAATTGTGGGAAGGACCTACTACATGAGGTGGAAAATTCCGAGATTTTTGAAGAAAAAACAATGTTTTTGCCAAAAAACGATATTATTCTTCCAACATTTGGATACCTTTCATATTCGCTTAGGCAAATGAAGAAGATAGAATATCTAACAAAATCGAACTGGTGGAAATTAATAAAACGATAAGAAAAAAATAAGAGAGGATAGAAGGAAATATAAGATTATGAAAATAAGAGAAACTCTGAAAGAACGGGAAAGTTTAAAAGACCTACCATCAAAAATCGAATAACGAAACTGATAAATGAAGAAAACAGAGAAATAACAGAAACCAAAGAAATAACAGAAACTATAGAAATATTTTACAGAACCTTATAGGAAAGCAAAAGGGCACCGCCCCCAGAAAAAGAAGAAAAATACAGAAAGAAAAATTATAAACGTAGGATCTGAGGAATTACCAGAAATCCCAATTGGAGAAATAAACAACGTTTTCAAGAATATGCCTAAGCGAGCACCAGGAGAAGATAGAATAATTGTGGAAATGATAAAATATGGAGGAAACCCCGTTCTGAAACAACTAAAACGAATTTATAACAAACTAGCAGGGTCCGCGGCTCCGCTCGCATGGTCTTAATTCACTACTATCGGCACTGCTTATTCCTTATGTTACCCAATATAATAAAATATCTCCCATTATTTCTCCTTATCTCCCAATATTTCTCCTTATCTCCCATTATCTCTACACAATTTCCATTATCTAGGCTTATCTCTGCTCATCTCCCATCATTTCTCTTTATCTCCCATTATTTCTCCTTATCTCCCATTATCTCACCTTATTTCCCATTATCTAGGCTTATCTCGACTTATCTCGCAATATTTCTCCTTATCTCCCATTATTTCTCCTTATCTCCCATTATCTCACCATAACTTCCATTATCTAGACTTATCTCTGCTTATCTCCAATTATTTATACTTATCTCCCATTATCTCACCTTATCTCCCATTATCGAGGCTTATCTCGACTTCTCTCCCATTATTTCTCCTTATCTCCCATTATCTCACCTTATCTCCCATTGTCTATAGGCTTATATCGAATTATATAGTACATATGTATAAATTTATAAAAACACGTAAATCGAAAAAGTGGTTCTCGAATGATAAGCGCACTAACGGACAGACAGACAGACAAAGAGACGTTGCATTTTTTATATATTATATTCTTTGTTACATGATATTGTTCCATATTTAATGCTTTAGGCATTGTATTGCAAGAGAACGCGCATTTTATATATATTATAGATATTCTTTGCTCCATAATATTGTTCCATATTTAATGGTTTAGCATGTTTAAAAAAAAAGCACGTAAATCGGATAAATGGTTCTCCAGTGATAAGCGCACAAACGACCAAAACAGACAGAGAGACGTTGCATTTTATATATATTATAGATATCCTTTGCTACATAATATTGTTCCATATTGTGGTTTAAGTAGTGTATTGCAAGAGAACGCGCTAGCGGCAAACTTTTTTCCGATTTGATTCACTATTATCGTCCCTGCTTATTCTCCATCTTACCTAACGTAATAAAATATAGTCTATAACCTGGCCAGAGAACATATGTATGTTTTAAAAAAAAAAAAGCACGTAAATGGGAGAAGTGATTCTCCAGTGATAAGCGCACTAACGGACGGACAGACAGACAGACAAAGAGACGTTGCATTTTATATATATTATAGATATAGATTATTATTATTATTATATAACCTGGCCAAAGCATATATGTATGAATTTAAAAAAGACACGTAAATCGGATAAGTGGTTTTCACGTGATAAACGCACTAATGGACAGATAGACAGACATTGCATTATATATATATATATATATATATATATATATATATATATATATATATATATATATATATATATATATATATATATTATAGATTATAGATATTCTCTGCTACATAATATTGTTCCATATTTAATGGTTTAGGCTGACTTGATTCACTATTTTACGTCACTGCTCATTTCCTTATACTACCTATCGTAATAAAATATAGCCTATAACCTGGCCAGAGAACATATGTACGTTTTAAAAAAAAAGTACGTAAAATCGGATAAGTGGTTCTCCAGTGATACGCACACTAACGGACAGACAGACAGAGAGACGTTGCATTTTATATATATTATAGATGCCTAATGGACTCCCGAATACCAAATGCCTGGATAAATGCCATAGTAGTCTTAATCTTTAAGAAAGGAAACAGATACAAACTAGAAAATTACAGACCTAAAAGTGTTCTCTTAGTAATGTACAAGCTACTTACAAAAATAATAACACAGAGAATAACAAACAAACTAGATAGCTTCCAGCCACGCGAACAATCTGGATTTAGACGAAGTTACAGCACGGCAGATCATCTACAGACAATGCGAATACTAGTAGAAAAGATAAACGAATATAACATAAAACTATGGGTAGCAGTGATAGATTATGAAAAAGCATTCGACTCAAGAGAGATATGGGCAGTTTTTTAACTAACTGCAAAATAGAAGACAGGTACACAACCCTTATTAAATGTATATATGAAAACGCAATAATGCAAATAACGACAAATATACAAACAAACAAATTCAAAACATATCGTGGAGTACGACAAGGTGACTCAATCTCGCCTAAATTGTTCACATTTGCAATGGAAGACATGTTTAGAACGCTGGAGTGGAAAGAAAGAGAAGTAAATATCGACGGCGAGAAACGTAATCATGTGAGGTTTGCCGATGATGTAATATTGATAGCAAAAGGCAAAATAGAACTCCAAGAAATGTTAGAAGAACTAAACGAAGCATCCATACAGATAGGACTAAAAATAAATATGAACAAAACAAAGTATTTAACAATTAAAAAAAGGAACAAGAGGAGATTTTGTAGAGTTGTGAGCTGATACATTGTCATAATGAAACAACATTTCTTTCGCTAAATGCGGCTTCTTTTTCTTTATTTCACCACTCAAACTGTCTAATAAACCATCATAATAGTCTCCGGTGATTGCTCGCCCCTCCTCAAGCTAGTCGATCAGTATTATTCCAAGGGCATCCTAAGTAATACTTGCGAAAACCTTTCCAGCTGATGTTTGTATTTTTGGACGCTTCGGCCGGCTTTCATGCGATTCCAGCCTCTCTGCGGGCTGCCTGTGGGGACGCGTGAGGTAGTGGATCGATGTTTCGTCCACTTACGTTACGAATTGACGCAAAACTCCTCGGGATTATGCCAAAACAGAGCCAAACAGCGTCCTGAATCTTCGATACGTTGCTGTTTTTGATCAATCGTGAGAGTGCGCGACACCCATGGAACATCTAGCTTTTTCATTTACAAATATTCATGCAAAATATGCCTCACGCGTTTTGTTGATATCTTCACGATGGCAGCAATCTCTCGCACTTTCACTTTACGGGTATTCAGAACAATAAGGTGGATTTTTTTGTGTTTTTTGGAGCGACTGCCTAATTTAGCCATCCGCAAGGTGATGCACAGTTGCTCTCGACGAAGCAGATTTATCATAATACTTCTTAAACCATTCTTGGATTCTGGCTGCATTTTTCCCATCAAAAAGCAACGTTTAATCGACAAATGAAATCTTCTTGTTCCATCGTTTTGCAAAAAACCAATGTAACGTCACTAAAACAAATGTAACTCGCAAACTAATAGACAAAATGTCATGAAAACTTTACACGAATCTTCTGAGAGTTGACGCTAACTAAAAATCATATTTTTTTGTTTGTGCTGCTACCTCTCGAAAAGTCTCGAGACTTTTCACCCCATGCTGCTAGACAAAATGAGGGGTTATTAAATTAACGAGTGAAATATAAAAAAGTTATTTGTATAGCAGTTATATTATCTACTCAGTTTATGTCATCACTACACCAAACACTTTATTTTTACACACGACGCGCGTTTCGCTAACCATGTTAGCTTCATCAGGAGCGATGATTGACTAAAGCTAAACTACAAATCTACCCTATTTATACTTAGCCTAACCCTTGAATTACTCAGGCGGAACTAATGGCATAAATAAGGCCATCAGTTCCGGTCAAGTAACTAGCAGAGGGGACTATAAGGAATAGGCCCTCTGTCTTTATTTAAACTACTTTTACATTTTATAATTTCCAAACTTTTTACGTTTTTAATTAATCTTAGACTATCTAATGTTACAATATGATCAGCTTCAAGGGCATGTTCGGCAGTGCTAGATTTTTTCTGTTCTACTGTATTTTAAGTGTGCTAAATGTTCTTTAAATCGTGTTTTAATTGACCTTTTAGTTTGCCCAACATACTTTTTGTCATTACAACTAATTTCATAAATTCCACTTTCTTACAATTAGGATTTTCTAAGATATTCTTCAGGTTGTCTGATGACTTATAGAGTAAGGTGAGGCCTACCTTATTAAATACCTTATTGAGTCCCTTGCTATATTTCAGATTATATGGTATGGAGACATACTTGGTGTTATTTTCTTCGCTTGTAAAAAAGGTGGAATTCTGAATATTTAACCTAAACTTATGTCTATTTATTAGCTTGTTTACTAAGTCATCGTCATAACCATTAAATCTAGTTATATTTCTAATACGATTCCTTTCGTTACTAAAGTTTACTCTATTCAGAGGAAAAGTGACCAAACGATGAACTAAAAAATGTAACGAGGCTAATTTGTGTTGTTTGCAATGAAATGAATCATTAGGAATATATTTATCTGTTACTGTGTCTTTCTTATAGATATCAAATTGTAATCTATTATTATTTTTAATAATTAAAATATTTAAAAAAGGCAGTTGTCCTTTGTTCTCAACTTCGTAAGTGAATTTAATGGAATCATACCGACTATTTAATTTGGAAACAAAGTCATCAATATTTGCTTTCTTTGTATCAAAAAATCGCGAAAATATCATCCACATACCTATACCATACCATATTCAAATTCCTGACTTGACTTTTGAATCGCTCCTGATGAAGCTAGCATGGTTAGCGAAACGCGCGTCGAGTGCAAAAATAAAGTGTTTGGTGTAGTGGTGATATATACCGAGTAGTGTCATTGTGCCAAAGATTCCACATTCCCAACTTAATTGTATTATCAATTAATTTTTTTTATGGACGCTCTGTAAACACATCCCTTTGCATCCTGTTTTTGTTAAAATTGCAAATTATTTTCAGGCTTCTCGGCTCCAAAAACTGTCGAAAGGACGTATAACACGATATAGAGAGAGAGAAAGCTTTCACAGTCTCGATTAGATGAACAATCCTGGTCTTTGGGATTAGACTGTGCTAATTTAGAATAACTTTCCGACACTTCGCCCACACACACCGCATCCACAAGGCATCCTCAGGGATCGAGAAGCACAAATATTTATACGAGAGATTACCGAACCCTGACGCATTGTCATGATCGTTTTATTGCTGTTAGAGTGTTTGTAAATTTCGATTGATTCCCTAAACTTTTGTTTATAGAAATTGGAAACAGAAGCGAGAATCTGAATTTTCATGAACATTGCAAGGAGATTTTTATCAGGAAAAAATTGCTAACATGTCGTTATCTGTATCGCTAGAGGTCTGTTCTATTTTTTAATAAAAATAGATAATTACTTTTGGAGTCGTATTTAGGTAGTAGTTAGTTACAATAGAGGTTGTTACGGATGGTGGAATGTAATACATTAAATTTCCAGGGTTCAATCCATTCGTCTAAAAATGAATTTGTACGACGTTTCGCCAAAATCTCATTTCGCATTTTCAAGTGCTCTTACCCGTATCAGTGAACTGATACAGGCACCCAGCCGGCAAACACCGATGCTCGAACGAACACTCCCGATGCCCCTACCTAAAATCTGCGTAGACGCCGACCTATAAAACATGGCGACCGCTTTTTCGGTTTTTTCAGTTCAGTTAGCTTCGAGCGGCAGTAGCAACAGGGAAGTCCCTAAAGCGCTACAGGAGCGACACGTGTGCGGAGAAAACGATTCACGTTGTTCTTAAATCGCTGTAAATTGTACTCGGTGGGAAACACAGTCCTGGGCAAATTATTCCAAAGGGATGTTGTTCTCCATATAAATGACTGCTTGAAAAGCGTTGTACGAGGAGTAACAAGCTGAACCTCATACGGATGTGAAGTATTAGCGTGACGTGTACTTCTAACATGCACCGCCTGGGAGGAATTAAGCGGGCCACTTCCTTCGAACACTTTCCATGAAAATACTTGTAGAATAGGCTCAAGTCGCCAACCGTTCTTCGATGTTCCAGGTATTAGGTATGATTACACAAACATAATTAAAGGACACTTAGAGATTTACACAAATATTAAAAATAAAACTTTAGTCAAAAACACTTTTTGAAGTCAGAAACACAACTGCAAGAAACACCATGATGTTGAAATGGTACTCCATTTTAAAATTTTTTTGACATCGAGTTTAGTAACTATTTAGTGATATTTGAGTCCGAACCGGATATTGTTGGTAGTCTATGTCGTCATCAGGTAGACAAAAAACCATAAAAGCATTAAAGTTAGGGATGTGGTAAATTTTTTAGGTGGATGCTACTCTTAGATAAATTATTTATTATTAATGATATTTATTTTTCAGTTTTAATTTTATAACAAAGGAACTTAAATTTGATGAATCTTACTCTTAGACGAGTTATTTATTATTAATTATATTAATTCTTTAATTTTATAACAAAGAGATTCATAGGCTAATTTAAAAACTTTGAAAGAGAATATTAATACTGGACGTTCTTTATTATTTGCCATATTTAATTTTTTAATTATTTAATTTTAACAAGAAGACACAGAAAAGTAACTGGTAATAAACAGCAGAAATAACAGAAAGAGAAAAGAAAACGTCAACTAGAAACTAATTTTTTCATAAAAATCGTTCTTTTTCATTGGTTTGGTATGGTTTTGTGTTAGTAAATAGGGTATACATGGAGCTCAATCTTTCTATGTCTTTTTTGTGATTGAAATTATTTTTACAAGTTTTTATGTAACACATTTCCAAGAAACTTCTTCTGAAGTAATTAGTCTCAACATCCAGAATGAAGCTGTTGTTATATTGTACTCTGTGATCTGTATTATTTACGTGCAAGATCAAGCTAGTTGCGTTAGGTTTGTGTTTACTATCACTTTTGTGTAACGCTAATCTCTTAGAGAGCTTTTGTGAAGTTTGTCCAACGTAGACCAAACCACATTGACAGGGAATGCCGTAGAATTCATTAGATCTTTGTAAAGTATCGGTTTTATCTTTTAAATTGGTATAAAAACAATTTATTCTTTTTATGTTGTAATTAGCAATGTTTGTATTTTTAAAAAGAGAAGACAAGGACTGGGAAAGGCCTTCTATGTATTGTAACTTTCCTACTTTAATGTCGACATTAGTGGTGACAGCTGGATTGATTTGAAGGGGGGGTCTTTGAAAATTCTTTTTAATTAGAGCTTTAGGATAGTAATTGTCCAACAAGATGTTTTCTAACAGTTTTACATTTTTTTTCTTTAAATGAGGGGTGGCAAATCTTATCTATTCTGTTTTTAATCCTCTGATGATGTTCAGTTTCTGTTTCATAGGGTGATAAGAATGGAATGGGATATATCTACCCGAACTTGATTTTTTCCTATACCAGTCAAGTTTGACTGTATTATTTTCAGAGCGTACAACCCTAGTATCCAGAAACGGAACAGCACAGTCAGTCTCCTCCTCAACAGTAAATAGTAATTTATGATTGAAAGAATTGTAAATGTTAAGAGTGTTCTGTACACTTCCGGCAGGTAAGGCGACCAGTAAGTCATCTACATATTGAAACAGAAGGGGAAATTCAAATTCCACCTTTAAAATTACAAAATAAAGAAGTTTATTCATAACAATTTCGGCAAGAATTGGCGAAATAGCACTTCCCATTAGGACGCCAATTTTTATATATATATATATATATATATATATATATATATATATATATATATATAAATATATATATAAATATATATATAAATATATATATAAATATATATATAAATATATATAAATATATATATATATATATATATATATATATATATATATATATATATATATATATATATATATATATATATATATATATATATATATATACAGGGTTACAGGGAAAGTCGTCCTAGATAATTAAGGACGTTATAGTTTAGGTCGTTTCTGACCGATTTGACTCTATGACATGATGTCCTAAACTTAACCGTTTTCGAGATATTGAACTTTAAAGATTTTCTAAAAAAAAACATGTTTTTTTTGCTTTTTATATCGATTTTTTTTTATTAGAGGTTCTCGAGTGCGATTTTTTTGGTTATTTTTAATTAGTCTGTATGTCAAGTATCAAAAATCATCAAAAAAATTTGAACTAGTTACTAACAGTTTCAAATGGCGGCTTGTTAATGTTTCTAAATTACGAATTTTTTACCAAGTGTGTCCTACTTTAAATCAATAAAGAGAAAAAAAAAAATGTATGGAAGTTATTCTGCAAATTATTTTAAAAACTTTTACGTCTTTTTAGCTATCAAAAAAGGTATAATACTAGGAGTTTAATAGGAAAACTGTACACAGAATGACACCTAAAGCGGGCTCGGGTAGCAAAAGGTAAATTTTTAGTTCTAGGTGAAAATACGAAAATACACAAATAAAACAAAAAAACCTTGCAATTTAATATTTTTTATTAATTATAATTCATGTTCTATATGGTCGCCCCTATTTCTAACACAAATTCCCATTCTTTTTCTTAAATTACTTTTCACAACGCTGGTGGTGAGGTGCCGCCTCATTTCGTCAACCGCATCAATTATTTTTTGTCTTAGGACATCCACGTTTTCGATAGGAGTCATCTGGTCCTATACGAGACTTTTCATGTGACCCCACACATAAAAATCCATCGGTGTTAGGTCTGGGCTTCTCGCCGGCCAAGGTATGGGTCCGCCTCTTCCAATCCATTTGTTGGGATAACTGTCATTGAGCCATGCACGAACACTTCCTCTGTAGTGAGCTGGGCAGCCATCGTGTTGAAAGTACATGTTTTGTCTCAAACCAATAGGTAGGTCTTCCATCAAATTAGGTAAATCGTTCCGCAAAAAATTGTCGTATTCCTCGCCATTATCTGGCAGGAAGAATGGTCCAACCAAATAATTTAAAATTATACCCATCCATCTTGTTTGTGATCCTTTCGTTCTTTTTTTGTTTGGGTTGCCTTCCTCTTTAGAAGCCCAATAGTGGGCATTGTGGTAGTTTGTAAGACCGTCTTTGTCGAATTTCGACTCGTCAGTCCATAGTATTTTCTTAAAAAAAAAGATGCATCTTCGTCATCGGTATTGAGCATAAATCTGCAGAATTCTAATCGTCGCAACGAATCCCCTTCTTCAATGACTTGCACGGGCGTATAGTGGTAAGGGTGTTGCCCAACAGTACACATTACAAACCATACCTTCCACTGCGAAATACCAAGCTGTTGTGCGACAACATTTGTAGATGTGGTTGGGTCCACCTCAAAGAGATGTCGTATTTCGTTTTCTTCGTCTTCGTCAAAGATACGTGGTCGTCCCATATCAATCCGCCGTCTTTGTACGGAACCAGTTTCTCGTAGTCTTCGATAAGTTCCATCAAATACGCTAACATCAGGTACACGACGAGTAGGATATCGCAGTATGTATTCATCACGTGCACGCGACGACACTCCTTCGCAAAATCCGTCAGGATGTCAGCATATTCCTCGTTGGTATACGTTGCCATATTCACAAGCAGAGATCAAAATCCAGTTAAGAGCCAGTTCACACAGTCAGAAGATGAAACACAGATATTTTTGAAAAGCACGGTATAGCACATCTACCACGGACGAATCGCATGAGCAGACTAAAAATCATTCAATAATGTTTAGTGAACAGAAAATGTCACTCGCACAGAGAGTACCCCGACCGGGGAAAAAATGCTTACCCAACCCTTTTTATTGTTTGAAGGTGCAGGTAGTAAACCGGTAATTGGTAGTATCTAAATTCTATTATTATGTTACTCTACATTTGGGCCTATTGAAATCTCATTTTCTTAGAATTTTCAATAGATCCAGTAAATATTATTCCGTTTTAGATAGCTAAAAAGACGTAAAAGTTTTTAAAATAATTTGCAGAATAACTTCCAAACATTTTTTTTTCTCTTTATTGATTTAAAGTAGGAAACACTTGGTAAAAATTCGTAATTTAGAAACATTAACAAGCCGCCATTTGAAACTGTTAGTAACTAGTTCAAATTTTTTTGATGATTTTTGATACTTGACATACAGATTAACTAAAAAATAACCAAAAAAATCGCACTCGAGAACCTCTAATAAAAAAAAAATCGATATAAAAGCAAAAAAAACATGTTTTTTTTTAGAAAATCTTTAAACTTCAATATCTCGAAAACGGTTAAGTTTTAGGACATCATGTCATAGAGTCAAATCCGTCAGAAACGACCTAAACTATAACGTCCTTAATTATCTAGGACGACTTTCCCTGTAACCCTATATATATATATATATATATATATATATATATATATATATATATATATATATATATATATATATATATATATATATATATATATATATATATATATATATATATATATATATATATATATATATATATATATATATATACATATATATATACATATATATACATATATATATACATATATATACATATATATATATATATATATATATATATATATATATATATATATATATATATGATGCTACATTCTGTCGGTAACTTATTTAAAGACTTTCCAAACAAAGCGCACTTAATTGCAAAAAACGCACCTTCTCGAGCTTCCCGCTCGAAGGCATAGATGGCGTTGGTGAAGCAACTAAAGACGAATCGAAAGATCCGCACTTCAGAAGTACCCAAAGTGTTCTTTGTATTTGCCAGACCATCTCAAGACGCGTTTCGCCGTATCACGGCTCATCAGTTGGGCTAGGTTCAGCAAATAAATAAGTCACCGACAGAGTGCAGTATAAGCATCTATTTTGTCATGGTTTTCCGTTAGTACCTGGATAAGGGCTGAAATTGTGTTTCTTGTATTAATTGCCCTGACGAAATTCATTTTATTTTATTTCTTTAAATTTGTATTCTTCTTAAATTATTTTCTCCATGTACAGAACCCGGAGTGAATTCTACTCGTACCTTTCTCCCTACCCTCTCGTTTGCCCTGCAATGAAAAGAATGACATTTCAAAACCCGGTAAAAAAGTTTCTTTTAAAAACGCATTTATCCAGCTAATTAAACTTAGTTTATATCGTAAATTTGGTATTTTTTTTTCCGTTCTCTAAGCGGCAATACCGCCATCGTAAAGGGGGCTCGATAACGGAATAAAAATGGACGAGCCTGACAAGCAGACAGATAAGAGGGACACTTTCTCAATCTAACCTTTTTTATTTTATATCCTTCAGGGAAAAATAATAATGAGTTCCACTAAAGGTAGGGGTTTTTTGGTGCGAAAGATCACCCCCTCCCACCCCGGTCATCAAGTTTCTAGATTTTTAGAGTTTCACTGTAGGCAGGAGTTCATTTTGCGAAAAGGTGTAAATTTTAGAGTTCTAGTTTAGAAGGTATCTTTTCTTTCATCAGGGTTTTCGCTTCCTTCTATAAATAGCTCCCTCCGTCTTGAGTGCTTTTTTCCTTAAAGAAACATCCCTTATATCCATATGCCGCCTCGCCTCATGAACCTGGCCACGCCTCTGGTTACTACATAGTACACAGCGTTTGGGCACCTGAGTTATTTTTCCAGAGACATAAACCTCTACAGAAATTTACAAGAAAGGTGTTATTGTGTGGCTGTGCTTGTACTGTTTTGATTTGAATGCGTTATTTGTTAATATTTACCAGAAACACATCTTTTATCTTTTATTACGTTCTTCGCAATTAGCTAAAACTATGCACATCATTAGATTAGGCTTTTAATGATGCTGAAAAGCACTTTCCAAGTCAGAGTCGATCAGGCCACCTCCGAAATTAAGCCGGAGTCCTTCAAGGCTCCGTCCTCTCCCCCTCTTTGGTTCAATATCTTAACCACTGACATTCTCAAGTCGGACCATACTGCCAAACTTATGGATGCCGATCACACCGCCACCACCAAGTCTATTAGAATCATTACCAGCCACCCTCAACGGTACTTAGACATGTTCGTCCCTTGGTTCGAACATCATCTTCACCAAATCCATTCCAGCCAGCATCAGCCTCCATGGCACCAGACTTCAATAGACCAACAACATCAAGTAGCTGAGCTCCTCTACGACAAGCGGTTAGTATGGACGGCTGGTTTGCCATTGCCTTCCCGAGGAAGGCAACCGTAACGTTCTAAAGTTTTTTTTTTTGTTTATTATTTTCCGGGACGAGATTGGAACTCGGCTTGAGGAAGCTAATGTAGAAATAAGGTAAAAATAACTCCTAACCTGAACTAACCTGCATAACTCCCCATATATGTTCTTTGTACTAAGAAATTGTGATGAAATAAATAAGATTAAAATCTCATGATATTTTGTCTCTTAGAAGATAAGAACATACTTTTTTCCAGTGTATCTTGTGCATAAATTAAACAACAATTACTGCCAAGAGTAAGATAATTTTCTCGGCAATGAAAACAAATCTTTTATGTTGTTTATGATTTTATTACACAACACGAACATTCGGAAATTTTTTTTGTTTTAAATTTAACTTTGGGAAATTTATATTGACTTTCCAGTAAAATTAAATTTAACAAAAATAATTGGTAATATTTGAATTAGATATAAATATATAATTTTTTATTTTTTTTTAGGTTTTTCATATTTTCTCGCTATATACGGTGCTGCAGAGTTGATGATTCCGCAACACTGCAGCTTTATGTACAGGAAAACATCGTGTTTTGTTTACCGCCTGGTTTTGACCCCTAAAAAAACTACTCCCAAAACAACCTCTCTCAACTCCGATTCACCTCCCCTCAGCGCAGATCAACTACAGCACTTAGGCTTCGCTGAGATGCGAAGCTTAGACACACTTAGTCTTGAAGATTAAAGATCCTTAAATATGTATCGTGCAATCAAAGACAAAACCGACAAATTAGGAGAACCATAATTTCTTTGACGATAGAACTAGCCAGATACATAGACGGTTAACAATAGGTTTGAATGTCTACAACACTTTTAAGGACCCGTTGTGCATCTGCATACAGGAAACCTAAAGACTTTAAGAAGGATAATAGCCTTCCACTTAAAACTCTCCTAGTTCAGAATTATTGGAGATCCGCGGTATGTTAGTTTTGGTCGTGTGGTAAGTATATGAATCGCAAGTTTTTATCCTCCAAGCATCTTCTGCAATCTGAATTGCCCGTGATCCCAATATGAGTTAGGCGTTCATTCGGATAGCAGGGTCACGTAAGAATTCTTGTTCGAGTTCAGATATTTCCTGCTTAATTTTAGCAGACCTAGTGTACTGGGGATTAGGTTCCCTTATTAGATTCTTGGAATGCTGCTTGGGAATTGAAACAAAACATTCAGGTTCCATTGGGCTCGCTAAAGTTTCCTTTTTAATCAGAATATCTTTTATTTCCCCCCCAGACGAGAAACAGGTTGTTTCGGTCCGCTGGGCTGGCCAGCAAGTCCTTATACTCGCTTACCAGGTCTGAGCCTACTCTGGCCTGTGTCAGGAACATTAAGGCTTCTCTACTGTATGAACACTTGTAAACGGTCCTCCTCCTTAGGTCTTCTTTCGCCATCTTCCAGTCACACAAAAGAGTGACGTAAATTTCCGCTTGCAAAGCCGGTACAGTCTGTCAAATAAGAACCTGACCGCTCATATTTTTGAATAAATGTGTTTCGAGAACATTAATCGCCTGGCATCTTCGAAGCATCCTGTTGACGAGATTTTCTGCAATCATCTCCAAATTTTTCGAATCTGGCGAGACAACTGAGTCAAAGTTCTCTTTCCTCTGAGTTTTCTCTTTACAAAGGACCAAACGTTTTTAAAAGGGTTAGCGTCCGGCGATTGTGAGGGCCACTTTAGTATCTCATCGTGGAACCAAGCGAGCCGCCTCGCGACGTGATTTTCGTGCAGCATAGATTTCTTCAACGTGTTGCGGAATTTGACATCATGAGCACGAAGATGTTGGGATACATTCAAACCTGATTTTCGAAATTTTGCTGCTCCTTGACGTAGCGGCAATTTCGGGTCCCGTGAAGAGGAAGACATGATTCGTTTTTCGCCTTTTGGAGTGAATTTGCCTACAGAGCCATGTTTTGTCAAGTCGTCGACATTGTTCGTCTCGTTAAAAGGATTTACCAACACATTTTTAATATATTTAGCGGCCGCGGAATGGGTCATTTTAGGAACTTTGGATAGGAACAAAGAAAGACTGCCTTGATCTAATGCGCAAACAAGTGACTCATTTTGGATTTTACGTGATTTCGACAAAAGTTTGAAATCGACTGATAGTTTTACTAAAATGCGTCGTAGATGTTCCCTCTCGATTTTTTGTTGAATCGGTAGAGTCGAATCTACCAAAAAATAATTATCACGGTCTCGTTCTTATTTGACAGACTTTACAGGGTGGTCCAAATTGGACACTTTTAAAGGTAAACCCCTTTATCTAATGGAGATAGACTAAAACTGATGTCGGTGTCTGAGGCTCAATTTTTATGATAAACTCAATGGTGAAAACCGCATATCGATATCTAGTACCGTTTCAAATATACAGGGTGTTTTTCAAAAATCTACATTTTGGAAAAATGTTTGTAATTCTTTTCCTATTGAAAATTTTTGATTTCTGTAAAAACATTCTCGAAGCACTTTTTCACGTGGATTTCAGTGTAAGTTAAATTTTTTTACAACTAATATTTTAATAGCTATGAAAGCAAAAGTGCATTTTTTAAATGGGACACCCTGTATATTTTTCCTTATCCGAATAGAGCTTTAAATTACCATTCTAAAATATAGCACTCTTTATATTTTGCTTAAATCTACTTCAAAATATAAAGGTTTTCAGTTTTTACGCGAGTTTTAAATGTACATTTTGTGAAGTAGGCTTTGGTCGGAGCGGCAATATCAATTGTTTACCGATAGCAGTCATATCGTAAAAAAAAATTCCCAGAAGTAACTCTAAGAGTCATAACTACAATGAAATTTACTAAATGCTAGAGTACTTTAAACTATGTAGAAAATAAAACAAAACAGCAATAAAACAATTTATTCCGAGTAGAGAAACCTAAAACAAAACAATTTTCTATAAGAGATGTTCGAAATGTCGACCAGTTTCATTTACACATAGGCGGTACCTTTTCTGGACACTTCTTACCGCGTTGATTAGTTCAAGAGGAGTGAGAGCTGCAAAACTTTGTATCACTGCGTCTTCTAACTCTTGCCTGGTGTTGGTCGGCAATTTAAAAATTAGGTCTTTCAATCTTCCCCAAAGATCCATGGGTGTTAAATCCGGTGACCATGCCGACCAACGGTTCGGACCTTGGTTGGCTATCCAGTTATTGTCGAAATTGGCCGATAAAAAATTACTGATAACTGCAGCGTTATGAGGAGGTGCTAAGGTCCATTAACGGCAGTTCATCAACAAGAGGTTCTATTTGCTGCCTTAAAATTTCTAAATATCTCTGAGAGGTGAGTGGACCTATAATCCTGCCTCTAAAAATTCCTGCCCACACATTAAATCCAAATCTGCCTTGATTTCTTTGCTCCACAACTAAATGAGGATTTTCTTGTGCACACGTATAAGAATTGTAACTGTTAAAAATACCTGCATTGCTTACATAAGCTTCGTCTGTCCAAATGCAATTTAGCGAAGAATTCGGAACATGGTTACAATTCTCCAGAAACCATTGGCAAAAATCCATACGCCGTTGAAAATCTCCGTCTCTAAGGTGATGAACTTTTCTTGTCCTATATGGCCTGAATTTGTGCTTCTTCAAAGTATGACTTACGTTAGTTCTTGGTAGTTCAGTGGATTCTTTTGACTGTCGGGTTGAAGTGTTGGGATTATTTCCGATAGTTCCTAAAACTACTATTTCTTCTTACTCCTTATCCCTGTTTGATCCATAATTTTTGAGTTGTTTTTTTTTTCAAACTGGCCACTATTACTAGGTTATGTCGCAATCGAGCGAATATATCCTTGAAGGATTAACGCCTCTCTGGATACCGTTCGTGGTACAAATTACTTGCCGCTTCCGAATTTTCTCCGGTTTGTATGCAACACACTATCATATCCCATTTTTCGTAATTTTCAAACTTCAGTGCGATTTATTTGACAATTCAATAACTGATCCTGAAGTAAAATTTGACAACTACGAGTAAACAATTGAATTAAACCATATGGCCGCTCCGTCCAAAGCTTACTTCCAAAACGTGCATTTAAAACTCACGTCAAAACTTAAAATCTTTATATTTTGAAAAAGAATTACAAACATTTTTCCAGAATGCAGATTTTTTAAAAACACCCTGTAAATCTGAAACGGTACTAGATATCGATATGCGATTTTCACCATTGAGTTTATCATAAAAATTGAGCCTCAGACACTGCCACCAGTTTTCGTCTATCTCCTTTAGCTAAAGGGGTTTATCTTGAAAAGTGTCGAATTTGGACCATCCTGTACATATGTACCTGCCTAGAGACATCGATAACTTTTTCCCTGTGTGCAGGTAGTATGCACTTGCTCCTACGCTCTGCTTCTAGATCCGTCAGTATACCAGATGAGTCTTCTATTTGAAAAGACATAATGCATGCGATGATGTAGTCGTTCCTTTTTGGTATTAAAACCTTTAGAGGGCTATCGAGGACTGTCCATTTTCATCTGGAGCATAGTCGTCCACTATTTTGGCCCATATGCTGTGATGTCCTAGGGTTTCTATGTCGAAATTCTCTCCGGTAACCCGCCGACATGCTTCAAATTTTATGTATATATGCTTAGTTGGTAACATTCCCGATATTGGTTGCAAGCAAGCTCGCCGGGGGATAACACAATAGGCTATTGATCGAACACAACTTCTACTTACGCAGCATCGCTGACAACCTCGACGAGACACATTTTAATGATCCCACCGTAGCTAGCCTGCTTCGTTTTGATCCAAATGATCGTCTTTCTGTAGCGATAACTATATTTTTTGTAACTCAACCCTACTTTAACTTATATATTTGACTACAAATAACTATATTTAAAATTTGTTCATTATCTCAAGCAAAAAAATCATTCTCTTCCACTTAACCTATTGTCCAAAAATTACAAGTTTCAATCCTTCTTCAAGTATTATATGCTTGCCAAATTAGAAATCGGTACCAACAAGTGGACAGATCAACAGATAGAGTGTCCGACAAAAGTGAAGGACTAAGTTTGTCGTGATCTAGGGATCCTGAAACGTGAAGAAAGGCAAAAATTTTGAAGAGATTTTTTTACGAATTTACTTCCTTTTAACAAATGCAAAGAAAAAATTCTCCTTAACTTTCAAAAACTTTTATTTTTCAAATTAATTAGGTATACATTTTTTTATACAATATTATTTAATAAGAAAAATAATTTTAAAGAACAAACCTGGCTAGGTAGTATACATTTCAGAATTTATGACTTTTTGCTCTATTTTAAAACATCCAATGTTCCGTACCAAAATTGAAAAACAGATCACTTATAGAAGCACTTCGGTGTCTGCCTGTCTGTCACTGCCGATTTTCTTCAAAACCATTTGACATAGAAAGTTGAAGTTTGTCACAAATATAGTAATTGATGGCCTAATCACAGTCGTGTAGTTTTGAAAATTAAATTTTGACCTAAGGGGTTAGTTTTATGGGTAAATTCGGAAGTGAAAAAAAAAAAATTTAAGGTCATCGAGTAAGGAATCAAATGAAACCTTGTAAATACATGAATCCAAAAATATATATGATGTAATACCCGCGCAAATTTTTCTTTATATTATTTTTAAAAAATACCCAAAAATCGCTGTCTCCCGACCCTATCTTTAAAAGAACTAATCAAAAATTTTCGAAAAATTTCTGATGCAAATTGAATGACAATTATTTCGAATGCATTACCTCTGATAATTTATCTAGTATATTAAAAAAAATTAAAATGTATTAATAGTAGTCCATCCACCACTTTGAATATCATTGGGCTTATATAAATGGTATAGTAAATCCCAAGATATAAGAACCTACTTTTTGCTTTTTCAATGAGGCAATAAGCGACCCTATTAAAGTTTTGTACATAGTTGCCAGGTATTACGATAAACCTACTTTTATTTTACCTGCTGTGTATACCTCCCTCACTGGCACCTGCAATCATATTGGATCTATTTTTACCTATATATTTACTACCTGACAACCCGGTTTGGAACCCTTTAAGTATTTAATAATACAGGCCATGACCACAGGTCCCCATTAAGATTCGAAAGATACTTTTTATTATTTTTATTTTTAGTTTTACTGACAACTTACAATGTAACGGTTCTATTTTAATTATGTAGCGTCTGTGGGAAAATTGCAATAGTGGCAAGAGAAAACATTCATCACTTGACGGTAAACAAATAGTGAAAATGTTTACGACAATTTGGTAAAAAGAAATTTGAATATACAAAGTGCTTTATAAGAAACCAGTGAACTAACAAAAACCCCAATTTCTATGATTAAGGGTATTGTAGGAAAACCATCACTCAGGATCAGGAAAAAACGGAAAGATCTTCAAATGCATCATGTAGACGATTGTGAAAAAGACGTCATCAGGAGAAAAATATATTCTATGTACGAAGAGCAGTTGGTGCCGACACTAAACAAAATAAAATTAAGACAGGTGCAGGACGGGACCAATATACATTGTGGCCGATCAACCATTCACAGAATTCTCTTAAGAATGGGATTAACGTTCCGAAAAATCAACAAAAGGCAAGTAGTGATGAAGTCACAAAGATTACGAATCTTATTTACAAGAAATTAAAAAGTATCAATCAGAGAATCGGCCGATAATTTACCTTGACGAAACATGTTTCGATACCCATGACACTGTGCAAAAAGGGTGGGTTGAGAGCAGTACAAAATGTCAGACTAACTTACCTTCAAATAAAGGTAAACGAATAACCATTTTGTATGCTGGATCTGAAAAGGGCTGGGTTTCAAATTTTTTTTTTTTATTTATTTATTAACGGCGTTACGCCAATTTACACAATTATAAACATAATTAAAACTAGTCACACAGCAAGCAAATATCACAACTTTTTAACAATCAATTTAAAACTATCAATGGAGCCATGAATCCTGAGATCGAACTGATTGAAATGCCTCATTATTCTGGCCATGAGTCCATAATAGCCATAAGGGAATACAAAACAGGTCTCTGCCTCTAGTGCGACAAGAAACATTAAATGTTAAATTGTCCAAGAGATAGGGACAGTCAATCATCCCATTTATTAACTTAAAAGCCAGAAGCAGGTCACAATGGAGTCTTCTAGTCTCCAGGGTGGAAATACCCAAAATGCCTCTAAGGTTATGGTGGTCTATATGGTAACTATCTGATCGCCAATTTAAAAGCACAAGTCCGCAGAAATCGGCGCTGCACCGCCTTAATCGCTTCTATATATACATTGTAATAAGGAGACCATACCGGGGCGGCATACTCAAGCCCCGATCTCACAAATGAACAATATAACAGTTTAAATGTAGAGCAGGAAAAGTCTCTACAGTATCTCGTGATGAAACCCAGATTTTTATAACCTTTCTGAACAATTGACAAAATGTGCCTATTGAGAGTAAGTTTCTGGTCAAGAAGAACTCCCAGATCATTAATTTCACTAACATGCCTCAGCTTGTTGCCATTAATGTTATATTCAAAAGTAAAGTTCCGTCTAGCTCCACCAAAACTAATGCTAACACACTTCTTAATATTCAAGTTCAACTCATTCAGGGTACTCCATCTATAGAGGCCATGAACATCTTCTGTGTCTAGTATTTATCTGCAAAAAACATAAAAGATTCTAGTTTGGTCTATCACGAAGACACGACCGCAGAACTTTTTGAAAATCGGTTTCAAAATTCCCTTTTGCCAAATGTTCCCGAACAGAGTGTTATAATTATGGACAAAGCAAGTTACCATAGTCGCCTACTAAATAAGGTTCCAGCGAACATCAGTTCGGAAATACAGGAATATATGTTAGAAAATGACATTTACTTTGACTTTAGTTATATAAAAAGTGATCTTTTGGAAGTATTGAAAGACTATAAATTGAAAAAGAAATATGTTTGTGATAGTATGGCTGAAAAAAATAGGACACACTGTTTTGCGGCTTCCTCCGTATTATTGTGTGTTTAATCCAATTGAACATATTTGGCATCAAGTTAAATCAAAAATAAGGGCACAAAATGTTTCTCCTACTTTAAGCGTGTCACTGGCTGAATTAGTAAAAAAAGTTATAGAGTTGGAAGCTGGAAGAATTCCATTCAGCACGTTGTTAAAGTTAAAGATTCATATATTTATGTAAATAATATAAAACTACTGATAATTGCCTCAGCTGATGACAGTGATAGTGAAACCGAATTAGGCTTAAATTAAAATATATTTTTATTTATACAATATGTCCCTTCTTGTAAACCCCATTCATTCAAACTGTATATTTGTACTTCTTATCTATTTGTTTTTACATGCATCTATAAATAAACATCTCCAAAAACACTTATAATTTTATTTATTTGCATTAATGAATAAAATTCTTAAGTCCATCTCTACAACCTATGATAAACAAAAAGTCAGAATATTTATATTGCCCACTTAAAACGGCAAAAATCAGGATCTTATATTTTGGGACAGGCTATAAATGATACTAGTTCTACTAGAGACAAAGGCTTGCAATGTGTTTTGCAATTTTCCTAATGGTGTAGAAGTTCACGTTGTAGAAAGTTTTTTTAGCCATCACAAATAAGTTTGTGTCCGAATCCTAGATATTGATTTTTGAAAACTCATTTGGGGTGTGTTTTGTGTAGTCACTGATGATTTTATACCTCCGTAACAAAAAATTTTATTAAAAAAGCAATCTCGGTACGGAACACTAATTGCGCAAGTCCGGCTTGCACTTAATCGTTTTTTTTTTTAAACAGTTTCTGTGTAATATACAGATATTTTTTAAACTTTACTGATTTCATTTATCATTTATGGTATGGAAATAATATGGGAGTTGTGACTATCAATCTACAAAGTAGTTTTTGGAACCCTTACATATAATTCAACAACGTTTTAATTTTTGCTTATTATTTATCTGTTTTGCTAAAATTCGACCATGATATCCTGAAGTGATTTCCTTTTTAAATCAGGAACCAGACAGTCCTTGGCCGGGTACCCTATAGGAAGCAGTAACCCGAGTTTTTCGGAATTAGGACGACCCAGTAAAGCTCTAAGGGCAGGTCCACAATTCAAGGGCGTAGAAGTTAGAGAAACCAGTCCAGCGCACTGAAAAAATAATGATAATAAACAACCATAAAAGCAAAGAATTCATAAAAATTATCATCAAGAATTATTAAAAATTCAATTTAAGTTTGATTAGAATGATTGAAATGAGGTGTTTTTAATGGATTCTTTGACTCAAGAAACCCTAACACCGACCGACGGAAATTGCAGACTGTTCTCCATGATCTGGGGGCTTGAAAACGTTAAGAATTGCAAAAGTCTTGGAGAGCGATTTTTCACAAATAGAATACTCCTTTTCTTTGAGAAGTCTCCCCCGGCCATTAAAGGATTTAAAATGTCCTACATGGGGTAAAAAGACCCTAGACTGTTGACAAGATTGCAGCACAAACAAAAAAAACCCATATGATTTTCAGTTAGTGTCAACTCTCAGAAGATTCGAGTAAAATTTTCTCAACATTTTGTCTATTAGTTTGCGAGTTACAGCTGTTTGAGTGACGTGACTTTGGATTTTTGCAAAACGACGGAACAGAAAGAATTTCGTGTTGATTAAACATTGCTTTTTGATGGAAAAAAATACAGCTAGAACCCAAAAATGGCTTGAGAAGTGTTATGGCACATCTCTTCTTCGAAAGCCACTATATGTTGATGGTTTAGTGAACTTTGATGCGTTCGTACAAGCACCGGTAATACACCACATCCCGGACGTCCAAATTAGGCAATCACCCTAAAAACACAAAAAAATCCACCATAATGTTCTGAATGACAGCAAAGTGGCAGTGAGAGAGATTTCTGACATCGTGAAGATATTAACCGAACGCGTGAAGCATATTTTGCACGTACTCTCACGATTGGTCAAAAACAGCAACGTGTCGAAGATTCAGAACGCTGTTTGGCACTGTCTCGGCGTAATTCAAATGAGTTTTTGAGTCGATTCGTAACAATGAACGAAACATGGATCTACCACCACATGCCTGAGTCTGCAGAGTGGCTGGCACCGCATGAAAGCCGACCGAAGCGTCCCAACACACAAATCTCAGCTGGAACAGTTTTGGTAAGTATTTTTTGGAATGAGCATGGAATATTACTGATTGACTATCTTGAGAACGGGCGAACAATCACCGGCGACTATTACTTTGATTTATTGGACCGCTGGAATGGTGAAATCAAGAAAAAAGGCCGCATTTAGCGAAGAAAAAAAGTGTTGATTCATCAAGATAATGTGCCAGTTCACAAGCCCATAAAATCGGTGAAATTGGAACAATTGGGCTATAAATTGTTTCCTCGTCCACCGTATTCACCAGATCTGGCCCCCAGCGATTATTACCTCATGTCAAATTTGAAAAGGTGGCTCCTGAAAAAGAGATTTGACTGAAATGACGAAATCGAATGGGAAACTGAAACTTATTTTAGAGAGCTCGACATATTGTACTATACAAAAGGTGTCCAAATGCTGGAAAATCGATGGAATAAGTGTATCGCTATTGTCGGAAAGTATGTTAAAGAATAAAAACGATTTCTGACAAAAACATTGTTTTTTCTTCAAAATTCTCGGGATTTTTCACCCCATGTGGTAAAAGTGCCTTTGCAAAAGAAAATCCTTTTCGTCGAAAAATAGCCTTGCCCCCTCCTCCCCCGATCGTCGATTTTTTAAGGTTACGTAAAGGTTTTTAAAGTTTTTGTTTTCCAAAAGACCTCATTAAAATCATATTTTTAACTAGTAAAAAAGATTTTGTTGTGAAATGGTGGATGCGTTTTTGAAAAAATGCGTCGCCTTCCCCTGGATGAAATCCCACATCTACCTCTGTTAGCAAGTACTGCACTGACTTAGTCGTTACTTGATGGAGATCCATAATAACTAGGAATAAAAAATTTAAACAAATGTTAAGATCACCACTTATGTTTATTATTGCTAACAATTGTTTCGACACACTGTGTCTTCTTCTGAAGCACGATGTAAATTAACTAACAAAGTATGTTTCAGAATATATAGTATACCTAAGTACTAAATTCATTAACAATATTTACCTTAATACCTAGAACAAGTTCAATAAAGGAGACCCTCCCCCATCTAATTGATCGTTGAGTAATAGACCTGAGGATTTTTTCTGATTAATTTTTACCTGTTCTAAACAATTCAGTAATTTTCCTTTCTTTCCGTTATGCAAAATTTTGAAATCTTCATTGAATGTATGATTTTCCTCTGTTAAATGTTTAGCGTAATGAGATTTGTTATTTTTCATTCTAAAGCTTTGTTTATGTTCGTTTATTCTTTTATAAAAAGGTCTGCCTGTTTGTCCTATATACGTTTTTATTGCAAGTGCCCACAGCATAATTCGTAAACCCCCGATTTATTTTCTTTTTTTGTTTTACTTTTATTATTTTTAATATGTCGAGATAATGTGTTATTTGTACGGAAAGCGATATTTACATGATTTCTATGGAAAAATTTTTGAATTTTATTAGTTAATTTTCCGGTATAAGTGAGTGTATGAAATTTTTCTTTGTTTAGTTGTTTGTATGGGTACACCAGTTCTATTGCTTGTTTAAATTGTTTTTTCATTAAAATATTATCTACGAAATCGCTCCTGTAACCATTGTTTATACTAATTTGTTTTATAATATTTAATTCTGTCTGAAAATTTTCTTCCGTTAATGGTGTATTTATTAGTCTATGGATGAAACTATTATAAGCTGAGATTTTATGTGTGAATGGGTGGTTAGAGTTAGCGTGTATAGTTATATCAGAGTATGTTGGTTAATGGAAGATTTCAAAATCGTGTTTATTCATTTTGTTTGATATTTTTAAATTTAGGAAATTAATCGATTTATTTGTTTCTATTTTTGTTGTAAAAGTAATATTATTATGAATATATAATAGATTTCCTAAAACCACATGTATTCAAATCCATCAACTTTGATCCAACAATAACTTTCCAAAAATTAATTAAAGATTTGCTAAAAGACATAAGCATTTTCACAGAGAATGAAAAATTCAGACTTGTCTCGATGAACCCTCAAGTTCCAAAACTATATTCTTTTATTAAATTACATAAAAATAATTCACCAATTCGTCCGGTAGTTTCATACATAACAGCGCCAGCTTTTTCTTTATCAAATAAATTGATTGTGGTTTTGACAAAATATTGTAAATTCACACCTAAATATAGTATTAAAAATAGTAATGAATTGATAGCAAAAATTAATCCGTTAATTATACCAAGTAACTCCAGATTTATATCGTTTGATGTACGAAATCTTTTTCCTAGTATACCACCATCAGACGCTATAAATTTGGTCCAAACTCAATAAAAATAATGTTAACCCAATAATTAAACAAGAAATATTAGATATCTTAACATTATGGTTAGACCAGAATTATTTCGAATTTAACGATAACATTTATATAAGTAAGAAAGGTTTAATAATGGGAAACCCTCTTAGTCCAATTTTATCTGAAATTTTCATGGACCATTTAGAAGAACAAATCAGTAATTCCCATCTTTTTAAAAATTTCTTTTATTGGTACCGGAATGTAGATGATATATTGACTTGCTTTACAGGCACAGATCGACAATTAAAACTTTTTCTAGATTATATTAACCAACTTCATAATAATATTACTTTTACAACAGAAATAGAAACAAATAAATCGATTTAAAAATATCAAACAAAATGAATAAACACGATTTTGAAATCTTCCATAAACCAACATACTGAGATATAACTATACACGCTAATTCTAACCACCCATTCACACATAAAATCTCGGCTTATAATAGTTTCATCTACAGACTAATAAATACACCATTAACGGAAGAAAATTTTTAGAAAGAATTAAATATTATAAAACAAATTAGTATAAACAATGGATACAGGAGTGATTTCGTAGATAATATTTTAATGAAAAAACAATTTAAAAAAGCAATAGGACTGGTGTACCCGTACAAACAACTAAACAAAGAAAAATTTCATACACTCACTTATACCGGAAAATTAACTAATAAAATTCAAAATTTTTTCCATAGAAATCATGTAAATATCGCTTTCCGTACAAATAACACATTTTCTGGACATATTAAAAATAATAAAAGTAAAACAAAAAAGAAAATAAATCGGGGGTTTACGAATTATGCTGTGGCACTTGCAACAAAACGTATATAGGACAAACAGGCAGACCTTTTTATAAAAGAATAAACGAACATAAACAAAGCTTTAGAATAAAAAATAACAAATCTCATTACGCTAAACATTTAACAGAGGAAAATCATACATTCAATGAAGAATTCAAAATTTTGCATAACGGAAAGAAAGAAAAATTACTGAATTGTTTAGAATAGGTAGAAATTAATCAGAAAAAATTCTCAGGTCTATTACTCAACGATCAATGAATTTAGTACTTGTAATTAGGTAAACTATATATTCAGAAACATACTTTGTTAGTTAATTTACATCGTGCTGCAGAAGAAGACACAGTGTGTCGAAACAATTGTCAGCAATAATAAACATAAGTGATGATCTTAAACATTTGTTTAAAATTTTTATTCCTAGTTCTGTTAGCAAGGGAAATTAGCAACAACTGTATGTATGAATTAGAAATTTTGATTGAATATTTAGGATTTATAATGGTAATGGGTAATTCATAAAATTGTTTCAATCAAAGTAAAATTATAATGTCCTGACATGTAAATATTAGTTTTTACATTTTTAGTGTTCCGTACGGAACACTTATAAGATCACTTCGCTGTCTGTCCGTCTGTCGCACCCGATTTTTCTACGAAACTATTTGACATAGAAAGTTAAAATTTGGCACTAATATAGGAATTAATGACCCCATCAGAGCTGTGTACTTTTGAAAGTTAAATTTTGACTTAAGGGGTTCGTTTTGGAGGGGGGGAATCGAAAATACGAAAAAAAATTACCAAGTCATCGAGTGGGGGGGTGTCAAATGAAAGCTTGTAAAAACAGGAGTTCAAAAATATATATGATGTAATATTTACGCACATTTTTCTTTGTAATATTTTTAAATAATTGCTAAAAATTGCTGTCCCCACTCTATCTCGAAAACTACTGACTGAAAAATGTTGAAAAAATTCTGGAATATTCTCCACACGGTGTAGATTGAACGATAATTATCACGAGTGCATTACCTCTGATAATTTATCTGAAATATCAAAAAAAAAAAACACAAAAATTTCAAGGTCATCAGTTTTTAGCAAAGATCGGAAACAAACTTAGTTTAAAACTCACTTAGGGTAACGAAATTTTTTATTTTAAAATCAATCACCGTACGGAACACTAATTGCGCAAGTCCGACTTCCACTTGGATGGTTTTACCTAGTTAATTTATATAAAACTTGTCTCCTTACCTGTACAGCCGCTAACAGCAACCCAGCAGCTATATTAACACTTTGCTCACTATAGTAATGCAATTTCTTACTTCCATCAGATTTAAAACTATACAGTTGTTTGAAAACCAATATCAAATGTGGTGCTTCCGTAAGATACTCTTTTATCCAATTGGTACGAAGTGGTTTCAAATCGGTCGTCCAAACTGAACCCATGCGCTTTTTGTAGTTTATCTCTTCTTCTTCCTCGATTATTTCTCGTACTCTGTGTTTCATTTCTGGAGAACTAACAAGTACGTAGGTCCATGGTTCAGTATGAGCGCCACTTGGAGCAGTACCTAAAATATTTAGTGAATGATTTGTAGTTTATCACCAATTTAAAATTGTATTTTTAGAATATATATATATATATATATATATATATATATATATATATATATATATATATATATATATATATATATATATATATATATATATATATGGAGCCCAGAAATAAACTTTTTAAAATTTTAATATGATTTTATTGGTGGTTAAGATAGAATCACGAAAACCAAACAAGTGTTTTTCTGTCAATATCCCTGAGAGGAAGGACACGCAAAAGCTCCTGAACAGGCCAAATACCGACATTTGGTATACTGACGGTTCGGGTGCTAATGACCGCTTTGGGGCGGGAATCTTTTGCCATAAATTAAAGCACAGGGAAAGTATACCCATGGACAATATGGCTACGGTTTTCCAAGCACATCCTTAGATGTGCGAAAATACAAATCTCGGAAGGGGCAAATAAAACGAAAATTTTAATCTGCTGCGACAGTAAAGCAGCTATACAAGCTCTTGCCAAATCCATCACGGACAGCTTGCTGATCAGGGAATGCGTGCAAGAACTAAACACGTTAGGAGGTAACAACCAAGTTACTCTAATGTGAGTACCAGGCCACCAATGCATATCTGGAAATGAAATAGCGGATGAACTCGCCAAAAGAGGCACCTTAGAGCACCCACCTGAACAGGTTGTAGGAGTTCCATTTCGGTAAAAACAAAATCAGGGAATGGTTGGACAAAGAACACCAACTCTCTTGGACTGCAGGAGCGGGGTGTCGTCAAGCCAAACTCCTTATAAAACAGACTACAACAAGCAGAACAAAGGAACTCTTGTCGATGTCAAAGGCTACGCCTGAGTATAGCACTCCTTACCGGGACATGTGGCACTACAAGCCCATTTATATAACCTCAAACTGGCTGAGCGGAAAAAACATGTCGGCGGTGCGAGAGAGAAAGCGAGGACAGTATTCACATTTTTGTGCGAATGTCCTGCACTAATGGTTAAAAGATACAGATACTGGGGTCAACTATTCTGTGAACCCAAAGATCTACAAGAGGTCAGGGTGAGTAGAGTATGGCTCTTGGCAGAAAATGCCGAACTAGGACTGCGACCCTGACAGTGGGGAGTCACAGAAGAACTCTTAGATCTAGGTGACATTAGGGACTCAAGGTACCACTCATTCTTTTTACTACTACTAATGGTGGTTATAAAACATGGCATTTACCCGAAAATAACTTGATTAATCCATATTGGCACTTACTGTCTAGTAATTTAAATACAGCCGCCACTTAGTTTAAGCTTTGTAATTATTGTTACTTCGTGTGCGACAGAGCAGCTTAGTTATGGAAAATATTTGCGAGTCAAGTGTACCTCAACAGGTTACCCCGTGCAGAAGTAGAAAACACTTATCTACTGATGCCAAGGAAATTGTAAAGAATTTTTATTCAACCCTAATGGAACGTGGTAATGTTAGCAAGCAAGCAGTGCTAGAAGACATGGCCACATTAACAAACATTCCAACATCAACGGTATGGGAAATTGTAAACAACCCTATTCTAGTGAGGAAGAAAAGATGCTGGCATTTTCTTAAAGTTAGATGGAAGTGATCAAGATATAATACGGCGTAAAATTTACAAGATATACGAGGAACAAAGTGTGCCCACACTGAATAATTCAATGAAAAGGCTTGAAAGAGATGAAACCGTAATTAAATGTAGTAGGACAACATTATGGAAGTGTATTTAACACATGGGTTTCAAATTTAAAAAACTTAATAAAAGACAAGTTTTAATGGAGTCCAAGAGAATTCAGGAATGGCAACTAGAAGTACGAGGGTTGTGTAAAAAATAAGGTTCCCACATTTTATTCAGGTGTAAGGCATTTTTTATTTGAACTAAAAAATACATCATTGGAAAGCTTAATTTCTTAGCTATTTTTCAACATAATCTCCAGATTTTTCCACGCATTTTTGTTGACGACTAATCCACTTTTGGAATCTCGCTTCAAAGAAGTCCGCCGCCAATCCATGGAGGAATTTGGTGACCGCTTCCTGCACTTCTTCATCAGTCTCGAAACGTTGTCCACCCAAGTGTTGCTTTAATTTTGGAAACAAGTGGAAGTCACTCGGTGCAAGATCAGGGCTGTAGGGAGCATGTTCAACGAGATCCCAGCCAAAATTGTCGATTAAATCCTTGGTTTGGCGAGAGACGTGCGGGCGCGCATTGTCGTGGTGCAGTCTAACGCCTTTTGTCAATCTTCCTCTCCGGCGATTTTGGATGGCTCTTCTGAGTTTTTTCAAGGTCTCACAATAATTTTCCGATTTTATTCTGATCCCTCGAGGCATAAACTCAACAAGCAGGACACCCTTACGGTCCCAAAAGACCGTAAGCATCATTTTCGCTGCGGACAGCGTCTGCTTGAACTTCTTCGGTTTAGGCGATCCGGTATGGCGCCATTGTCGCGATTTTTAGTTTTGTTTCCGGGGTGACGTAATGACACCACGTTTCATCCCCGGTAACAATGGAGTCTAAGAAATCTTCGGTATTCTCGGCGCATTCTCGAAGAAACTCCTGGGCACACTTGACGCGATCGGCTTTGTGGGTTTCTGAAAGCATGTGCGGGACCCACCGCGCCCACACCTTGTGATAACGTAACCTTTCAGTCAAAATCGTGTGGATTGTTTTTTTTCACAAACCTCAGGAACCCGGGCAGCCAGTTCCCGAATCGTTATCCTCCTATCCTCGAGTAGAATTCGCTCAATCTTCGACACAACTTCGTCGGAGATCGATGGCCTTCCGCTTCGTTGCTCATCGTGGATGTCTGTGCGTCCTTCGAAGAACTCCCTACACCATTTGCGGACGTGTTGAACGCTGATACAAGCTTCCCCATAAACTTCACACAACTGCCTATGAATATCAACCGGTGGTAACTTTTTAGCGTGCAAAAATCGGATTACCGCACGAACTTCGCATCTGGCGGTGACGGCGATCAGGGGTTCCATCACGGATGGCCGGCACTGAACGTTGCAGCGAGTTCTACCAAGGTGGGATCTAGAGTGGGGGAATCAGCGCACACGGCGGTGTTGCCGGGTTTCGCCTAGCATCTCGCGCGGCGAGTTTACAGCGTTGGTAACCTTATTTCTTACACAACCCTCGTATTTACTTGAATGAAACATGGTTCGACACATACGATACTCCGGAAAGGGGTTGTGTTGACTCAAGTGACAACTGTAAAACAAAAACACCATCAAACAGAGGTAAAAGGATTACGATTTTGCACGCTGGATCTAAAGACAGATGGATTCCGAATGCACTCTCCCTATCTGCAAAGAACATAAGGAGGACACCGCTGCCTAATTATTTGAAAATTGGTTCAAAAACAAGTCAATTCCGAACATACCTCCAAATAGTGTAATTGTGATGGACAACGCATGCTATCAGAGTCGGCAGCTAATCAAAGCTTCCTGCTCAAACGATACAAAAGCAACAATTCAAAACTATATGTATGATAATGACATTTACTTCCACGAAGATTACCAGGTGTACAAGTATGAAATGCGGATTTCAGACAACAGATGGTGCACTAATGCAGTTTGTGCTATAAAGATTTGACACTGCGCCATTTTATTGTGTCATCAACAAGTGTCAGACGCGCACGAGTGATAAATTGGAAAAGTGTGTGCATAGTGTTATGTTGTTGTGTTCAATATGTCGAAATTTATACCGAACAAAGAGTATTCGCGGACGGTATTATTTTTTTGTTTTTATTTGAAGAAAACTGCTGTTGAATCATACGGATTACTTCGAGAAGCTTATGGTGAACATGCTCCATCGCAAGATACGTGTGAACGATGGTTTCGGTGTTTCAAAAGTGGTGACTTCGATGTTGCAGACAAGGAACGTGGAAAACCGCTAAAAAAGTACGAAGATGTGGAATTGCAAGCATTATTGGACGAAGATGATTCGCAAACACAAAAACAACTCGCCGAGCAAATGGGCGTTAGTCAACAAGCTGTTTCCAATCGGCTACGAGAGAAGACCGGTAGATGGGTACCACATGATTTGAACGACAGGAAAACGGAAAAGCGCAAAAACACGTGTGACATTTTGCTCGCTCGGCACAAAAGGAAATCGTTTTTGCATCGTATAGTTACAGGGAATGAAAAGTGGATTTATTTTGAGAATGCCAAGCGCAAAAATCATGGGGGGACCCACGCGCACCATCTACATGGGCCGCAAGACCGAATCGCTTTGGCAGAAAGACGATGCTCTGTGTTTGGTGGGACCCGAGGGGCGTGGTCTATTATGAGCTGTTAAAACCTGGGGAAACGGTTACTACTAAACGTTACCAACAACAATTGACCGATTTGAACCGTTCGCTGCTTGAAAAAAGGCCAGAATACCGAAAGAGGCAACACAAAGTCATTTTTCTTCATGACAGTGCTCCATCACATACGGCAAAACTATTTCGCGACACGTTGGAAGCACTCAGCTGGGAAGTTCTACCCCATGCGGCTTACTCACCAGACTTGGCTCCTTTTAAGGATTCCACCATACCATTGTATCTTTAACAGGTTGACTGCCGACCACTCCGATCGGAGTGCGTCGGGTCTCTTCGCCAACGCCGTCTACTCCGATCGGAGTTCGACATGCGTTCTTACGAAACGTTTTAGTATTCCATCGGCGTTGTATATGAAACGTGTTTCTAGTGGTGGCGTTGCTTAAAAACGCAAGTTCTAACAGGTGCTTAAGTGGTTCCGCGGATTTGCTTTTGGTTTGGTTGTAATCTGCCGTACAATATGGACAATCAACCTGGGCCTTCTGGTATTAAAAAAAGACATTGTAGTGATGAAAAAAAGGTATATGATAAGAAAAAGAAGCTAACTGACACTGAATTATTGCAGCTATTGGAAGAAAGCGGAGGTAGTAGTGACGAACATTATGTACCAGACACAGACGATAGTGATGTAAATTCAAGCTCCGAGTCCGAAGAAGAGAATTTTATAGACCCTATTCGGCCACATCAAACACTTCCTAGCCTTGATGAGATAAAATGGAACGACAGAGGTGCGTTAAAACAAATTTTGTTCCAGAAAACCCAGGAATTATTGGTGCAAATTCCAGGACAGGGTGCACCTATCGATTTTTTCGAAATGATCATTGATGATGATTTTTTACAAACTATTGTAGAACGAACGAACTCTTACGCAGTCGAGGTTTTGCTGCGCCCAGAAACAAGTACAAAATCACGTATTACTAATTTTAAAGATCTTACTCTTGACGAACTAAAAATTTTTTTGGCCCTGTTACTTCACACTGGCACAATATCCTTGAGCCGTCTTAACGATTATTGGAAAACTGATCCGCTATTTAATCTACCTGTTTTTAGAAAATATATGTCAAGGAATAGATTTTTGCTTATCTTGAGGTGTTTGCATTTTACATCTCCAGATATGGATCCGGCAGATCGGCTAGGAAAGATTAGATTTGTGGCAGATTTTTTTAACAACAAGATGGGAGAAATTTACTATCCTGGAAGAGAGTTGTCTTTGGATGAAGCTATGGTACTTTATCGGGGTCGTCTCCAGTTTAAACAGTATATCAAGAATAAGCGTCATAAGTATGGTATGAAGTTATACATGCTGACAGAGCCTAATGGACTTATTTTGAAATTTCGTGTCTACGAAGGTGCGACAGATGTTTATGGTGGAAGCCGACATACTGAAAAGATTGTTTTACATTTATTGGAGGAAAAATTGGGTGTGGGACATGCTGTTTATCTAGACAATTTTTACAATAGTGTTAATTTAGCTAGGAAATTACTTCAACAAAATACATACTGCACTGGTACGCTGAGAGCTGAGAGGAAAGATAATCCGAAAGAGGTAATGAGTGCAAACTTAAAACGTGGTGAGAATAAATCTATGTTTTGCAATGGAGTGCATGTCGGAAAATCGCGCGATAAACGCAATGTTCAATACATTTCAAAAGAATTTGGAAGCGAAATGGGCATTTTTAAAAACAAAAGAAATCAAGAATCTGAAAAACCTTCCGCAATCATTGGATATAATGCTTTTATGTCCGGTATAGATAGACAGGATCAAATGATGGCATATTATCCTTGCAGCCGTAAAACCATTCGGTGGTACAAAAAGTTATTCATGCATGTGCTGCAAACGAGCATGATAAACGCCTATTTTTTGTACAATAAATATTCGCGGTCTGACCAGTTACGATTATATGACTTCCGATTGGATGTCATAAGAAATTTACTAGCCAGACGACCAATTACTAATTTGCCGCAAATTCCTCCAGGCCAAATAAATGTCCACAGCCTTAGCAAAGTAGAAAAAATTGTTAGTGAAAAAAAAGGAACTAAAGAAACAAAACGGGTAAGCAGAAAGGAATGCAAAGAATGCAGGAAAAATAAAATAAGAAAGCAAACAGTGTATGAATGCAAAATGTGCCCTGGACAACCAGGTTTTTGCCTTAATTGGTTTGAGGATTACCATAAAAATGTACAAAAATGATTTAGAAATAAATGTTTTGAGTTCATGAGTTCGATTTATTATTTCTTTACTTATTTAATTGGACACTCCGATCGGAGTGTTCGGCATCTAGTAAAAATTTTCACTTGCAATGCCGATTACTCCGATCGGAGTGAAATTTTTTTTTTCTAATATTTTGAATGGCACATAAAAAAAACACATCCAAGACTCATTTTAATTCATATTTACCACAATAAAATAAAAATATTTGGAAAAATCTTACCGGCGTCAACCACAAACTCAAAAATATAGATCGGCAGTCAACCTGTTAATCCTAAAGAGAATATTTGGCATCAATTGAAATCTGCCATTCGTCGTAATAATATTTGCCCCACTGTTAATTCCAGCGTACTGAAACTTATGGAAATCGAAGTTTTTAACATACCTCTAAAGAGTTGGGCAAACTCTGTCATACAAGTTGAAAAAGTTGAAAAATCATATATCGCAAATAATATAGAAAAACTAAAAATTAGAGCCAATAATAATGATAGCGATAGTGATATTATATTAAGTGAATAATGTAATTAATTTTAATAAGTAAAGTAATAATTTGTATTTGTAATAAAAATAATTGGTAATAATTTGTAATAAACATAAATAAAATATAGTATAAACATTGTTTACTGTCTTTCCAAAAACCAAAATAATTAAATCCTAAGCAAAGTACAGACCTGTTCAATCATACTTGAATTTTACAGCTTGCGCTAATAGGAATCAGATAGTCACTTTGTAACATTCATTTTTTCCTAGATTTTAAGATTATGTTACGTCACTGTTTTTCTCCCTATAATTTATATTTTTCTCCATTTTTATATTTATTGTAGTGTTTACTAACTTTTAAGCAGTGTAGTTCACTCGAATTTTTGAGCCGTTTATATTACAGTGTGCATTGCCGATTATCTACTGGATTTATTTAATTCGCTTCTAATTCGTCGATTGGTTAGATATTTGTATCCGGGAAGTAACCATCTTGAAGACGTGATTTTTACGGAAGGGAGAAAGATATTTAAGGGTCCGGATGGCATGGATCTAGGTCTTTTTTCCCAGCCGAGATGAAGTAGGGCAGATATTTTGTGACGCCAAAGTAAGGGCTTTTTCTTCAGAAAGCCGCCCAGTAGGCTTTTTTTATCAAGTTGCCGTACTCATATATTAGTGATGTAGTAGTGCAAAAACGGTTTTAGTGTACAAGTTTAAGGCCTTTTTCCTTGAAGTATCCTGCTTATTCCCAGACCTTTAGGGGCCAAGAAAAGTTTAGTAGCCCAAAGGGAACTGGTGTAACCAAGGTGGAGACATCAGTGTTATGAATATCTCGCCAGGACAGGCCAAAAACTCATAGAAAAAAAACCGTAAGTCATCAGTATATCAATTCGTAGACCTAGTTTCCCGTCGACAAGTGCGTTTTACATCGTATCGAACTGGTAACTCGTGAAGTGAAGCTCACGAACCTTCAACATCGTGTTTAAAGACTCTACTTAATAATATCACCGATTAGACTAAGGATTTTTTTTTAGTAATAAGAGTAATAGTAGTGTAGCAAAGTTAGAACTTTTAATTTTGTCATTAATAAACTTTTTTTTCTTATTTAAGGCTAGCGTTTCACTGAATCACCTGTTTTACCTCTCAGGACGCAAAGGTTGTACCATATCAAAATCATTCTTAACAATTACATAACCCTTCAGTATTTTTTCATTTTTTTAGCTGAAGTTAAGATTCTTTTTTATTTTAAAATGAATGGTGCCCAAAATCCGTACAACCAAAAATTTTAAACAACTATAAAGACTATTTTCAAAAGACGTATAAAAATTATCTCTTACCCATATTACTCTACCAAGAAAAACTGAGCTAGTGTATGTCTAATTTCTTTAGTTCTTTTAGTATTAATATCCACTCAATCCATTCTCAGAAATTATAAGAAAAAAAAGAAAGAAAAGATGAGGCCACAACTTCACTATATGTATGGACGGACTTTACCTGCAGTTTTAATAATATTGTAAATTATTTCTTTGGGGACGTCTTCGTTGCTAAAATGTCGTACAGTCCGTCTGTTGTTCATTAAACGATAAAATTCTTCCGATTTTCTTAGAGACTCTTCTTTGGATAATTTTCTAAAATTAAGAGGAATATGTTTGAGATCCTTCGGCAAGGCAGGTGTAAGGCCTTCGCCTATTTCCTCAAAATCTGAATCAATTTCTTTTACTAAAAATTAAAAAAAAAAACACAAAAGAAAAAACTACAAAATCTACTTTCTCATTCCGACGGCTACATACGCCCGATCATCTCTTCAGATATATACAAGCATGTGATATTGTTTACGGAATTTGGGGGCGAGACTTGAGTCTTGTATTGGGATCCTCTTATGAAGCAGGAGACAATGTAATGGGTTTATAACCGCTCTCCACTTCCAAAGAACTCGAAAACCGAGTTGTCGTCTGGAAATTTGATGGCCACTATTTTTTGGGATTACGAAAGAATTTTGCTTATTGTATATATGGAAAACCCATCCACAATTAATGGTAGTATTTATAGAAGCACGATCTAAAACCTAAAGAAGACAGTTAGAGAAAAATCTGATCGTCCATGTTTCTGACCCGTATGTCATTATGCTTTGTATTATTGATTTGTATATGCGTGTTTTGTTTTTCTTTGTAATGTGCTTGTCCCACAGGATCGAATTTAATTGTCTTATGCATGTCCGCGTTTGTCCTAATCTAGCTTTAATCTCTTCTTCTGATGTTGCGTTTTTTGAAATGATGGTTCCTAAATATTTAAATCTATCGGTTCCTTTGATTATTGTTTCGTTATCGACTTCTAGATTCTCCACGTTTTCCTCCTTTGTTGTTAGATATTCCGTTTTATCAAAGTTTATTGCTAATCCTGCTTTAGTGCATTCTTCTTTCAGTTTTCTTACCATATAACTGAGGTCTTCCTCATCTTGCGCTATGATTACTTGGTCGTCTGCGAAACTTAGAGTATATAAGTAATCTTCTCCAATTGGGACTCCCATTCCACCACATTTTTGCTTCCATTTTTTTAATGTTTGTTCGAGGTATATTTTGAATAGTGTTGGGGATGTAGAGCATCCTTATAATAGGCTCTTTGATGTTTGGAGTCTCTTCCCTATTTTATGTCCTATTTTTATGTTCACGGTGTTGTTTTCGTAGAGAGCTTTTACTGAGTATATTAGTTCTTTGTCAATGCCTATTTCTTTCATTGCGTTATATAATCTTTGTCTTGGTACTGAGTCATAGGCCTTCCTTATGTCTATGAAGGCTAGATGAACTTCTTTATAAGTATGACTAAATTTTATTCATAATCATAATAAAAAATCAGCAAATAACCTCATAATATGACTTTCACCCTCTTTCTCTGAAGTCATATTGCTCAAAAAAAAAATTTCTTGGCTACTTTAAGTATTGTATATATACCAAATTTGGAATTGATATATTATTATCGTTCGAGAGTTATTATGCCAGTAGACAGAACGACAAGATGACGGAAGTTGGAAATTGTGTTTTCAATACTTTTCTTAAAAAATAATAATTTTTTTTCAAACTTTCATGATAAACAGATGATATAAGTTGCAAAAAGAATATAAAAATAACCTGCATAATGTAAATAAGGTATTTATTGAAAATTTAATCATAGTTTAATTCCCACACAACTCAAGCTATTACCGAAATTTGTGGCTTCGCCGAATTACGATATCCAGTCTACAGCCCTGATTTAGCACCCTGTAACTTATTCTTATTTAAACATCTTAAAAAAAACCTCAAAGGTCGAAAAAATTTCTTTAGATGATGAGTTGACAGCCATAGTAGCGTTATTTTTTGAGACGCAAAAAAGATTTTTTAGTGTACCGTACCAAAACTGAAAAACGGAACACTTATAGGATTACTTCGGTGTCTGTTTGTCTGCCTGTCACCGCCGACTTTCTCTAAAACTATATGACAGAGAGTTGAAATATTGATGGCCTAATCATAGCAGTGCAGTTTTAAAAGTTAAATTTTAACTTAAGGGGTTAGTTTTGGCTGGTGAAATTGGAAGTGAAAAAAAAAATTCCAAAATCGTCGAGTGGGGGGTATCAAATGAAGGTTCAAAAATATATATGATGTAATACTCGCGCAAAGTTTTCTTTGCATTATTTTTAAAAAATTCCCAAAAATCGCTGTCTCCCCATCTTATTTCTAAAAGTATTTACTAATCAAAAAATTTCGAAAATATTCTGGAATATTCTCCATAAGGTGTAGATTGAATGTCAATTATCACCTTTAATAACACAGTCCGACAAAATTGGACAAAACTCCAGACCCTAGGACCAGAGTATATTTTCCCAAAGGTTTTTGGTGGGCTCAGTCTGAATCCGACCTCAGAGTTACATCGGGTTTTCGAGATATCCTAACCTAAAAATGCAACAAACACGGTTTTTCGCTATATTCGGGATTATACTACACTACGAATTAATTTTTCTCCACAAAACTCGTTACGGCACATCAAAATGCATTTTGAATTTTTCAGATGTCTTCTTCTTGGAGAAATCACCTTTTTAGTAGCAACATTTTTTTTTTTTTATGGGTCTAGCACACGTGCTACAGGGAAGTCCCTAAAGCGCTACAGGAGCGACACGTGTGCGGAGAAAGCGATTCACGTTGTTCTTGAATCGCTGTAGATTGTACTCGATGGGAAACACAGTCCTGGGTAAACCATTCCAAAGGCATGATGTTCTCCATATAAAAGACTGCTTGAAAAGCGTTGTACGAGGAGTAACAAGCTGAACCTCATACGGATGTGAAGCATTAGCGCGAATCCAACAAATGCAGTGTATGTTTGGGAGCGGAGCCCCAAACATGGGAGCAGTATTCCATAGTTGGTCGAATTTGAGCTTTGTAAAGAATTAACAGTTGTTGTGGAGTGTAGAGCTTTCTGGTTCGAAACAATATTCCCAACTTTTGAGAAGCTCTTCTTGCTATGCCTGCAACATGTTCATGCCAGGACATATTTGCTCCCAAATTAACGCCTAACAGATTGAGTGTCAATGTTAGAGGGATGGAGTGCCCCGACATAACTATGTCGGGTTCTGCAACGTTAACTTTTTTAGAAAAAACTGCCGCCTGGGTTTTTGTAGCGTTAAATTCCACTTGGTTACTGTCACCCCAAGATAGAATTTCTTCCAGGTCTTTGTTAAGTTGAATGACTTCCTGCTGTCTGCGGATATTCGTCTGAGTAGTCGATGTCCGAGCGTTCAAAGTGAATGAAGAGATAAGTGTACTGTCATCTGCAAAGCTGTAGATTGGATTCTCGGTCTTTTCCAGCAGATCGTTAATATAAATGAGGAAGAGAGTAGGAGACAGTATGGAACCTTGGGGCACATCGGCGTTGATAGTGAAGGTGTTAGAAAGAAATCCGTCAACCGCCACTCGTAAAGAACGCTCTCTGAGGAAACATGAGAGCCACAAACAGAACTTTTCAGACATACCATAAGAACGTAGCTTGGCCAACAGCCCATCGTGCCAAACACGGTCAAATGCCTTGGATATGTCAAGAGCAACCGCTCGAGATTCTCCAAAGTGTTCAATTGCGTTGTTCCAAACATGTGTTACATAAGTCAGAAGATCTCCTGTTGATCTATTTTTACGAAAGCCATATTGGTGATCACTAATAATGTTGAATCCTTCAAGATATTTTAGAAGATGCTGATTGATAGCCTTTTCCATGACTTTCGATATTATTGAGAGTAGTGCGATTGGTCGGTAGTTATTTGGCAAGGTCTTCTTGCCTTTTTTAGGTATCGGCTGAACTGTGGCATATTTCCAGCAGGAAGGAAATATTCCCTTTCTGTAGGATAGGTTGAAAAGTCTACAGAAAACTGGTGTTAGTTCCCTCGCACAGTTCTTGAGAACTATGGCAGGTATTCCGTCAGCGCCTGAAGCCTTTTTGGTGTCTAGCTTCATCAAAATACGTTTTATGATACGCTGTCTGAAGACAATATCGGGCATCCTTGACTGCACTATGGGAATAGTAGGTGGTGTTTTTCCTTGGAAATCGACAGTAGAATGTGAAGCAAAGAGTTCAGCCAACAAGTTCGCTTTCTCAACAGGTGTCGTTGCAATAGAATTATCTGGCCGTGTGAGTGGCGGTATGGTGGATTTGGTGAAATTTTGACTAACTGCCTTAGCGACCGACCAAAAAGACCTGGAATTGCCGGGACAAGCGAGAAGTTTGTTTCTAATCCGTTGATTGTGTACCTCCTTGGTTTCGTCGATAATTTCTTTGCATCTGTTCCTGGTACGAATAAAGATGTTACGATTTATGGTGTTAGGATCTTCACGCCACTGTCGGTATGCAAGATGTTTAGAAGCAACAGCTTCTTTGCATTTTAGGTCAAACCAAGGCTTGCCGTTGGAAGGGCATTTCTTCGAAAAAGGGATGTAAGCATCCATACCGGCCAAAATAACATCGGAAACGTCCCTGGCGCAGTCAGATGGGTCGTCGGATCGAAAACAAACGTCCAACCAAGGGAAAGTTCGAAAATATTCCATGAGATCTTCCCATTTAGCAGATTTGTAGTGCCAAATCTTGCGCGGTTTGGGCGCCTCTCTGTCACTGATTGGTAGAATACTCGATGTCGAAAGCAGTTTATGGTCGGAAGAACCTAACGGTGGATTTACGCTGACCGTGTAAATCTCCGGATTGGTGGTTAAAAACAGATCAAGAAGACTGGCGAACTCTCCGTCTCGATCAGGGATCCGTGTTGGTTCATCAATAAGCTGTTTATTTGTTATCATACATGGTGTCTGATTTTAATGGACCAGTCTTCTTAATTCTTTTATGTCAATTTTTAGTAAAAAATTTTTCAGGCAAAAGGGTTTTAAAGGGGCAATAAAATGATATTATTGTGATGACCTTGGAAGATCATTTCAAGGTCAACTTTGATTTCGATCTCGATAAACAGGCATAAATGAACCTAACATAACCTCAGGCGTCGAGTGAAAATTGATAAAAGATATTACATTCTCAAATCCTAAAAGAATCAAAATTTAACCCAACAGAAAGGCGTAACAAACTCTTAACCAAACTGGTATGGCTGTAACGAAAACGCCAAACTTTCTCCGAGAAAAAATAAAAATATCTGAAAAATTCAAAATGCATTTTGAAGGGGAAGAGTAGTATTTTCAGATGCCGCAAAGAGTTTTGTAGAGAAAAATTATTTCGAGGTGTAATATAATCCTGAATATTGTGAAAAACCGTGTTTTTTGCACTTTTAGGTAAAGATATCTTGAAAACCTGATGCGATGAAGCACTTCTGAAATCGGATTTGGATTCAGTGCACCAAAAACCTTCGAAAAAGTATAGTCTGTTCTCAGGGTTTGAAAAATGTTGGCCTGTGTAATTTATCTGGTATATAAACATTTTTTTTTTGGAATGGCTGTGTATCCATCTATTTGAATAGCATTTGGCTTATTACAAATGATAAAAGAAACTAGTTCTACTAGAGACAGAACCTTGATAGACAATATGTTTTGCAATTTTACTAATGATATAGAAGTTCACGTTGTAGAAAGTTTTTTTTTAGCCATCACAAACAATGTGTCCGACTCCTAGATATTGACTTTTGAAAACTTCGGGGTGTGTTTTTGTGAAGTCACTGATAATTTTATATCTCCATAACAAACATTTTTATTTGAAAAGCAACCACGGTCCAGATCAGTAATTGCGCAAGTCCGACTTAACCATGGCCGGTCTTTTTTTTCATAGAACAATTAGCAAAACGCTGATATTAATGTAGACGGTAGTAATGTAGAATTCTTTTTAAAGTCCTTTTTTCCTTTATAGCTAAGTAGGTAACTTAAAAAAAAAACGACCATACCTATTGAAAATTTTCATTTTATGTTATGAAGAGATGATCACGTATGTATCGTCGCCCTACGTAGAAAAAAAACCTTATAAATATAAATCAAAATTAAACAATATTTAAAAAGAAAAAAAAAACAAGTTTAAAATTTATTGTTTCATATTATTTTTTCTTACCTTCTCCATAATTTTTTTCTTCATGCACGGATCCATTTTGCTTTTTAATAACAGATTTATTTTTAAAAGAATAATAAGCTTTCACTGTTATCCAAAGAATTATTCCAGTGAAAAAAATACTGCCAATAAAGTTCAAAAAACATTTTTTTTTTTTTTAAATTAATTTTCAGTTGATTTTATTTAAATACTCATTAAAATCAGTTCCACTCTTAACAGTCAGAACATTATTTGATCACTACAACGAAAATGAGAATTATATCAGTTACATTCAACGATACAAAACAACTATGTGTTATTGACCCAAATAAACAAGAACAAGATAAAAATTGCAAATAATATAGGCATTTAAATTGCTAGTCGTAGAGAAATATATGGTTTTTAGTATTCCTACAAAAATGGCAAGAAAATTTACAAACTATACTCTATTTATTTGAAGCTGATAGTACTAAAAATGCCCATGTCCAGATATTTTTCAGGTAACAATGCTCTTTTGTAACGAAGTTTTATTGTCGATCAAATCATTTTTTTTTTTACATACCTTCCTGTTGCCCCAACTATAAATAAATATTTAGAGCGGCATGCTCAAGTGTCAAGTCTGTTAGTGACAAGTCAGTTAGTGTGTTAACAAAATATCTTCTCTCGTTAAAACCGATCCAAAATTGTGATTTAAATGTGGGCGATTGTGTGACAAAATGTTCCTTAACGGACGGGGTTGGTAAAGCCACAGTTTACAGAATTTTAAGAGAATAAAAGGAGAGGGTATAGACTCTCCAAAAAGAGACCAGGCAGAAAAGAACTTCACACAAAACAAGCAGTATGGCTGACTGGAAAAAAGAATTTCAACTTTGGATATGCTCCTGCAGGCTGCGATAAGCGACCCAGGAATAACGAAAATGAGCAGAGTAAAACTATGGAGTGTTTTAAAAGGTATGAATTTTTATTGAAAAAAGTGTGAAAGAAAATCTTTATTGATAGAAAGTGGAGAAATTAAAAAAAAGGAAGCTGGAATATTTGGGACATGTGTTGAGGAGAGAAAGGTATTCACTGTTGCGAAATATTATGCAGGGCAAAATTAGGGAAGAGAAATGTTGGACGAAGAAGAATATCGTGGTTGCGTAACTTGCGCGACTGGTTTGGCTACAGCTCAATTGAACTGTTTAGAAAAGCAGCAAATAAAGTGAGAGTGGCTGTGATGATTTCTAATCTCCGATAGGAGTGGCACTCGAAGAAGAAGAAGGAGAAATTGTACATTGGAGAAGAGACTATTTAAGGAAAGTGAGGAAAGCTCGCTCTGAAGGAAAAAGGATATATTACTTAGAGACGTGGTTAAACGAGGGGTACAGAGTCAAGAAATTTAGGCAAGATGGAAGGAAATATCAAAAATGCACGCCGCGTTTAATGAAGGTCTGTCTACTGGTCTTAAACAGCTATTTGGTAAGGAACGTAGATTAATTATTACGCATATTGGAAGCGAAAGTGGTTTTTGTAGACAGAGGTATTTTGACATTTGTCTCCAAGAAAACATGAGATTATCACGAAGATATGAATTCCGATGTATTTGAAGATTGGTTTTCGCAGATGATAAGCCTTAATACCAGACAGTTCTGGTATTGTAATGGATAACGAAAGCTACCATTCGAAAAAATTAGAACGAGTTCTAACCTTGGGTTGGCTGAAAAAGGACATTTAATCTTGGATGACCAAGAAAAACATTTCATCTCCAACAGACAGCGTTAATAGAGAATTATTACAACTTGTAAAGCTTGAAGTTCTCAGAAATAAAAACACAAGTTCCGTCATCGACGAAATAGCAAAAAAAACGTAATATTATTGTTTATCACCTGCCACCATATCATTGCGAGCTCAGTCCGATAGAACTTATATGGGCACAGTTAAAGGTGAAATCGTCAGAATGCCATATTTAATGTTTCCACAGAAAATGGGCGCAAATGCTTTGAACATGTATTGTGGGTGGAAGATAAAATGTGGCCTGTCGACATGGCAATAGAGGCCATTGTTGAATCTTTAATTATACTTGTAAATCAAATCGATATTCCGAAATAAAATGTCAGAATGTGGTTTGTTACTTGATTGGTCACTATAACAGAAAGTCGAGAAATGTGCAAATGCAAAATTACCAAAAAATAGAGATCCCATGAATGCTATATCCCATGCCTTTCCTCCTACGACTATAGTTTCTGAACCTATATTCTTCATCAGGTAGGCTTTAGGCAACGGTATCGATCGTTAAGACCAGAGTAGCGTGGAGAGTCAAGTTGGAATGACTCTCGCTGGCTTATAGCAATCATAGTACCCAGCCAGCGAGAGTCATTCCAACTTGACTCTCCACGGTACTCTGGTCTTAACGAACGATACCGCTGCCTAAAGCCTACCTGATGAAGAGTATAGGCTCAGACACTATAGTCGTAGGAGGAAAGGCATGGGATATAGCATTCATGGGATCTTTATTTATTGGTCATTTTGCATTTGCAAATTTCTCGACTTTCTTTATACTTGTAAATTCAAATGAGTCGGACAATGGTAGTTTTTCAAGCATGTCGGAGATAGAAGATTGGTAATATTTTTTTCATCGTTGTTTGACTTCCTCATCTGTAAAGGGTGTCCCAAAATTCACGCAAGATTTGAATTTGGTGCCATATGTATGGTAAAGTGTTGCCAACAAAATGAAAAACACTGCGTGACAGCTGACAGTTCAGGGTTATTAAAAATGGAGCTCTACACGAAAGAATGACCTGTTTTCATAGGTAGGCAATATTTTAAAAATAATGAAAGTTTGGCAGCTACAGTTTGGAATTTTCGTACAAAATATGGTCGGAATAGTGATTTAACCTCATCAATTGTGAAGAGATTAATCTAAAAATTCAGGGAGACTGGATAAATTAATGATCTTACACGCTCTGGCCGTCCTTCAACAAGTCGTTAAACACAAAACATTGAAGCAGTTCGCGAGTGTTGCTGAGACTCCAGGAACATCAATTCGGCACCGTGGTCAAGAATTAGACATTTCGGGAAGCTCACTACAGCGTATTCTAACGAAAGATTTGCATCTTCATGCTTACAAAGTTCAATTGACTCAAGAACTGAAGCCTACTGACCACGCACAGCGAAGAGAGTTCGTTGAATGGATTATGGAACAAGTGGATACTGATTTTTTAGAGAAAATCATCTTCAGCGATGAGGCTTCGTTAATCGACAAAATTGTCTCATCTGGGGTTCCGACAATCCACACGTGACTGTTGCGAAACAAATGCACCCACAACGTGTCACTTTTGGTGCAGATTTTGAGCTGGAGGCATTATCGGACCACTCTTCTTCGAAAATGTGGTTGGCCAGGTAATAACAGTTAATGGTGATCGTTATCGCGATATGATAATCCCGTTTTTTGTGCCTAAATTGCCAGATATGGACGTGGACGACATGTGGTTTCAACAAGAAGGTGCCGCACGTAATACAGCCCGAGAAACAATTCAATTACTGTATGAGTCATTTCCTGATCGTGTAACATCCCGTTTTGGTGATCAGAATTGGCTGTCCAGATCATGCGATTTAACGCCGTTGGACTTTTTTTTAGGTTTTTTAAAGTCTAAGGTTTATGCCAACAAGCCCACGACCACCCACGACTTGAAGGAGGAAATTAAGCACTGTATCAACAAAATTCAGCCACATTTATGCAAAACTGTCATGGAAAATTTCGACAAAAGAGTGCGTATGTGCCAGCAAAGCCGTGGAGGCCATTTACCCGATATGTTATTCCATACATAACCCTATACTGTATACTTTATGAATCAACAAAAAAATTACAATTTTTAATTAAAAACCTGTGGTTTCTATCAAAATTATTTCTTGCGTGAATTTTGGGACATCCTTTATATCTTTTACTTAATAATGTTCCATTATCAAATGTTATTCTAATAAATGTTTAATCATTATAAAACTGTTTCATTCATACTATTCGCACTAGGCGCACCACCATTGGTCAGAACTATTTCAGACTAGCCCCAAACAACAAAAAATGCCTGATGGTATTCCAATAAAATTGTTGAACTGCTGCATTACAGGTAAAATGTAGGTAAAACTCTAGGGCTCTTACTACGGCTTGATGCTAATTTGCACAATTCTAGATGATTAATTGCTATCACTTTCAAATAAATAGAGTATAACATGTAACAACAAGCCTTTACCATTCTGGACAGAACGGAATTAAATGAGATGGAAGCGTGTCGAACTGGGTCCCCTAAAAAAAAGTTCTCAATTGAACTATATGAAGGATTACATACATGAGTGGCAGGAAAGAGTGCGAAAAAAAAATTAGACTTTTACCTGAAAATATAAAGATGTTTACACAACTCTATCGTAACGTGAACTGAAAACGTAAACCAGGGTAAGGTGCGTTTGATATGTAAAACAAATTATAATTCATATAATATAGAGCATAAGTGGTCGAAAACAAACGAGTTGCGTGTAAAGAGTCAATAAAGGAGTGTCAGTTATTGATTGATGCTACGTTACTTTTTCAGATATTTTTTGTATTAATGGGGGTTTTTAGATTAATGTTTTATTGATAAAAGACCGGTTTTTGTTATAAACCATCTATTAGAATGTTTATTCGGTCGTAATCGTAAGTATCGTGTATGATTATCGTTTTCCATTACCATAAAAATATATTTCTGGAATATTTCAAAATAATGAAAAAAATGCATGACAGTAATTGCGTAACAAGAACACAACTTTTTAAGAACCATCAACTTTTTTTGATAGAAGAGAACATATGAACACACACCTACAGAAAAACTAATTGAAACACCTGTAATGATTCAAAATTTTTAAATTACAGAAAACGACGGAAAAAGCATTAAACGTCAACATCAAATAGATGGTTTTGAAAGGTATTCCTAGTGTTCATATCTCCATTAGTCCAACTGTAAATGGTAAGAATTGTTTGGAGGTATTAAAACGTTTGGTGAGTAAAGTTTGTCGTGTTTGATCTGAATATCCTGATTCAGACAACTGGTGCTTGTTACACCTCACACTTCAATCCTTGTTAGTCATTCTTTGGTTCTAAATGAAGACTGTGGGTTGAGCCATTCATCATATGCACCTGAGTTGACACGTTGCGATTTTTTACTAATCTCAAATATAAATAGTCGGTCAAGTGCAAGTTGAACTTGCGCAATTAGTGTTCCGTACGCCTACTCTCTCAAAACCTTATACAGTCTGTCAAGTAAGAACGTGACCGCTCGAATTATTGAAAAAATGTATTTCGAGAACATTTTTGCCATCAGTATATTCGCGCAATCACCTTAGTCAGTTGTCCAATCGCCTCCTGCATCAATAGTCGCCTGACATCTTCGAGGCAAGCTGTCGACGAGATTTTCTGCACACTACAGCAATAATCTCCAAATTTTTCGAATCTCGCGAAACCGCTGAGTCAAAGTCCCCAGAGTCTTCCCTCAGAGCTTTCTCTTTACAAATAGGCAAACGTTTTCAATAGGGTTGGCGCCCGGCGATTGTGAGGGCCACTCCAATATCTTATCGTGGGCCCGAGCGAACCGCTTCGCGACGTGAGTTTCGCCCAACAAAGGTTTCTTAAACGTGCTTCGGAATTTGACATCATGAGCACGATGATGTTGTCTAATGGCCCCTTTGGAACACATTCAAACCCGATTTGCTTAATTTTTCCGCTCCTTGACGCACCGTCAATTTCGCGTCCAGTGAAAACAATGACACGATTCGTTTTTCGACTTTCAGAGTGACTTTTTTTTTATGGGTCTAGCGCACGTGCTGCAGGAGCGACATGTGTGCGGAAAAAGCGATTCACGTTGTTCTCGAATCGTTGTAAATTGTACTTGGTGGGAAACACAGTCCTGGGCAAATTATTCCAAAGGGATGATATTCTCCATACAAAAGAATGCTTGAAAAGCGTTGTACGAGGAGTAACAAGCTGAAACCTCATACGGGTGTGAAGTACTAGCGCGACGTGTATTTCTAACATGCACCGCTCTGGGAGGAATTAAGCGGGTTACATCCTTCGAACACTTTCCATACTTGTAGAATAGGCTCAAGTCGCCAACCGTTCTTCGATGTTCCAGTGAATCAAGGCCGCCGGTCAGTTCCGGGTCTCCAATCAGACGAACAGCTCCTCTCTGAATAGAATCCAACAAATGCAATGTATGTTTGGGAGCGGAGCAGTTAGTCGAATTTGAGTTTTGTAAAGAATTAATTAACAGTTGTTTTGGAGGGTAAAGCTTTCTGGTTCGAAATAATATTTCCAACTTTTTAGAAGCTCTCCTTGCTATCCCTGCGACATGTTCATGCCAGGGCATATTTGCTCCCAAATTAACGCCCAACAAATTGAGTGACTTGGAGAGAGGCTTGGTAGAATTAAATAGACACATTTCAATGAATAGGAACAAAATATATTCAATCAGCTTAGATGTATATTTATATTTTAAAATAATACATGATTGGCACATTACATAAATAAATTATAAATAATATTTACACCATAGTCACACGAAAATAACAATTGTGAAAGAACTATACAAGAATTTGTCGGGATTTTTAAAATACGTCACATTCTACAAAAAAAACATACATTTTTTATTTATCACACAAAAAAATAGTCTCATTATTTACCCAGTATTTCCCTCTTAAATAGAAGTTGTCAGACAACTTAGAGTTCGGATTTTTGTCTACACAACAGTACATATGCTAGCCATTTTAATTAGAAATGTAAAGAGTAGTACTTTTTAGGATCCGGTAAAAACCGGGTACCCAGCTATGCAGGATCCGGTAAAACGGGGTATCCGGTCGGGTAGAATCAGGCAATATCATATTACGCTTGTTCTTTTAATGAGGGACTAACCAACTTAGAAGAAAAGAAGAAAACATATCGAAATAAAACAACTTATTCTGTCTCCGCCACTGATTAAATCACGCAAATTAAACATCACGGACATGTTTTGACGACACAGGTCTTCATTTTCGGCTTAATTAGCATTTATGTTTTCAAAGAACGCTCCCCATAGACCCGATTGCAAAAAAATATAGCTTACAATGTCAGTCAAAGAACGAGGGTGTTCTAGTGAGTTATCTATCCAGCCATGAAAATGACAGCGCACAAAAAACTGTTTGGTTGTCAATTTACTCTCGCTCTTCTTAATGTTTTGATAACATTTTCGGAGTTCGTTGAATTTTGCAGTTGCTACGATTTTTTTCCTTCCGAAAAATGGAAAACAACTGAAGAAAACCTTCAGGGGTTGAAAATTCTCTTCAGATGATGAGTTAAAAGCGACGTATTTTGAGACGATAAGAAAAGAATTTTATTGAGATGGAAACGACTGTAGAAAAATAAAATGTTTTTGAGTTTTACGAGTTCTTTTTTATAACTAAGTAGATAACACGTTCGTACGTATTCATGGAGGATATATATATATATATATATATATATATATATATATATATATATATATATATATATATATATATATACAGGGGCGAATAAAAGTATAGAAACATTTTCTTAATCAAAAATATAAAATACTATCCTCTAAGAATAAAAAAACTAGTCTTGTTTTGTTGACAATATCTTTATAGAATTTTATTATTGACTATAAAAAATTTGGCTACCTTTTCTGGTAGATAAGGTTTTTAAGAAACGCGTTTTGTCCTTATCGAAAGCATTGAAATAATTTTATCATTCTGCTTTAAGAGTACGTTATTGTTGATATAAAGTAATTTAGTAGCATTGTTTAAGAGTGTGGTTTTTGCCAAAATGCCAAAGTGCAAATATTACAGTTCAGATCTGAAACATAAAATTATTTCTCTGTATCAAAGTCGAAAAAAGCAAGTTAAAATAGCAAAATCTTTAAACATGCATAGGGGCACTGCCAGCAAAATTGTTAAGAAGTTCTCCAGAAGGGGCGCTGTTGATCCGACATTTAAAAGTGGTAGGCCTCGAAAAACAAGTAAGAGAGTAGACAAAATTATAATTCGAAAAGCGAAAAATGATCCCAAGAAAACTGCTGTTGATATTAACAAAGAACTAAGGCAGGAATATCAGGGTGTATTGGTGTCAGACATGACTATTAGGCGTCGTCTGTTATCTGAAAATCTTCATGGTAGGCGTGCTGTTAAAAAGCCACTCCTTATAAAGCGTCACAGAAAAGAGAGATTGAAATTTATTAAGGAACATAAAGACTGGACTCAAAATCATTGGTCTCTAGTAATCTTTAGTGACGAAAGTAGGTTCAATCTCTTTGGAAGTGATTCTACTGGTTATGTAAAAAGACCAGTTCGTCTAAGATATGATACAAAATACCTTGTACCTACATGGCGGTGGAAATATCATGGTATGGGGTTGTTTTCGACGGTCTGGTACGGGGTCATTGGCAAAGATATATGGCAGAATGGATGCTCAAATGTATCTTGGGATATTGGAAAATAATTTGATTCCTTATGAAGAAGATTTGCCCCTGTCGTGGATTTTTCAACAAGACAATGTCCCAAAACACACATCTCGCTTGGCCAAGAATTGATTTTCTGAATAAAGGATTCGGGTGATGCGCTGGCCTTCACAATCACCCGATTTGAACCCGATAGGGAATCTTTGGCACTATCTGGATAAAAAAATTAGGAAAAGAAATATAAAAAACCGGGACGAACTTTGAATCGCATTAAAACAAGAATGGGAAAAAATACCACCCGATTTTTGTGCTAGGCTTATTGACTCTATGGACAGAAGATGTCTAGCAGTGATTGACGCAAAAGGATATCCCACTAAATATTAAATATTTTCGACATCTTAGTCGTCTTAGTGGAATTTTTATTTTATAATAAAAAATGTTTCCATACTTTTGTTTGTGCATAATTTTGTTACGTTAAAAACTAAGCACATTTCTTATAAACAATAACTGTTTTAGTCTTCAAAATGTTTGTTAGAATGTACACGATTAAGAAATAAATATTGTAATTGTAAACCGTTTAAATGTTAAAACTACAGATGAGAATTTAATTGTTTCCATACTTTTGTTCGCCACTGTATATATATATATATATATATATATATATATATATATATATATATATATATATATATATATATATATATATATATATATATATATATATTCGAATTGACCAGTCCCTTTACCCCTTATATATTTGACCATAAATTATTAGGCCTAAAATATATTCGTTCTCTTAAAATCGTTATAGTGCTTTAAAAACACGTCATTTACCGACCCACACCCCATTTACTTCCCTTAAAACGATACCGCTTAAAAAGTATAGATTCCTTTTCTACTTCAAGTACTACATGTGTACAAGATTTCTTTTTCCTTCTCCTTTTCAGCCTGCTCTCATCCACTCCTGGATGTAGGCCTCTTCTAAATCTTTCTATCTTTCCCTGTCCAGAGCTGTTCTATTCTAATTTTTTCCTGCAATATTCTGGATGTCGTCTCGCAACCCTCTTTGAGGTCTTCCGTACTGCTCTTATTCTCCCTTGGGCACCATACTGTAAGCTTGTAGGCCCATCTGTCGTTGCTCTCTCGCTACGTGGCCAGCCCATGTCCACTTTAGTTGAGCTGCTCTTTCCAGAACATCCGTCAGCAGTGTTCTTCTCCGGATTTCCTCATTTAGGATTCTATGTCTCAAACTCACTTCAAACATAGCTCTCTTCATTGCATGCTGCGCCACTCGAAGCCGGTTCATCGACTTACGTGTTAGCGGCATCGTGTTAGGACCGTACGTGAGAACTTTTGAGGTTTACAGGGATATCTCGTGATCTGAAAATAAACCCGAGTTTATGAAAAACTGCCCAATTAAGACCCACTCTTCGAGAAATTTCTGCTGTTTGGTTCTCCTTTCGTAGTAGTATTTTTTGTCTAAGGTATATATATTTGGATATGTTCTCTAATGGCCGATTCTCGATGGTAATCGTTATTTGCTCTGGGCTCATTCTCTTTGTGTTGCTCAGGTTCATTTCCAGTCCGGCTCGTAACGATGCATGATACAGTTCTTGTAACATAGTTGTTATTTCATTGGGTGTAGTACCGATTAGAAAGATATCGGCCGTAAATAGTAGATGATTAAGTCGTGTTCCGTCTATGTTCTCCTTATTTTGCCAGTCTAAGGACTTAAAAACGTCCTTCAGTGCCAGTGTGAACTATTCTTTTTATCGGAATTTTTGGGGTCTTCATTTACTAGTATTTGGATGTACGCATTGCCATAGATATATTTAAAGAGTGGAGTATCTGGAGTCTATCCTATCGTTATCTAGGGCTTTTAAAACTGCCCACATTTCTATAGAGTCAAAGGCTTTCTCGTAGTCCACGAAAGCCAAGTGTAAGGGTATATTATATTCCGTGGCTTTTTCAAAGAGCATAAGTAGTGTCTGTAGGTGGTCTACTGTTCCGGAGGTTGATATAATTCCATGACTTATTGACCACCAAACGTGAAAAAATACAAAAACCGCGGAGAGTGATTCTTTCAGGAAGACCTCTCTGGGTGAAGACAGTAAAAAAAAACCTTGAGAACTCTAGGTAGGTACTAGGTATTCAAATAACAAAGAAAGTCAGTGACCTCCCAAAAACAGTCCTTCTACTTATTTTAATTTTTTGGAAAAAAATCCTTATGGATAATACGGATAAGGGTGATGATATCCAGCATTGGTAGGCGAACTGACATGCGCTCTAGGAGTAATAGGTGTGGGATGATAGGGAGCTTGCGTAACTCCCGAATAACTAGCAAACGGCGGTATCGGAGGTGATACAGCTCCACTTGCCGTAGCAGACGGTAATATTCGAGTATCCCCCAGTAGGGACCGCTGATCGAGAAGCCTCGTTTGGTCCGATAGTAGTCGAGAATCGTCGGCTAGTAGACGAGACTGTTCCGAACCTAAAAGAATAATTTTTTAAGTACCTAATGCGTAAAGTTTCCACTATAATAATAAAAACGAAGATTGTTGATTGAGGCAAACCCGGAATCAATAACTGATGGAATTTATTTAATTTAGAAATGATGCTGCATCGCTTACATCAAAAGGAACGAATATCTTGGTTATAATTATTAAAAAATGTAAACAGTTGAAAGTGGAAGTATGTCACTAGTTAACCGACTTTCGCCAAAAGCTGAATTCTTTTGAAAATTATTAGTTTCACTTTTAACACACTAAGCGATCGTGATTATCTAAATAGTATTTATAATGTATATATGTTTAAAAGGACACTTCGTGTTCAGTTTTACTTCTATAGCTCTAATCGCGGATAACTGACTGAAAAGAATACAACTAATACCATACCTGTCAAATGATCATTATTTCCAAGGATTCTATTGGTCGTATGGTCAGACAAGATGCGTGCGCTTGTTTCCGATAGTAGCCGACTCTCGCCGATCCGATTGGTTGTCAGGTCTCCGGTCAGCAATCGACTCTGATCCAAAAGGCGATGATTACTCGGTAGGGTATGTTCAGACAGCAACCTATTTACGAAAAAAATTATGCTTAAAATACATCCAAAAATTAAGGACTATCGCGCCGTAAAAAAGACACAAAATTATCACAAATAAAACTCATACTAAAAAGTGTTACCTTGTATTTGCAATTTGGTGCAAAGGATGACTTCTAAGGCTCAAGTCAACACTATGACGGCCCGGGGGAGTTAAATCTAAAGAAACTACCCTCATCAGATCATAGGGAGGAGGAGGAGGGGTATAATTTAGACGCAGATCCACTCTGTCTACTTCCGGATATAGATGATGATAGCGGTTAATATTCGAGTAATTGTGGAAACTTCTAGCGGACATATCCAACCCCTAAAAATGCATTGAGAGGGTGTAAATAATGAACTCTTGTTAGAAATAGGCGCATAATAGTATTGTCTTCGTTTGGTTCAAATTACAATGACTAGTATTTTGAGTCGTCTTTAGTTCTCACTTGAAGACGACTACAGGTATTTAAAGTTTTAACGTCTATAATAGATTTTAAAATAACAATAAATAAAATTAAAAAAAATACGTATAAATGTATAAGTAGTATTAAATGAATTTTAAAAATTTGAAAAAGATTTTTTCCTGTGTTTCCGAGTTCAAATCTCAGTAGTAATTTTTTTCAATTTTTAAAAACTATATAAATATATATATATATATATATATATATATATATATATATATATATATATATATATATAAATATATATATATATATAAGTATGAAATGCGGATTTCAGACAACAGATGGTGCACCAATGCAGTTTGTGCTATAAAGATTTGACACTGCGCCATTTTGTTGTATCATCAACAAGTGTCAGATGCGCACGAGTGATATATTGAAAAAGTGTGTACATAGTGTTGTTGTGTTCAATATGTCGAAATTTATACCGAACAAAGAGCATTAGCGGACAGCATTAATGTTTTGTTTTCATTTGAAGAAAACTGCTGTTGAATCATACTGATTACTTCGAGAAGCTTATGGTGAACATCGCAAGATACGTGTGAACGATGCTTTCGGCGTTTCAAAAGTGGTGACTTCGATGTTGCAGACAAGGAACGTGGAAAACCGCAAAAAAAAATACGAAGATGTGGAATTGCAAGCATTATTGGACGAAGATGATTCGCAAACACAAAAAACAACTCGCCGAGCAATTGGGCGATAGTCAACAAACTGTTTCCAATCGGCTACAAGAGATGGGAAAGATTCAGAAGATTGGTAGATGGGTACCACACGAGTTGAACGACAGGAAAATGGAAAAGCGCAAAAACACGTGTGACATTTTGCTCGCTCGATACATAAGGAAGTCGTTTTTGCATTGTATAGTCAAAGGGGATGAAAAGTAGATTTATTTTGGGAATCCCAAGCGTAAAAAATCATGGGTAGACCCAGGCGCACCAACCACATCGACCGCAAGACCTAATCGGTTTGGCAGAAAGACGATGCTTTGTGTTTGGTGGAACCAGAGGTGCGTGGTCTATTATGAGCTGTTAAAACCTGGTGAAACGGTTAATACTAAACGTTACCAACAACAATAGACCGATTTGAACCGTTCGCTGCTTGAAAAAAGGCTAGAATACCGAAAGAGGCAACACAAAGTCATTTTCTTCATGACAATGCTCCATCACATACGGCAAAACCAGTTCGTGACACGTTGGAAGCACTCAGCTGGGAAGTTCTACCCCATGCGACTTACTCGCCAGACTTAGCTCCTTCCGATTACCACTTGTTTGCATCGATGGGTCACGCACTTGCTGAGCAGCGCTTTGGTTCGTACGAAGATGTGAAAAAATGGCTCAATGAATGGTTCGCAGCAAAAGGGGAAGATTTTTACTGGCGTGGTATTCACAAATTGCCCGAAAGATGGAAAAAATGTATAACAAGCGATGGAGCATACTTTGAATAAAGCACCTTTTATCATTCTTCCGAATTTAACATGTTTTTTTTAAAAAAAACACCTGGTACTATATATATATATATATATATATATATATATATATATATATATATATATATATATATATACGGGTGTCTGAAAAACCAACGTATTCCCTTCGAGGGCTGAAAGGCTAGCTCATAACTCATCAAAATATGTAGATATGAATTTTTTTCCACTTCTGATTTCACCCTTCAAAACTAACCCCTTAAGTCAAAATTTAACTTTCAAAACTACACGGCTCTGATGAGGCCATCAATTTCTATATTAGTGCCAAATTTTAACTTTCTATGTCAATAGTCGAAATCGGGTGTGACAGACATACAGACACCGAAGTGATCTTATAAGTGTTCCGTACGAAATACTAAAAAAATATACCAAGCTAACCTAGCCAGCTATTTTTAAAAATTTAGTGTCGTTTCTAAAATGGTATTACATTTACTATGTTTTACTTTAGAAAGATATTGGTATTTTAGTGCAAAAATTACGAAATTTATAAAAGTGTCAATATCTCGAAATCTAACGATTTTTCACTAAGGTTATATTTACATATCCTGGTGAGTTATGAGCCTTCGAAGAGAATGCATTAGTTTTTGGGACACCTGTTATATATATATATATATATATATATATATATATATATATATATATATATATATATATATATATATATTGTAGAAAAATAATGATAATTGGGGTCCCTCTACAACTAATAAGAAAATTGGACCTGAATTTTTACACCACGTACGCTAATGGTTGCTGTAAATGGACACGTCAAATATAATTGACTGAAATTTTGATTATAACCACAAATGTTGCTGTACCTTAAAATTAAACGTATTTTGTTTTATATTGTAACAAATGACAAGAATTTTACCCTGTTTATTTTAAAAAGCTTCAATGTTTTAAAAACAATTATTTCATAAAGAAAATATAAACAAATAATTTTATATTTATAGCCAATAATCACTACATTTTCTGATTATCGTCTGGTTTAGTTTCATTATTGATACAATGATATTATACATAAATTCAGGATGTATTTTTTGCAATAACTACTACAACGAAAAATACAAACCCTAGAACAATACTCTGCTGGAAACGGGCGCAGTGTCAACAATGAAAAAAAAACCTTTTGACTTGTAATAAGTATACAACATTC
>CM032453.1:20547873-20882873 GCA_019049505.1 Pachyrhynchus sulphureomaculatus | reverse complement strand
TAATGATGGTCAGATTAGAGTATGACAGTCGCCGACTAGATAAATTGTTTGAAAACCGCCAAACGTGGCATACGATCCATGGCAACCGCGATGACCAAAAAATAATATTTAGAGGGTTTTTGCTGCATAACTTTTTTGCAAAACAAATTAGAAAAACAAAGTTCAAGGAAGAATGTTGAAAAAAATTAGGACTTTCCAATGCCGGTTTACAAAAGGTATGTCATTTTCACTACCAAATGTCAAATACGTCAGTACACTCTTTGACATGCACTATACCATTCTACATTTTAAAAAAATATATATCCAACAATTTTCCATAAATTAGTGGGCATCTAAAGATGATCACCCTGTACATTACTTTTTTCAATCTTAACTATAACTTACCTTCCGCTTCAAATTTCAGTCTTCTCAGGTAATCGGGAGTTTTGTACGAAGGCGTTTTGTATATAGATAAATCCAGTTGTATGTCGTTTTTGGTTCCGTGTAAGCTCAAATTCTGAGCTGCCATTCCATTGCTTTCATCCGACGATATGTTTTCTGCATTGATATTATGACCGAAGTCGTATCTCGGCGGACTGGGACAGGGCGATGGGTTTTTGTTGCCACCTAAATAAAACAAGTAAAAAAGTCGGTGAAGTGATTTGACCAGAATTTTCCTCTTAATGCCATTGAGTTCAATGATCTATTAAAGGAGCTAATACAGTATTCAAGGAGCCGTATCTCTCTCGTACTTTTGTATTAAAGATACCTCCTAAAATTAATAAGTTTGACCATGGAAAATGTCTTTGTGTTTCAATATGGAGATTTGCGCTTGTCAGGAAAACCTAATCTTGTTTTGACTACTCAGTATGTATCACCAGTATACCAATTCTTGCGCTCGACGGGTGTTTCGCTAACAATGTTAGCTTCATCAGGAGCGATAATTGACTACGTGACTTCATAGTTAATCATCGTTCCTGATGAAGCTAACATGGTTAGCGAAACACACGTCGACGGCAAAAATTGTTTGATATAGTGGTGATATATACTGAGTAGTGTCAGTGTACTAAAGATTCCAAATTCCCAATATAACCTTGTTTTAATCGAAACTAATACTATCACTTACCTTCATAAGTATTATGCGCCGGCGACAAACTATTAATATAATTCTTAACAAAATTAGCTCTCTGTATACTAGTAGGACTACTTTCACCCCCGGGACTAAACCCTTCCTGATGAAAGTTCGAATAATCCAAACCGATATTCTGGTTCTGTCTCAGTTCGTTATCCAGCTCATCAGTTACGGAGATATGGTCGTTAACAGATGGTGACATCAAGCTGATGTCACGCGATTCTTCTAAATTGTATCCGACTTCGTGCAGATCATTATGCTGCGTTAAAGTGTATAAGTTGTTTACTAAGGACTCGTGACAGTTTGACGCGGCGCTGACGTCAATGTCGATGTTGGGCTCGTTGCATACCGAGTCGAGAGCGGCTTCAACTAACAAGCTTGCGTTTGACGGCTCGTGTCGGGTGAATTCGGCCATGTTCGTAAGTTTACGGTCGTACAAATTGTGGTCCTCTATGCTGAGGTCATCCCTGCTTAGTCTTTCGATCGAATAAAAATCCGAGGCTTTTAGGCTTTGTAGTGGAGGTTCATCTGCTATCCATTTTTTCGAACCTTATAAAGAAATATGTTATTAGAAAATGACTTTGAATCTGCTAAATTCTGCTGTTGTAATGTAGGGTCTTCTTAAGTTGACAACTCCTCAACTGCTGTCAACTTAACAAGACCCCTACATACCTCACACCCAGAAGGTGTATGCATTACTCTTCAAGAACTGAATTTAAAACCGCTATACATGTTAATCTACGAAGTACATATGCACCTTTGACGTTATTATGTCAAAATATCTTACCTTTACTGACAACTTTCATTGTAGACGTCTGACCAATCAGCTGATTGACATTGTAAGCCTCCGCATGAGATGTTTGTGGGGGCGGGGGAGGAGGTGGAAGAGGCGGAGGGGTGGGAGGATCGGGAGGTTGAGTAGGCGGAAGTGATGACGACTCCTCCGGTAAATCAAGTGGAGATTGTAAAGCGGGAGGATCGTCCATACTTTTGCTGTCGAAACCTAAACGTATAAAAAAATAAAGCGAGTAAGAAATAAGCTTGAAGCTCACAGACAGTGCTACGGGATGAAAGAAATAAAAAAATATAAAATATTTTCGAGATAAGACAAAAATACTGACAAATTTACTTACTGGCGTCATCCAAATCACTCTCTTCTTCATTTTCGCCAATTTCTATGTCTTTCTCGTCATTTTCAAAGTCATTTCCCGAATGTTCTGTTTCGTTACCGTGATCGCCCTGGTTGTCGAGGCCACTATAGGCTTTAAAAGTATAGTCGACGCTCCTCTCAATTTTCGGCATGTTATCTTCCGTATAATTATGAGTCTTTTTATAGTGAAACTGTAAACATTGTTTGGTTGTAAATGCCGCGTTACATCCTTCTTCCACACACCTAAAAAGTATTATAATTATGGTGTTTTATACCATTTATATTAATCTATACCTATAAAATAGTACTGTGACTGACTGAGACAACGCGCAGACTAACCGGTAAACCTAGCGATTTGAAATTTGGAGGAAATATTCTTTGAGTACCCTAGGGGTGCACTAAAGAGAGATTTTCTGAAACTCCATTCCTAAAGGGGTGAAAAGGGGTGATCAAGGTTGTATGAAGAAACATTTTTTTTTAAGTTACGATGAAGATACTTTGTAAATATACTCTTCAAAAGGAATAAAATAACACAGTTTCATTATTTTGGAAAATTCATCACCTAAGGGAACGGGGGGTGGCAAAGTTTGCATGGTGAAACATTAATTATTTTTTCAAGGTACGATTTTGAAACTACTAAACACAAACTAAACTAAACACTAAAAATGGAGAGGTCAATGTTAGGCGTCACTCTTACAGATCACATCCAAACTCACATTATCAGGAAAAGAACAGGGATATAAGACGCAGTCAAATTCATTATTTATCTTAAATGGAACTGGGCTGAACATGTTGCTAGGTTTAAAGATGGACAAAAAAATTATACAGTAGCGACCAAGATCCGAAGCCTATCGAAGTAAAGATAAACCACCAAGTAGGGGGAGAAGGGTGGCTGCAAATTGAGTACAAGTGGCCCAGAACAGAAAAAGGTGGCAAGGCTTGAGGGGGGCTTTCGTCCAGCAGTGGATAGTATAAGGTAATGATGATGATGATACAATTTTAGTTCAGATTACTCCAGGTTTCAGGTAAATTGTATTTTAATGTTGTGGTTACACGAAAGAGTGTAAAAATATACAGACAGAAGATGTATGCTTTACTCTTCAAGAACTGAATTTAAAATCATTATATATGTTAATTTACGAAGTACGGATGTACCTATGACGTCATTATGTCAAAATATTTTACCTTTACTGACAACTTTCATTGTAGACGTCTGACCAATCAGCTGATTGACATTGTAAGCCTCCGCATGCAATATTTGGGGGGGTGGAGGAGGAGGTCGAAGAGGATCGGGAAGTTGAGAAGGCAGAAGTGATGACGACTCCTCCGGCAAATCAAGTGGAGATTGTAAAGCGGGATGTAATGATGATACAATTTTAGTTCGGATTACTCCAGGTTTAAGGTAAATTGTATTTTAATGTTGTGGTTGAAAGAAAGAGTGTAAAAATAACTACTCTTAAAACGTTTAGTTTAAGTACGTCTTTCCAAGCGTGAAGTCCCGGGTTTGACCCAACACCAGTCACAGTATACTTATTACATACTTTAAGCATATATTTCCAGGAGGCATTACTGTAGAGCCTCTACAACTAAGTCTTCGATTTAGTTGCAGATCGATGGTTTGGGCTTTCAGGCTGGGCTTTAAATCATTAAATACTTATATATCAAGAGCAACTGCAAAAAATGACAAATAACACTTTTCTATAGCCAATGAGGAAGAGTTTTGATTTTTCCGCATGTACGCTAACGATTATGGTAAATAGATACGTCAAAAACGGACTTTGAAAATAATCTAGGCTGTTGCAATGTTGCCTTGCTTAAAATAAAGAATTTATTACTTGATGTTATGACAAATTAAAAGAATTGCACCAATTCCACAGTTAAAAAAAAATCTGTAAAAATTTTAATTGTAGTTTTACTATCGGACGTAAATTTTCATAATCAACTGCTTCAACCGAGCATCAAAACTGTGAACAATACTCGACAGGACACAACCTCTAGAATATAGAAAATAAAAACACTTTCCCCACGAAATAAGTATTGTAACGTTTAATATTTACTCTTAAATTTACAAAATTGTAAAACTTCTAACTATTTAAGTCACAGAGCATTTAAATTCACATTGTGCGTAATATAGATTGGATCCTTTACCCATTTTATGACACTAATCCTCGTGCTGCCATCTGACGGAATGGAGGAAAGTTGGGTAGAGTTTTTGCATGCACCAATTTTACCGTACATTATTTATTAGTGCAACGTAAACGGTATTACACATGATGTTCAAAACCATTTCAATGTTTATACTCAAGAGGCAAAAATTAATTAAACATAAATTTCTTGACAGTTACAGTATATTTGAAACAGTAATAAGTTACAGTTAACTATTAATGATTTATATTAACTATAATTTTTTATGTGTTTAATGTAAAAATCAGATTGTTTCTGTTAATAAGTCTTATATGCATTTCAAGAAAAAACGAATATTTGGCAACATTATAGTAAACCAAATAAGAGGAGTCTGAAGGAGACTTTAAACCAAATTTTAGATATGCTCAAATAAAAAAAAAATAGTAGTAAATGCTTATTTACTTAACCATTATGTACTAAAAAAACGAAGTACCACTTTGCGTCATACACGATACAGGTACTCACCTGAAGGGCTTAATACCACTATGTGTTAACATATGGATCTTCAAGTTAGATTTATTCTGAAAATGTTTGCCACATCTTACGCACGAACAAGCGCCATCTACTTGCTTCTCGTGAACTTCTTTCATGTGTCTTTGTAGGGCGGCCCTTGAACCCAAAATTTTCATGCAATTTTTGCATTGGAATTCTTTTAATATTTCGGACATACCTGAAAAAAATATCAGAATTGCTCGATATTCTGATGCTGAAGGGTAATAATCAGCGAAGCTGCACAAAAACTCATAAATTGCGAACAATACTTACTGCTGTGCATTCTTTTGATATGTACTTTTAATTTCTGTGGTTGACAAAACTTTCTGCCACAAAAATCACATAAAGGCCTAGCCCTGTGTGGATTGGCAGAACATCCATAAGTTCTATGCATCTCCAAATAGTTTAGTCTTAGGAAAAACTAAAATGTAATAAAAAAATACTCTGTATCAAGTAAGGTCTATTCTAAGTACTGAATACAATCCTTAAGTATAACGCCAGAAAGAACATTAGATATTTATAACAGTTTCTTCGTTAAAAAACCATTTACAGGCTAATTTGAATAAGAACAGTGATTACTTCCGTAAGAAACTGCGCATTTATATTATCACTTGATACACCTGGCCCTCTAGCGATTACAGTTAGATTTGCGATTACCTACAGTTATACCGAATTAAATCACTTAAGGGTCGTAGATGATGTCACTCTGATCGGTAACACAAAAGAAGAATTACAAGAAATGCTGATGGAATTAAACAACTAAGTTGGGAATGTGGAATCTTTGGCACAATGATACTACTCAGTATATATCACCACTACACCAAACACTTTATTTTTGCACTCGACGCGCGTTTCGCTAACCATGTTAGCTTCATCAGGAACGATGATTGACTAAAGATAAACTACAAATCTACCCTATTTATACTTAGCCTAACCCTAGAATTACTCAAGCGGAACTAATGACATAGGCAAGGCGATCAGTTCCGGTCAAGTAACCAGTAGAGGGGACTATAAGGAATAGGCCCTCTGTCTTTATTTAAACTACTTTTACATTTTATGATTTCCATACTTTCGTATGCGTTCAACAATCTCCTATCAGATACATCCTTTATTAATCTTAGATTATCCAATGTTACAGTATGATCAGCTTCGAGGGCATGTTCGGCAATACTAGACTTTTCTGTTCTATATTGTATCTTAAGTGTGCTAAATGTTCTTTAAATCGTGTTTTAATTGACCTTTTAGTTTGCCCAACATACTTTTTGTCACAATCATTACAACTAATTTCATAAATTCCACTTTTCTCACAATTGGGAATCTTATCTTTGGGATTTCCTAAGATATTCCTCAGATTGTCTGATGACTTATAGACTAAGGTGAGGCCTACCTTATTAAATACCTTATTGAGTCCCTTGCTATATTTCGGATTATATGGTATGGAGACATACTTGGTGTTATTTTCTTCGCGTGTAAAATAGGTGGAATTCTGAATATTAGACCTAAATTTATGTTTATTTATTAGCTTATTTACTAAGTCATCGTCATAACCATTAACTCTAGTTATATTTCTAATACGATTCCTTTCTTTATTAAAGTTTACTCTATTCAGAGGGAAAGTGACCAAACGATGAACTAAAAAATGTATTGAGGCTAATTTATGTTGTTTGCAATGAAAAGAATCATTAGGAATATATCTATCTGTTACTGTGTCCTTCCTTGACTGTTGCAGTCAAGAATTCGAATATTTCCCAAAGGTATGGTATAGGTATGTGGATGATATTTTCGCGATTTTTGATACAAAGAAAGCAAATATTGATGATTTTGTTTCTAAATTAAATAGCCGGTATGATTCAATTAAATTTACGTACGAAATTGAGAACAAAGGACAATTGCCTTTTCTAGATATTTTAATTATTAAAAATAATAATAGATTAGAATTTGATATCTATAGGAAGGACACAGTAACAGATAGATATATTCCTAACGATTCTTTTCATTGCAAACAACATAAATTAGCCTCAATACATTTTTTAGTTCATCGTTTGGTCACTTTCCCTCTGAATAGAGTAAGAGAGATTCCCAATTGTGAGAAAAGTGGAATTTATGAAATTAGTTGTAATGATTGTGACAAAAAGTATGTTGGGCAAACTAAAAGGTCAATTAAAACACGATTTAAAGAACATTTAACACACTGAAGATACAATAGAACAGAAAAGTCTAGTATTGCCGAACATGCCCTTGAAGCTGATCATACTGTAACATTGGATAATCTAAGATTAATAAAGGATGTATCTGATAGGAGATTGTTGAACGCATACGAAAGTATGGAAATCATAAAATGTAAAAGTAGTTTAAATAAAGACAGAGGGCCTATTCCTTATAGTCCCCTCTACTGGTTACTTGACCGGAACTGATCGCCTTGCCTATGTCATTAGTTCCGCTTGAGTAATTCTAGGGTTAGGCTAAGTATAAATAGGGTAGATTTGTAGTTTATCTTTAGTCAGTCATCGCTCCTGATGAAGCTAACATGGTTAGCGAAACGCGCGTCGAGTGCAAAAATAAAGTGTTTGGTGTAGTGGTGATATATACTGAGTAGGAATTAAACAAGTGTCGCGAAATAGGTCTAAAAATAAACTTCACCAAATATTTGAACGATGAAAGTGAAGATATTTAATTTTTTAATTTATTTAAAAGTTTTTTACATCATTCAAGTAAAGAATTGCCATTAAAATGCTAATGATTCAGTAGGTAGTCCAGTTCCCATCAGCGTCGATGATCGATTGACATCTTTTGGGGCATACTTTCGACGAGATTGTCGAAAGTATGCCCCAAATTGCCTCCCAAAACTTTTTTCCGAAAGACATTCCCAAACAAGTATCTTCACAGGGTGTCTCATGATGCGCAGTTAGTGCAAACTGACCAGGCTCGTAGGATAATAACATAACCCCAAAATGAAGCTTCATTGGAAAAAATTACATTGCTTCGGTCTCGATATATGTTTTCCTTTGCCCACGCCAGTCGTTTCTCTCAGCAATGGTTTCTCGATTGCACTTGCATTCTGTCACTTCAAATAGTTAGCCCGGAGATGAGTGCGTATCGTTTCATACGATAAACCTTTCTGCTTTAGTTTTTGCGCCTCTTGGCGGCGGTAATTGACGATTTCGGAAAAACATGTTAACAATAATCTTTTCCTCTCGAGCAACGTTATGGTAGATCATCAACATTTTTTAATTGGGAGTATCGCTTCAGCCACTTGCTAACGAATGCCCTCGACTTGCTCATATACTTAGCAATCGCGGTAGGGGTCATTTTTGGATCTTTTGGATGATTACACACGCCTCGAACGGCGAAACGTACACAGCACTCATATTCGATAATGTACTATTTAACCATAATTAAGGTTAGAAATGAATCTCTTTAAACAAAGCAATGTTTGCAGGAGTGCTAACAATAACCTAAAAAAAAGGAATCTCTTTTACCGACCACAAGTTACAGGCGACACATTCTTAACTGACCGACTGTATATTCTTAACATAAAATATTCAAAAAAATTTTATTCAACACGTTTTCACTGTGATAATAATAAAACTGCCTACCTTTTTACAATACTGACACTGATAGGCGCCCTGTCCATTATGTAATTCTGTCGCATGCTTTCTTATATTTTCTTTTCCCAAAACCACAGCGCTACAGACCTTACAGTGATACTTTCTTATTGTCAAACTATATCTTATATCGTGAAATATTGAGCAATGGGTTCTATAGTACAATGGGTGAGCAAATGTCATATTACAGCCTCCACAAACTGACAAATGAAAAAAAATCTTTATGCAATTCTATTATTTAAAAACAATGACAAAACTTACTTGTTTTTTCTTTCTTTTTCTTATTGATCAATGTAGGACTATCTTGCCAGTAAAGTAGTTCATCGTCTTCACTTAATAACTTAATGCTAACGAAATAAATACTATTATCTCTAGTAATCACAGTTAAATTCTTTTCATCACGGGTTGGAGCAGGTCTAATAAAACGTACCCAACTGGAAGTCTCCAAATTTTCAGTGTTTATATAAATATTGCCATTTTCTAAAAGCAAATAGAGTACGGCACTGTAAAATAAACAGCCAAACATAAAGGTAAGAAATTGTGTCAAATTAATATTCTCTTATGCCAGCATCGCCTATTATTTAATTCAATATATATATATATATATATATATATATATATATATATATATATATATAATATATATATATATATATATATATATATATATATATATATATATATATATATATATATATATATATATATATATATATATATATATATATATAATATATATATATATATATATATATATATATATATATATATATATATATATATATATATATATATATATACATATATATATATATATATATATATATATATATATATATATATATATATATACATATATATATATATATATATATATATATATATATATATATATATATATATATATATATATATATATATATATACACACCAGATGTTATGGAATTCACAGCATATATTGGAACTGATGGATCCTTGTAGCAAGACCGATTGTAGAAAATTCACCTTAAATAGTAGATTTCAATAATAAAGGAAAAAATCGATCTTAAAGAAATAATGTCGTGAATATTTTTTCGCACCCCACTGATGAATGCTGAACGCAACTGCCACAATATCAAAATACGTAAATCAAACAGAAGGTCGTTTTTTTTCGACCCCGTCAGTCGACTTTTTTCAAAGAAAAGAAACTGGATAAAAAAAATATATTAAAATATTTTTCAATTCTTAAAACCGTTTGCGGCTTCTTTGTTTTCGCATTTCAGAGAAGATTAAAGCGTATATGCCGCGACGGCGGTTTTTTCTTTTCTTTTCAGTGAACGTTTACCAATCACGGGGGTAAGATATCGTAAAGATCAATGTTTTTTTTAAAGAGAGATGGACTAACATAGTGATTAAGAAATTTGAAGAAACTGTAGAATATAGCAGCAAGTAAGAAAGACTGTGTCATTGGTACAGTTGGTTAAGTTTTAAATTTCTCGCGGACAACTTAGAATATTTTATATGGATATCTATTGCACATTTAAGGTACATTTATTTATTTATTAATTTCGCATGGATGTACGTTGCACACAGCACAATTGAATAAAATTATCCAAATGAATTATACAAAATTATAACCAACCGACCAACCAATAAGATACCAGTTTAAGATACATAAAAAATACATAAAAAAAAAGTTTACCATTTAGGTATTTATCTTGAAAAAGTTTAGAGAAAAATCTATTTGAAATTCTCCAACCGCTTGAAATCCGTCCGTCACAATAAACTAGTAACTTGATATTGCGTTACTTAAGGATCAGGATTTGTCCTCAATCATTTTTCTGTTGCTTGATGATAATAAAAGCTCATAGGTTTAAAAAAGAAGACACGTCCAGCGTCTGAAACCGGTAAGTAGTAATACCTGGCAGCTGTAACATTAGCCTCTGCTATGTTCAACGCTTCCCGGTTCTTCGAATGCGTGGTATTTCCATCAAGCAGAAATAACACTTTATTTTCGAGGGTTGGCTTTACGATGCTTATAAAATGTTTCTTCCATTTTACGAGTTTTACATTTTACAGTTCGAATTAATATAGCCAGTGGTTGGAATGGTGGCGACACTGTCAGAGGGTGTGCCATTCCCCAATTCAGGATTTTGTCTGATTCCTTTGAATATCTAATCCTAAAACTTTTTGCGTTTTTATCTGAACGGTGGAAAATGCATTTTCATCAAAGTTAGATATTTTTGTAAATGAAAATTTATTTATATTTATGATTTTTTTAAAGTGAAGATCGATTTGACCTACTCTGACTACCTGAAAATAGCTGTTAAGGGGGAATGATCTAGTTGTTCCGGAGCCTTATCGAGGCCAAGGTCGGTCTTTCCTGGACGGGTTGGTTTCGTAAATATTTAGAAAAAAGGAGTTTTCTCCCTTTTTACAATTTTTTAAAAATTTTCGAATTTGAAAAAGTATTGAAAGTGCATCTATATGGCCTCACGAGTCACCCATTTCAATATATGCAGTAATTTTCCTAACACTCTATAGATATATATATATATATATATATATATATATATATATATATATATATATATATATATATATATATATATATATATATATATATATCCTCAGCCTATAGTCATCCACTCCTGAAAGAAGGCCTCTTCCAATCTTTTCCACGTCGTTCTGTTTAGGGCTGTTTGGATCCAATTTCCCCCCGCAATTTTCTGGATGTCATCGCGCCACCTTTTTGGAGGTCTTCCAACTCTCCTTTTGGTTTGTCTTGGACGCCAGTTTATTCATTTTGCTGGTTCATCTTTCTGAGCTTTGACGAGCTATATGGCCAGCCCATTGTCATTTGAGTTGAGCTACTCTTCTGAGGACATCTGTCACACACGTTCTTCTTCTAATTTCCTCGTTCTGTATCCTGTCTCTCAGGCTAATTCCGAGCACAGATCTCTCCATTGCTCGTTATGTCACTTAAAGCTTGTCATTTCTCTAGATTTAAGTACATACCCCAACTTAACAACTTGCCGAACGCAGCCCCAACCTTGTCCTATTCTTCTAATTATTTCAGAGCTTTGATTTTCTTTACCAAGTTGTATGTGTCCCAAGTAAATATATTCTGATACGTTTTCCAGTGTTTGGTTTCTGATGTTTACCTGAATATGTTCCGCACTCATTATTTTTGTTTTATGTAGATTCATCTCTTGTCCGATGCTTAAGGATGCCTGATGCAATTCTTCCAGCATGCTCTGAATTTCCTCCGTTTTATCGCTTATAATCACTAGATTGTCTGCGAATCGTAAATGGTTCAGACGCATACCATCTATATTCATGCCCCTGGATTGCCAATTTAAACTCTTAAAAATGTCCTCTAAGGCTAGTGTCAAGAGTTTAGGGGAGATAGTATCGCTCTGACGTATACCTCTGTTTACCAATATCTTATCTGTCTTTGTATCTTGTATATTTCGTCCAGTGTTATTTGGATGGTCTTGCGTTGTCTAGAGCTCTCAATATTGCCCAAGTTTCGACCGAGTCGAAGGCCTTTTGTAATCTACAAATGCCAGGTGCAATGGTATGTTATATTTTGTGGTCTTCTCTATGAGAGTGCGTACTGTCTGCAAGGGGTCAATCGTACTAAAACCTTTTCGGAAACCTACTTGTTCTTCTGGTTGATACGAATCCATTTTTTGAGTTAATCTATTTGTTACTATTTTTGTTAGCAACTTGTATAAGTGTGATAGTAGACTAATAGGACAGTAGTTTTTTATGTCATTTCTATCTCCTTTTTTGTATAGCAAAATAACCTCGGCGTTGTTCCATTTTGTTGGAATTCTTTCTTCGGTTATGCATTTGTTGAGTAGGATTCGTACACTCTCTACTAGATATTCTCCTCCCATTTTTAACATTTCAGTGATGATTTGATCTTCTCCTGGACATTTCTGAGATTTTATTTGGTTGAGCGCTGTTCTTAATTCATTGGTATCTATTTCAGGAATTTCCTCGGATCCAATATTTTGAATTTTCCGTCTGTTGTACTGATGACCTTGGGACTTGGAACTGTAGAAATGCTTATAGAAGTCCTGAACTATGGCAACAATTTCCGTTCTACTATTAACTACGGTACCACTGTTGTTCTTCAATTTACTTAATTTCATTCTTCCATTTGATAAGTGGGATTTTAAAACTTTCATATTTTTGTTGTTTTCAATAGTATTCTTTACTAACTTTGTGTTGTATTCTCTTAGATCTTTTCGAATGTGCTTGTCTATTTCTCTATTTGTTGTCTTATAACTCTCAGCGTCCCTATCTGTTTCTCTTCTCATTTTGATCAGATTTTTAGTAGTTTGGCTAAACTTGCCGATGTTCTTTTGTTTATCACATATTTGTTTTGTTGCTACTTGTATGCTACTTATAGTTTTACTTAGATCTTCCATTTCCATGTCCTTCAATCTGTTTGTCTCTCTTAGTTTTACGTTTAATGTATCCCGAAATTTTTCTTTATTTTTTGATAGAGTTTCCACTGTAGGATATTTTTGTTTCTTTAGTATTAGTTTGTTTCTTTCGAATTTGATGTTTAGGCATATGGTTGCTCTAACCATTCGATGGTCGCTATTTATATCGAACCGATTTAAAACGGTAACATCCTGACAGATTTCTTTTTTGTTAGTGATTATGTAGTCAATTTCATTTCTAATACTGTCATCGGGGCTACTCCAAATCCATCTTCTCTTTTCAGGTTTTTTGAAGAATGAATTCATACAGTAAAGTTGTTCATTTCTGCAATAGTCGGCAAGCTTTTCACCTCTGACATTTCTATCCCCCACTCCGAATTTGCCGATATTTATGGTATCTTGGTTTGTATTTTTGCCAATTTTGGCATTGAAATCTCCCATAATAATCACATATTTCGCATTTTCATTTGTTTTTGCTGTTGATACATCTTCATATAGCTGTTCTACTGCTTCGTCGTCAGATGTGCTGGTTGGAGCATATACCTGTATCACTTGCATGTTATACCTCTTGTTGATTTGTATAGTAACGTAGATGACTCTATCTGATACGGCTGTCATTTTTATGATTTGATGTTTCAATCGTTTATTCACCATTAGGGCGACTCCACCTATGTGGTCATTTGTTTCCGAATTATTCCGGTATAACAGATGACCTGACTTCAGATATGTAGCTTGTTCCCCTTTAAGTCTTGTTTCGCTCAATCCCAAGATGTCCCATTTTATGTGTCGGAGTTCCTCTTCTAATCTCTCCATGTGTTGTTGCGATCTTAATGTTCTTATGTTGTAAGTAGCAATCCAGAGTTTGTTATTTTTCCTTTGTTAGTTTTGGTTTAGGTTTATCTTCGCCGAATTTTTGCCTCCCCCAGAATCCGCGAGGCTGACTGAAGTTTCAGTGCAAGATTCTGAGCCATTGGCTCTACTTGCCTGGGGTATTTCTGTTTTAGAATTCGACATTTCCATATATATATATATATATATATATATATATATATATATATATATATATATATATATATATATATATATATATATATATATATATATATATATATATATATATATATATATATATATATATATATATATATATATATATATATATATATTGCAACAGCTCGGTCGATTTAAAAGTAGCTTAAAAAAAATTATAATCAATGCCGCTATCTATAATTTCAGTGAATTTTATACACTGACTAGGAATAGAGAGAATTTTAAGCACTACATTTAACTATAGATATAGACCAAACCTTTTAAGTTCTGTGATATATGTGGAGTTTCTATTTGTTTGTATCGATTCTTAACATTTAGATGTACAGTATTTTGTGATCTACACTTTTAGTTTTTAAATCTTTTGACGTGTCTGTTAATACTATGTATTCTTTATGATCAATAAATTATTATTATTATGATTGTTCTCGTTTTTCTTTCTCACATTTGGTCAATGTGGTTCCATGTTTGGCTGACGGGCGCAAACCAAGTCAGCACAAACGCATTACTATTGTGTATTAAGGAATGACCTGACAATGTTACATGTTTTCAAAATCACTGACTTCTGAATGTTTTTGTGTATGTTTGTGTTGAGTCCTATTTGTACTAAGTGTGGTGTGAATGTTGTTGGTGTAAGGCCTGTGGCTGATATAATGAGGGGGACAATGATGACTTTTTCTTGTTTCCATAGCCTTTTTATTTCCGTTGCAAGATCTGTGTATTTGGAAATTTTCTCTGTGTATTTCGTTTGGATGTTTGTGTCGTTGGGGACAGCTATGTCAATTAGATAGGTGACTTTTTCTTTTTTGCACTGAAAAGTAATATCGGGTCTATTGGCGGAGACTGTTTTATCTGTATGGATACCGATGTCCCAGTAGAGCTTGTAATCTTCATTTTCAAGTATGGATGTTGGCGTGTATTTGTAGTAGGGGATCTGTGTTTTCTATGAGTTTGTATGTTGTGGCCAGTGCTTGGTGAACTACTTTGGCAGCTGAATCATGCCTGGCTGTGTACTCTGTTCCGGCCAATATTTTACATCCGCTCGTTATGTGTTCGATCGTTTCTTTCTGCTGGTGGCATTTCCTACATCTGTCCTCTGCAATAGTCTTGTCTTTGATGATATGCTTTTGGTAGTTTCTGGTTAATATGACTTTATCCTGGATGGCAAGTAAGAAGCCTTCAGTCTCAGGGAATAGCTGCCCATCCTGTAACCAGGTGTATGATTGTTTTTTATTTACGTGGTCTTGTTCTATGTGGTATCTGTGTTTTCCGTGGAGTGTTTTCTCCGACCACGTTTTCATCTTTTCCTGTTGTAATTGGGTGTGACTGTGTGTGTCTGCTGAGTGGTCTGCCCGGGCTAAGTCGAGAGGTGTGTAGTTTTTGTCTGCTTTCACTATCGTTGTGTGGAGGCTGGTTTGCTTGCTGTGAAAGAATTTCCTAAGTGTTTGTATTTGTTTTGTGTGTAATGATCTGATGTCTATAATTCCTCTTCCTCCTGCCTTCCTCTCGATGGTAAGTCTTTCTTTGCATGCGTTGGGGTATAATTTCCTGTATTTGGTGAATTGAGATCGTATAAGGATGTGAATATTTTCTATGTCTGTTTGTGACCATTTGATGATACCAAATGAATATGTGTGAGTACAGGTATAGCGAACGTGTTGATGGCTTTAGTGAGATTCTTAGAGTTGAGTTTTGTTTGCAAAAGTTTCGTCAGTCTGTTTTTGAATTCGGTTCTGAGCTCTGTTTTGATGTGAGTGTGGTTGAGCTTGGTGCTTTGTTGGAAGCCTAGCTATTCGTATGTTTCTTTGTCGAACATGTTATCGAGTGTTTCATTGTTAATGGTTTCTGTCTCATGGTGGCACTTCCATTGGCCTTTGTTGATGTGGAGCACTTTGCATTTACTTATACCAAATTCCATATTGACATCTAAGGTGAATATTTCTGTGATTTTGAGGAGTTCTTTCAGCTGTGTTTGTGTGGCAGCGTAGAGTTTTATGTCGTCCATATATAGGAGGTGGTTTATTTTATGTTGATTCACTTTTTGGTGTCTGATATTGAAGCCATGCTCTGTTCTGTTTAGTATATTTGAGAGTGGATTGAGGCAGAGGCAAAACCATAGAGCGCTGAGCGAGTCTCCCTGAAATATACCCCGTCTGATGTACAGCTCTTCTGTTTCGATGCGTTCGGTTGGTGTTTCTAGGCGTATTTTGGTTTTCCATGTTTTCATAATTTGCGCGAGAAACTGCCTGAGGTGTTGGTTGATTTTATAGATTTCTAGGGCTCTGATTAACAGCTGTGGGGTATGGAGTCGAAGGCTTTTTTATAGTCTATGTAACCGATGTGAAGGTTTCTGTGTTCTTTTCTGGTTTGTCCCATAATCACGCTATCAATGATCAGCTGCTCTTTGCATCCTCGACTATTTTTCCTGCATCCCTTCTGCTCTTCTGTGATAATATTGTTGTCTGTTAGGTGTTGTTCTATTTTCTTGGAAATTGCGGCTGTGATGATCTTGTGTAGGGTTGGAAGACAGGTGATAGGTCGGTAGTTTGACGGGTTTGTGGTGTCTGAGCTTTTGGGTTTAACGTATGTTATTCCTTGTGTAAGGAAAGTGGGAAGTGTGTGTGGTTGTAGAATGGCTTTGTTGATTTGGTGTGTGAGTGCTTCGTGTGTGGTGGTAAACTGTTTGTACCAGAAGTTTTGTATATTGTCTATTCCAGGACATTTCCAGTTGTGTGTGTGTTTGATTGTTTCTGTAATTTCTTCTGTAGTTAGTGTGGAATTTTCTTGTTCTGTCACACGTTTGTGTTTATCTTCTTCGGCTTTGATCCAGGGGGTGTTATTATTATGTAGTTTGGGTTCTGACCAGACAGTTTTCCAATAATCTGCGATTTCTTGTTTGTTTGGTGGTTTAGTTACTACTGTCTGCTCGTTGTACATAGTTTTTCGGTAGAACTGTTTCTCGCTTCTTCGGAAGAGGTTGTTGGTGTCTTTCCTCTCGTTTGATTCTTTGTATCTACGGAGTCTTGCAGCATATACGGATAGTTTTTGTTTCAAAGTATCAACGATTTCTGGCAGTGTTCGCTTGAGAGATTTAGATTTGATCTTGTCTACACCCCGTGTGACACGTTTGGACGCGTTCCCGTTCATAAACTGGGTAAGGTGTCCCAGATATCTTCTGATGTTGTTGATTTTGTTTTCTAGTCTTATTTGCCATTTAAATTTAGGTTTTCTGCTGTTGGGGTCTCTTTGTCGTTGCGGAAGTTTTTGATTATTTTGTGTTATAGTGGTGATTGATGCTGCATATATTATTGTTTGAATGTCTTCGATCGTGCTTAAGTCTGTTATGTACTGTGGTATTATGTGCTTGTTTATTGTGTTGAGGATTATTTGTGTGCTCTGTTTGAAAATTAAACGAGGGATGGGATTTCTTGTTGTAGGATCGGTGCCTGACCATCGAGCTAGATGTGACTGCATTTCTGCTTTGAGTGTTTGTATGAGAGGTGATTCGGAGTGATGTTGTGTAGATGTTGTTGAGGGTGGTGAGTCATTCATTTTGTCGTCTGTGATATGGTGTCGTGTGGTGCTTGCTATTTGCTTTGAAATATTATTTTGAGTTATGTTCCTGCTGGGTGGTGGGTCTTGTTGTTTTCGATGGGTGGTTGTGTGTGTGAGATTGGTTCGGTATCTGCTCTACTGTTTCTATTGTTTGGTTGGTCTGTGTTCAGTTCAGCAGCTACTTGGTCTGTGTTCAGTTCAGCAGCTACTGTGTCTTTAATGGTCTGCAATTCGAAAGGTGTGAGGCGATTGTTCTTGGTAATAACTCTTTTTTGGTCTATTACTCTCTGTTCTGTAACAAGTAATTGCAGATGTGGATATTCGGTCAAGAAAAGTCTGTGTAGTTCCAGTCTGTAGCCTGATGTCACTGTTTCTAGTTTGGTGGCGGTGTAGTAACAGCGCATCACTGTTCTATTCATTTCATCTGTCCACTTTAACCGCTGTCTTGGTTTGCCAGCCTTGGTAGTTGCATGTTGTCCTTGCAAAACATACGCGGTTTGGCCTGGCTTTGGTGGTTGTATTTGTCCCGCATCTACGTCGGTTGCGCTTGGGATTGGTGGTGGTGGGTCCAAGCGGCGAGTGATTCTCTTGTCAGTGATTTCTTTTTCAGGTGTGGTTTCATTACAGCAACGCATGGCGTGTTCATTGATTCCTGTGGTGCAACTCATGCGTTGCTGTGACTTTCCCGCCTGGGTGGGTGTCGGCTTACTCGCCGGCACAACACTTTTGGCAGGTTTATTATTATTATTATTATTATTATTATATATATATATATATATATATATATATATATATATATATATATATATATATATATATATATATATATATAACAAACTCTCATAAAAAACTAAAAACTGTTACACATACCTACTGGTATTTCCCAGATATCTCGCATATTTGAATCATCCTGAATATCTACTTCTCTTACTTTGGTACCTACTAGCGGTCCAAACTCAGTAAATGGTTGAATTTCTGTCCTACTTATTACTCCTAGCCCATGACTAGTTTTCGTATTTGAAAAACCAAGACAACTTGGAAGTGACACCCTAAAAACAGACATAAAATATTGTTCTTCAAAGATATTACTACTGTTTCTACAGAATATATATTAAAATTGGATATTTTAAAGTGCCATCTTTAAGCTTTAAAACGGGGTTTAATACTGGACCCCACACAAACAAAACCAACAAAATCAGTTGTAGATGTGACATGAAATCTAACCTGGATTCCTTGTCTAAGGACGCGACGTCATTCGAATGGTAACATTTGAGGCAATTACCTTTTTTTTTACGCATTAGGGGACTACATAAAAATGCTCTGAAGGGGTCAGAATATTATTTCCGAGCTCTAATAACAAGAGCTGATCTGTATAAGTGATGTATTTGCAGAAAAGACTTTGCTAGCAAAGGAAGTAGGTTAATAATACTACTTCAGGATAATGTCCGACCCCACTCCAGAATAAAAAACTCGGAAATCACCTAAAACTTGAACTGGAAAATTTCCTCTCGTGTGATGTATTGTCGAAATTTGGCTCCTGCAGATTACCACCTATTTCAATCTCTACAACACCACCTTGCTGACTCTCAACATAAGACAGTTATCATAGTTAAAAAAAAGTTTTAATGAATTCATCAGATTGAAGCAATCATCCTTTTTTCAATCCAGAATCCGACAAACTCCTAAGAGATGGAAAAAACATATATGTAGAAAGTAAAAGAAATTACTTTTGGATTCAATTTATATTAGCGTTTTTCTATAAATAAATTTAAACTTGATCTAAAAGGACCAGAAACTTATTTGTATACTTAATACAGTCTGACAAGTAAGAACGTGTCCGCGATAATTCATTTTTAGTAGATGCGATTCAGAAAATCGGTAGGGGAACCTTTTTTTTTAGCAAAAGTATCAGTCGATTCCGAACTTACGTCGAAATTACGTAAAATCCAAATCACTTGTTTGCGCGACTGTTCGAGACAATCTTTCTTTCTCATCCAAAGAGGCCTAAAATGACATATTTCGCGGTCGCTAAATATATTAAAAATTCGGTATCGTTTGTGAAGAAATGGGTAAATCATTTTAACGAGACGAAAAATGTCATCGACTTGTCAAAATGTGGCTCGGTAGGCAAAGTCACTCTGAAAGTCGAAAAATGACCGTCTTGTGTTCACGGGACCTGAAATTGACGCTGCGTCGGGGAGCGGCAAATTTAAGAAAATCGTGTTTGAATGTGTTCCATGGGACGATTCTACAAGATCTTCATGCTCATGATGTCAAATTCTGAATCTTCACAGACGAAGCTTCCTTTTGGAGATATGCGACAGCTCCTTTGGCTTGGACAACTGCCACTAATCTTCTCGTTCAGCAGATCGTCAAACATCCAATCAAAGGGCATGTTTGGGGATGCTTCTCCAAACAAGGGTTTGGCAACTTGTAACTTAAATCCGAAAAAAATGTGTGATATTTATGAGAAAGCTGTGTTACCAACTGCCAAACGCTGCTTTAAAAGGAAAAATGAGGATTGGATCCTGAAAGAAAATAATGTCCCAAAACACCACAACAAGTTATGTAGGGACTGGAAGGTGCCAGCGAAAGTTAAGATACTAGAATGGCCCTCACAATCGCCGGAGGCCAACCCTATTGAAAACGTTTGGACTTTTGTAAAGAGAAAGCTCAGAGAAAAGACACTGAGGACTCTGACTCAGTTGTCTCATGAGATTCGAAAAATTTGGAGATCATTGCCCAAGTATGCAGAAAATCTCATCAACAGCATGCCTCAAAGATGGCAGGCGGTGATTTGACATCTAACTAAGGTAATTGTGCTGTTGTTAGCACACCAAAGAATACATTGATGGCAAAAAATGTTATCGAAACACATTTTTTCAAGAATACTTGACAAAGTGCAGTTCTAGTGCAAATTATCATTAAGCCTTACCTTGCATATATAAATCTATTTTTATCAATATCTTCTTCACTCTCACACTTGATGTTTTTAACATTTTGATTTTCATGAATGGGCCTATAGCTCTCATTCCATGTATTTATATTTACAGAATCTAATATGCTTTGGGCTGGATTGTTCAGTGGACAGTGATCCTCGCTGTGCCTTGTATTACAATTTCGACAAAGCTTAAATTTATTTTCTGCTGCGCAATTTTCTTTTAAGTTATCATTTTGCATTTTAAGTTGTGGAGCCTTTCGGACATCATAATCTTTAGTTTTCTCCTTTTTAACGGGAGATGTAGGCTTTTTCTTTTTAACTTGTTTATTCTCATCTTGTATGACCCCAGTGAGCTCTGTACATTCAGTGCTTCTTTCCTCTGTTTTAACGACCATTTCTTTGGTACACCCGGTATTAAGACTTTTATTTTCATTATTTTGCAGAACTTTTTCATTATTTGTTTGATTCACTGTGTTTGCAGGCAAAATTAGTATGTTTTCAACTTGAATTCCATTACCTATTTTTAAACTTTCCGTATTTGATGCTTTTGTATTGTTGGATCTAAAAAATTATTAATAATAATAATTTATTTGTTCTAGTTGTAACAGATGCTAACAAATATACACATGATAGAATGATTATTATAATTTTCAGATTCCTCCACTTCAAGAACCCTGAAAAAAACATGTAACAGGGTAAAATTTGAAACAACCTCTTTATACCCCGCCTCCACCCTTTTAATGTAATAAACCTAAAGTTTTTTTTTAAAATAATCAAAATGCATAAGACAAACAGTTGAAAATAAAACTTCGAAAAAATGAAAAAGTCAGTAAATAGAATTTTAAAATGCAGAAATCTCGAAGGGTGGTTTGAAAAAAACTTGCTTTAGTAAGGAAAGTAAACAAAATTAAACAGCTAGGACCGTGAACTGATAAAACTACATTCTATCACTATCCTAATATCTCATCGGCAAAAAGTTGATAAATCAAAACAAAACCACGTGCTCCATGTTTATATCGATCTGTCAAATAAGCGCCGCCCACAAACATGTCCGATAATTAAAAGGGCAACCAAAATGCATTTTTACAGTTTTTGAGGTTAAAAGTGAATAATTTCGAGTGAAACTTACCCAAATATGTGTTCTTGTGCAATATCCAACAATTTCGCAACAAATTCTTCATTAGATTTGCAACGAAGAAGCTTTTTTATTTCATACCAACGCTTAAAGTTTAGAGGACCGATAACGAACTTTAATAAGGCAGTTTCTTGAAAATTTAACACTTCCGAGTTGGTTTTTTGAGTGTGTACACCGTTAGCAAGCGTTTTTACTTCATTTTGCACAGTTTTGGACATTTTTTGGAAAATTTAAAGGGGATAGATCATGGGCAGTGGCTTAACACGATATCAGCTTTAAGACCGACATGTTGTGACGTCACGAGGCGGGAATATTTTGAATTCGATCGATATTGAAATTTGAATAAAAAAAAAAACTTTTCCTTGATATCTGCGTATTAAAGGGCAATTTGCATTGATTTATTTATTTCACGTCTTTATATTTAATAACAATTATGGATATTCTACCAATAAAATCAGATTTTTATATAAATGATAAATTTGATTGCTAGAAATTGCGTACTCTAAAAACACAACTGTAAAATAAATATTAAGCAGTAGCTTTTTATTTATACACTTAGCTATGCTAAGTTAACTTTTCTCTGCATCTTTACCTGATCAAAATCAATGTGCCGTTTATTTCTTAGAAAGTGAGATTAGCATACGACCCTTAAGACAGGTATACAAATAAAAGATAACTAGAATTGCATTTCAAGACTGTTCTAATTCATTGTAAATTAGCCTCAACTACAATACATTGTTTGACGTTAATTTTCTCCCGGTCTGCTGATGACGTCATTTACTTGAGAAAAGTGGATAAATAACGCAAAAAAACGACTCAAATCGAAAAAAGCAGTTTTGAGTTCTTCTACCATACATGAATTAAGCAACAGTAGAAAGCATTTTTAATAATGTAAAAATAAAGTTAGGTTATATACTTTTTTGAAATCGTGTATTTTCAAAAAATGGCTAAATTACTATCTTATTATCGCTTATGCCCCTTAATAGATATTAAAAACTTATTAGGTATATCAGAAGATCCCGAGAACGGTGTTGTCATAGTCACTTTAGGTAGAAATATAGTTATTAAGTATAGGGTATGTAAAATTTTACTCATTTCTTGCTTAGTTATCACATTTTTACTGTATATTCTTGTAGTTATCCGATCAAAAACAAATCGACAGCTGGAGATCTAAGGAAAAGTTCAGTTCGCCGGTTTTATTTAATAGGAAACAAGAAAAATATGTGGCCGTTTTTAACCAGTCCTTTTTAAAACTTTGGGTTAATGAAGATGACAACCTAGATAAATTAAAAAAATATAAGGTGATAATTTTTATCTTAAACCATAGCGGTAGGCTTTAGACACTTGAAAATCATATAGGGAAACTCAAAAAACTTTCAAATTTGTTTGAAGCCTACCAAAACAGAGTCTTATGCAGCATAATGAAGTAAAAATCTTGAATCGTATCTTTATAAGTAATTAATTCCTGTTTTTAGTTTAATCAGCAAATTCAAACCATTTTGAATCACCACGATGAAACATATATTGTTTTTAAATCAGGATCCATTTATCCTTTAAACGAAATATTAGAAACAAGAAAAAGCTTTAAACCTGCAACAATAATTGAAAATGAAGATATTTGTGATATTATTTATACATATTTAAATGATGATTTATGGTTTGGTTTTTTTGTTAAAACTGAGGAAGTGTTCACATTCTATTGGACAACTTATACACAGTATTCCAATAACAATTTTACAAAAATTAGATTAGAAAGACGAGGAGAGACTTTAAGTGCATATGTGTTGTATCCAGAGAAAGATTTTGTTAATTTATTAACCTTTTGTAAGTATTATTAATAATTTTTTTCTTAAGTAGAATATATTTAATTTATAAATTTTAGCAACGTTGCCTTAAAATTGGGTTGTCGAAAAAGTTTTGAACAATTTTCTCGTTAGATAGCTTTAGCATCATATATCCCAACCATATTTAGAGTCAGTTGAACACTGATATTTGACAGTATTAGATGTGTGTGTGTATGAAGCAAACATGTCAGCTACACAATTCAGCTTTCGTGATGCCATGAGAACCAGACAGGCTTTATTTTCTATGTAGGTTTTGATTCAGCGATGTCGAGATGTTAGTTGTGCATTTATCTGTACCTTATTGACTACCAAAAAGGTCTTTGATGCAGTCCAACATCCAAAATGGTCGGAATTCTGAAAGATCTTAGGCTAGATGGAAAGGATCTGTGGATTATTAGCAACCTCTACTGAAATAAGATGGCATTTATTAAGGCAGAAGGGGAGAGTTCAGAAACAATATTGATTGGACATGGAGTAAGGCAGGGTTGTGTCTTGTCTCCACTATTGTTTAGTATATCCTCTGAGCAAAACTTTAGAGAGGCACTGGAAGAGGGTAATGAAGGAATACTGCTTAATGGAGAGTGAATAAATAATATTCGTTATGCTGACGATACAACAGCTATTATGGCTGATAACTTAAAATTTTGTACCACCTTCAAGGGATATATGGAATTCTGGTAAATACCACCCCACACAACTATACCATACCTCGACAGAGAGTCTACAAGAGCTCCATACACACTGATTACTACTACTCAGTATTTCTTTCAGGATATAGAAGTTATGTTATGTTAATCACAAGTATGAGAACATATTGATCCCACTTAAGATTACTATCTGTGATTACTCCTACATGAATACTATGAAAGTTCGGTCATTTAGCAGAAGAGATGGAAAATGCTATATATTTTGTTTTTGATTTATTTAATTTCAATTTGAATTTGTCCAACCAGCTTTTAATTTTACTCAAATCCTGAACATTCAACCACAATGGCCCTGTAAACACTACAACGGTGTCATCAGCATAAGGTAATATTGGACCATTGTCCAATTCTATACTGGTCAAGGAATTAATCTATGCAATGAATAGTATAGGGCCTAAAACAGTACCCTGTGCAATTTCCATTTTAACTGTAAATGTCTCCAATTGTCACCATCTGTGATTGACTCCCCAGATAGCTCACAAAGATGTCCAACACACTCCTCTTCCCATTTGAACCTAGTGCATCAAGCAGGTAGTCATGTGGGATTATGTTGAATGGCAAGATCCAAGAAGACAGCAATACATTTATTGCCAATGTCAAATTTATTAGTTAGTTATGGAGCATGCACTTGATAGTTCTAATATCCCATCTATATTTTTGTATCCTGTTACTTGCAATGCGCTTATAGGCCATATAGATAAAATTATAGTGCCCCAGGAACTGATGGAATATCCTCAAGGGTTGTCAAGGCTGTTCACTTATACACTTTAAAACCACTATGTCATATCATAAATTTATCCTTTAAATTTTCACAGGGAAATAAGTTTAAAACACTATGTGAATCACATAGTGTCTTAAACAACATGAAACTAAAAATAAGGTGCAAAGGAATTTTAAAATTCCTCTAAGTTATAAAAATATTAACCTAAGATTTCTAACTTATCTTAGAGCAAAGTTATACAATTTACTTCCAGTTAGCATTATAAATATCTCTAAGTTAACCATCTTTAGTAAAAAGTGCAGAGCCTATCTTTTCCAAAGAGAAGAATGTTTACATAGCTGGTGGTTTTATTGGGTGAGAGTTCTAGTTCCAATATGTAAATCCTTTGGCAGTTCATTTTTAAAATAAAGTGCAATAACCATAAAAAATGTTGAAAAAATACTCCTATATTTATACAGGTTTTAATTTTATTACAGGGAGCGATGGGAAAATTTATAGTAAGGCATTAAGACAGTCTGAAAAAGAACTGACAGATCCCGGGGAACTTTTTACTGTGGTGGAAAATATTTCAGCTCAACATCCAGTTAAAGTCATTACCTTGGATGAAAACTACATTGCAATATATGGTTCTGATCCAAATGAAGAGGGCGCTGTCTTGCTTATTTATAACATCCAATTTAAGGTAATTACAAAGGTGTATTTTTTAAGTTTTCATTATCTACCTGTTCATAAAACAGTTTCAATGGGGCTGAGCCTCGATTTAGGATGATCAGAAAGACTGGTTGTGATGAAAACTGAGGAAACTATCAAGCTTGATTTGCTTTCATGAAATCGAAGACACTAGTGCTTGCTAGAGAAGCCACCATCAATTTTCCAGAAGGTGACTGAGTTTATGCCTTTTTTGGAGGTGGAGAGCCCATTACATAGCTTCCTGCTTCATGAGAGATTTCCAATGGAACAAACACCCAAGTCTCGTCGCTTGTGACAATTCGCAAAAAAGAACTCCTTTTCTTTTCTGAAGCGCCCAAATATTCTTGAGAAATCTCGTTCATTGTCAGTTTCTGTACAGAAGTACCATAAGTAACAACTTTAATACAATAACATTTCATTTTTACCTTTATCTATATTTTTTACAATCGGCTGGTTCTCCAAGGCTATCACCTCTCCTATTGCCATGTGCACAAGTTTTGCTTTAGGATATTCCAGTATTTGGTTGTCCCAAAATATTCTGTAATATTAACTTGTTTTAAATTCCCAGAGGTGGTTGATGGTTATAATAATAATAATAATAATAATAATCTTTATTGTCCATTTTGCAATAGCTTTAGACAGGGTTAAGACTTAAATTTAGTCCTAAACTACTACATATATAAAATTATCAGTTAATTACATAAAACAAGTATAGGTCAGATAAACAACAATAACTACAAATACATGATACACAATACACATACTGAATTAATTAAAAGTTTTCCGCTTCAGAGGCGACCAAGATAGTCCTTAAATTCTTGTATATTGTAAAATGCCTCTTCCAATAAAATATTCTTTAGTCTCTTTTTAAATCGGTTAATGCCCAGGTTTTTCATAGACACAGGCAATAGGTTATACAGTATAATACTTTGGTAAAATGTACTATTATAGTATTTGGCTGTATTTGGCACAACCGAGCGAATGAGGTCTCTTCTAAGAGGGTATGCCACAATCCTAGAGCCAGACATATATTTGTTCTTCGTTTTGTGCATTGTTAATAGGCTCTTATACATGTAACAAGACGGTAATGTCATAATGCGATCTTTTTTAAAATATTCTTTACATGAATCTCTAGGTTTTATATTATTAATTGCTCTCACACACCTCTTTTGAGCACGAAAAATGCCCATACTTCCAGGCTCATTCCCCCAGAACTGAACTCCATAAACCATCCTTGAATGGAAATATCCATAGTAAACCAGTTTCAAAACCTTGAGAGTCACTACATTTCTCAGAACACATACAGAGAAGCATATTGCATTAAGTTTTAGTTTAAGCTCTCTCAGGTGTGTTTCAAATTTAAGGTTTAAATCAACAGTCAAACCCAAGATTTTTGACTCTAAAATGGGGTTGATTTTTTAATCACTTGTAAACATGTTTTCACATAGCGGTTCCGAATTTCTATTTTTGAAGACCAAGAGACAGGTTTTATCAACATTAAGCTTTAGCTTGTTTGCAGCGAACCAGTTAGTTAATTCATTTATACAATCTTTGGTCGCTATCTGCAATTTTTCGGGATTGTCGTCACTCAGGAGACAAGTTGTGTCGTCAGCATACATTACAACTTTTGCCTTGATATGTTTAGGAAGATCATTTGTATAAATACTGAATAACAAAGGCCCAAGCACAGATCCCTGAGGAACCCCAGCAGTCACATCCCCAAGATCAGAATCATAGCGACTCCCGTCAGTAAGAATTGAAACATATTGTTTTCGATCAGACAAATAGGAACAAAACCAAGTCAGTGCTACGCCTCTCATGCCATATTTCTCGAGTTTCTGTAATAAAATATTATGATCTACTACATCAAAAGCTTTTGATAAATCACATTGTACAATGACACAATACTTTCCCTGGTTTCGCACACCATAAACATAATTTAAAATTTCAAGAAGGGCACTCTCTGTTGATAAATTGGATCTAAATCCATACTGAGAAGGAGTCATCAAATTATTGTTTTCTAAGAATTTTTTTAAACGAGTATGTACAGTCTTTTCAATGATCTTCGTAATAACATTAGCTAATGAAATTGGACGATAGTTTGTTATTTCATTATGTAGCCCTTTTTTATAAACAGGTATTACCCTAGATATTTTTAACTGATCCGGAAAACACACCCCTCAGCAAAAGATACATTAATCAGGTGTGTTAGAATGGGGGATAAAATCTCTTGATGAGTTTTAATAAATTTTAGTGGTATCTCATCAATACCTACGGAATTGCCATTTTTTAATGATGAAATTATCATTTTTATTTTCAAACTCGTCACAGGACTAAAGAAGAAACTAACAGGTGTATTATCTATTCTTGGTAATATCAATTTAGGAAAAATAAAGATGTTTGCAACACCAGTAAAAAAAGTATTGAAAGTATTAGCAACTGCAGTTCTATCCGTTATGTCATCATTATCTATAGTAATTTTCCATTCATAATTCATTATATGCTTTCCCCTACCAGTTTCATTATTTACTATTGTCCATACGGTTTTAGATATATTTTTCGACTGTTTTATTTCCTCTTCAATAACCATATTTTTTGCTTTCTCTATAATCACTTTTAGCAATTTAGAGTAATTCTTATAAAAGTTATTAAGAACTAAATTAGGATTATTTTTAAGAAACCTAAAGAGTTGCCTCTTATGCCGACAGGAGCATTTAATACCTGCCGTCGTCCAGGCTTTCGATTTAAATTTAGTCAGCCTCTGAATAGGAAAACATTCATCAATAATGGGGTTCATCTTATTGTAAAAACAATCAAATCCTTCTTTTGTACCAACCTCTGGAATGGTCCAGTCTAGAGTATTCATGCAAACTGTACTCTTTTTAAGATTTTTGACAGAGAAAATTCTTTTAAATTCAGGCATATGTGATATCTTACCATTTTTAATAGTGAAAATAATAGAATTGTGATCCAAAAGCCCTATATCATGGACGTGACAATAAAAGAGTTCAGGATTCACATTTGTAATTATATTATCAATGGTCGTTGCAGAACAACCGTACTGCCTGGTTAGCACAAAAATCGTAAGCTTTAAATTATAGCTATTAAGTAAGGAAACAAATTTATAGTAGTCATTCGTTTTTTTCAGCCACATTAATATTAAAGTCGCCACATATAATTATACTTTTGTTTAAATTAGACAGATAGTGTAATAACGTTTCGAATTCTGCATAAAATACATTAATATTTGTACTTGGGCTACGATAGACACACACAATTATAGAAGTACCTATTATAGGCATGTTGTACTGCACGCCACAACATTCTAAAATTTTTTCTTTGCAATACATTTCCAGATCTATTGGTTTAAATATTACGTCCCTTCCGAGGAAAACAGCTACACCCCCGTGAACACTCTGCTGACGACAATAATATGCAGAAAATACATATTTATTTAATGCTATAGTCTCTCCAGATTTTAACCATCTCAGTAAAACACAATACCTGAAAATTTAAGTCACTTAAAAATACATCCAATTCATGTCTCTTATTTTTCATTGATTGGATATTGATATAAAAGATTTCACCTTTTTTACTGTTGTCTAGACTTAAACATAAACTATCAGAGGCACGGGAGGTCATAAAAAATGTTTTCCATTACTTGTATCCATGTTGCTGGTTTCTATTATGTCTTTATTACCAGCTGGACTCTGCATCAGCAATTCATCTACAGTCACACTTGCATATTCATGAGGACCATTTGTCATATTACTGAGTCCATTGTCCAATTTTATAAAACTTAAGATTTTTGTTTTTATATGAAACATTTGTTACATGTTCTAAAATTAAGTTAGCAATTTTTGATTGGTACATTATAAAACCCTTGCTGTTTATATCTATAAAACAAATATTGCCCTCAGAATATCTATTTATACCATACAAATATTTATTTAGTCTTACATTAAAACTGTATATCAAGTTATGCAATTTGGGAATTGTAGGAAAATACGGAATAGACATAAAAATAAAGTTTGTATGAGAGCAAAATCTTAGTCTTGAGTGAAGAGTTTTCAGAGAAGGGAGTCTACCCTTCAAGATATTGCTTGTCCCAGGCAATACAAGGACGTAGTCATTAAGTGTAAAAGATTGAGTTAAATTTATAATATCGTCAATGACTTGTTCAAATAACGCATGAGGCTTTATAATTACTTGTATTTTAAAATTCTTTAACGATTTTAACAACATATCCTTAAAATGATATAAGTTTTCATCTCCTAATACTAACATCCTATTACTACTCTCATCTTTATGTTCGTAATACACATTTGAACAATCTAAACTATCATCATTAGCACTATCATTTATAAGTATAGTTTCATCTGACCATTGCACCTCAATGTCTTTCATTGCTGGTTTTAGTTTTAGTTTATTTATTTCAGTCAAATATAGTTCATTATCCAGCTCCAAGGATCTGATAGTATCTACCATTTGTCTGCTAATTTTCCTCATTTCGTCTAGATCATTTTCCAATCTCTCTATCAACTGTTTATTATACTCCAATTCCTCCATCATTTTTCCGTTTTCATTTTGTAACGTGACAATTTTACTGTTAAGATTATCAATATCTCCTTTTTGGTTTTTTAATTGTTTTATATAATCCTGTTCCACCGCAGATACACTTTCTTCAAAAACTTTGGATCCGCGTTTTAGGCGTTTAATATAATTGTCTTTTTCTTTGTTTTCTTTTTTTTAAGTTTTTCTATTTCTTCTTGCAACAATTCTAATTTGTGCATTTTTTCTTGTTCTTTAGTTTGGCACTCCAGAGAACAGTATATTTTATGTGCATTAAGCTTTACATATTTTGCTTTTCGCTCCAAACAGCTTGGATGAAAGACCTCAGTGCATGTCACACAGCAGAAATTTCTAAATTCAGATGATCTACAGCATTTAAACTTTCCTTCCATGACGGTAGTTGTACAAGCAAATAATTTATTATTATTATGTTACTATCAGTTAAGGCGAATTTACTATTGTACGTCTCACAAGAATACCTGAACGAGCACAAAAATAATCTTTTTTTTACACACATTCCACTTTATTTTTACAACGGTAGGAAGTTTTTGTTTATTTAGCCTTTAAGTTTTTTTAGTCTATGAAGTTTAGGAACACTCCGACACATCCGACTTCGACGAATATTGAAATATATATATATATATATATATATATATATATATATATATATATATATATATATATATATATATATATATATATATATATATATATGATACATGCTTCATCCTTATCTTCATTGAACAAACTATTGGGTTATTTAAATTTTAATTGTTTCCATAAAGATGAAGTACTAGCTTTCGAGTCATCTTCCTCATCAAGTGAAAAATAGTTCTAGACTTTCCTCATTTTTTAGAACCCAATGATCGTTAATAGCCCAGTCGCCAGGGGTTTTGAGCTCTCATTAAATGTTAACGGGCTGCATTTTGGCACACAGGTAGTTTTTTAGACGTAGAATACAATAAAAAAAAGTTTGCTAAAGTTTGATGTACGTTAAGTCCTCAAAATCTAAAATAAAATCAAAAATTCGGTTTTTCGGTAATATCTCGAAAAATAAAAACGATATCGAAAAACTAATAGCACCACGTGAAAGAGTGGGAAAAGCTACAAAAAAATAATATATAAATTATTTTTTTCAGATTTTTTTTATTAGCGTGAGAATTTATTAAAAATTTGCATAGGTGATTCAAAAAATGCCAAACAGAGTGTAAAAAGAAATTAAAAGATAGCTTTTTGAAGAGACTTTCAGCTTTCCGATGGCACTAATAATTTTTATTTTTGTTGCTTTATAATTTGTAAAACTTAAAACGGAATTTTCGTTTGCCTGATGTTAACGGGCATTCAGTAAATTACAAATATTTAATAAAATATAGTATTGAAAAAAAAGTCCTTATGCATATATCATTATTACACATTAAGTTTCAATATAAGAATAATTAAAAATACCCACATTGCCTGTGTTATTTAAAAATTGAGTTTTGAAATATGAACACTTGCCTGCTGTAGTGCGCCGCCGGCAGTTTTATGTTCAAAGGAGTACGAAATAGTCAAAAAGAGGACAATTTTTTTTTGGTTTTGTTGAGCTTGATATCAAAAAATCTTTGAAAAATTAAAAAACGTTCTTTTTTTTTATAATTTTTGCTCTTAAATAACCGGTCAAGTGCAAGTTGAAGTTGCGCAATTAGTGTTCCGTACGTTGATTGCTTCTGAAATAAAAATTGTTGCGGAGGTATAAAATGATCAGTGACTTCACAGAACACACCCCAAATGAGTTTTCAACAAAGTTTGTTTCCAATCTTTACTGAAAAATTGATGACCTTGATTTTTTTTTTTTTTTTTTTTAATATTCCAGATAAATGGTAATGTACTCGTGATAATTTTTGTTCAATCTACACCCCGTGGAGAATATTCTAGAATTTTTTTCAAAATTTTTGGATCAGTACTTTTCAAGATAGAGGGGGGACAGTGATTTTTCGCGATTTTTTCGAAATAATACATAGAAAGGTGTGCGCATGTAGGACATTATATGTATTTTTGAACTCACAAGCTTTCATTTGACACCCCACTCGATGACCTAGTGAAACATTTTTTTTTCACTTCCGAATTCACCCCCCAAAAGTAACCCCTTGAGTCAAAATTTAACTACACCACTCTTACTGGGCCATCAATTCCTATATTAGTACCAAATTTCAACTTTTTACGTCAAATAGTTTCGCAGAAAATCGGGTGTGACAGAGGGACAAATAGACAGACGGACAGACAGACACCGAAGTGATCTTATAAGTGTTCCATACGGAACACTAAAAAATGTTCATGATAAACGTATTTTTTGCTTATAATTAACCATATAACTTAAATTTAAAATAAGAAAAAATATATTTAAAGGTGGGAAATGAAAGATAAAAGTCTAAGCTTTAAGAATAAAGTATTTATATTTCATTTAAACATCCAGATACAAAGAAAACAGTTATTGAAAAACACAAAAATTCTAAAATTGCTTTGGCCGTCGTATTTGATCCGCCGTTATGAATTTTTATAATTTGTCATCGGATTCTTAATCAGCACCCCGAGAAACCCTTAATAGCCAATTTGAAGATCTTTAACGCTATACAGAAACGTTAATTTAATCATAAATGAGGTTGGAAGCATGATTCCCACTATTTATTATTAGATATTTGCGAAAAACAGAATTTTTCATTTTATTTTCGATTTTGTAGACTTAGCGTAGACTTTAGAGCAGTGATTCCCAAAGTGGTTCAGGTGGACCCCCAGGGGTCCACGGGAGACTCGACGGGGGTCTACGTTGGCGTGAAAAAAAAATGGGGATTCACAAGTTGTAAGTGGGGGTCCACGAAAATTTTTCTGGTTTCGATACTAAAGAACAAAAATGTTGGCTTGGCTTTACCTATCAATGTAGGCAGATAATACACTACTCAAAAAAATTAAGGGAGCAAAAAAAATTCCAAATTTTTCGGTGTTTTTTCACAGGCTGTATTTCGGTGAAAAATGGTCGTATTGAGACTTAAAAAAAAAAAGCATTTTGAAGCTTTAAGATTCTAATTTTCAGATTTTTTTGGCTAAAATGTTTTAGGAACTACGGTTCTCATGCAATCCTAACAGATAGCGCGAAAAAATAATATTGCAAATATTTTGCTTTTTTTTTGGTCCACGGACTTGAAAAAAATTTTTTCAGTTAGGCAGGCATATTGATCAGATAGCCTGTTTATTTAGCATTAATTTCCTTGTTTTAAAACCCCCCTCAATTTTTTTGAGTAGTGTATTTTAAGAAGATCAGCTACTGTTACTTGTAAAAACTTGCATATTCGATATTCAGTACAACGCGCGCCGAGACTTGCAAAGCGCCGCCCGCAACGCAACCCGTTCAGATGTGCAAAGGGACGAAATACGACTTGTGCTGTGCTTGCAATCTTGCATGAACTTGTTCTTCACCATTATAAATACGAATGCCAAAGACAAACGTTACTCATTTGTTTCCGGAATTTTGAAAAGAAAAGTGTGAGTGAATCGATGTCGGTATTTGCCAGTGCCGGAAAAAGTAAGTACCTGCCTATTTGTTATTCATACTTTTATTTTATATTGTAATAATATTATATTTGTTATGTTTGCATGTAGTAGGTACGTAATAAAAATTAAATACTGAACAGGGCCATTATTCGATACTTCTATAAAAGAACAGAAAGCCGAGAAAGATTGAACTTTTTAGTACTTTTTATTATAAAATTATTTATTTACCCGACTGTGGTGGTTCACTAAAGGAGAGATATATGATTGACCTGCATGTTTGTACATATTTCAGTGCCCTCATAGTTGCTAATGCTAAATGACTAAAAATATTTTCATAAATTGTACGTGTCTTTATGTACCACTTGTAACGTACATCAAAGTAATAAATAAATCATTAAAATCGCGGAATTTTGATGTCAAAATATTCTTTAAAAGTATTTTCTCTCGAATTCACAGAAATGTATCAAAATATAATTAATCAAAAAATGTTATTTACATTAAAATTGGTTCAGCCGTTTTTGTGAAAACCTCTATATGGGTCTTAGCAGTTTATTGCTTTTAATAATTAAAATCAGTTTTGCCGCCGGCATTTTGGTTTTTTTTCATTGCAATAATTAATTAATCCTATTTTATTCTGTTAAAATAGCCATATCCTGTTAAAGTCGCCTTATGATTACAAAAACAAACATTTTTTTTCTTTACAGGTAGGTAACTGATACGAAACATGGCTGAATCTAAGAAGAAATGTCGACAGTACAGTGTTGTTTATTTGAAATTTGGTTTTCTTCCATCAAAGGCAGACAAACGATTGCCCATATGCCTTTTGTGCAACAAAGTTTTGAGCCATGAGACATGACATTGCGAGAAAACTTTTGATAGCGTTTCCCTCGTCATACCTTGTCGAAAAAAGTTTTCGTGTCATTACAAACCTATTAACAAAAAAAAGGAGCAGATTGAACATCACAGAACGGGGAGATTTGCGGTTATTCCTTACAAAACTGAAGCCAAATATTGATAATTTGCTGTCAATCCATCAAGTACATCCCTCCCATTAAAATTATGACTATTTTTTTTTTAATTGTTAATTTGCATTGTTGAAGTTACGGTACGTTATTAATGTTTAATTTAATTCTATTAAGTCTTTAATCATATTATTTCAATAAATAGAACACAAGAAAATATATTATTTTTCTTTTTATTTTTACCAGTCCGAATTTAGGGTTGGAACTCAGCCACGACGCAAATTTCCATCGTTAGATCTAATCTTCACATTTTTTGACGAGTTTTGGGAATATGGTAGAAATGTAGCAGCAGGGGGTCCACCGAAACCAGTAAAATTTTGAAAGTGGTCTACGAGAAAAAAAAGTTTGGGAACCTCTGCTTTAGAGCAACAAATTTTTTTATCCTATTTTACGTCCAAAACCTGTATGCCAAAATGCAGCCTATTAACATTTAACGAGAGCTTTTCGTCAAAATTTGCCTTTGTCGACTGGGCTATAAGAAGACCTTCGACCGTAGAAAATATCGGAATGAGATTTTTATTCCGCTCGGGGATATTATGGCTAAATACGAGGTTCACACAAAGCAAGCTGCGTCTTAACAATATTGTCAAATCATAAAAAATTACCGAAAGTCGACAAGAAATGTTAGTAAAACGTAAGAGAACAAGCTTAATATAATGTTGTCGGATCCTACCCGTCCGGGTACCCGGTTTTGCCGGATCCTAAAAAGTACTACCTGTTACATCTCTACTGCTAATTTCTAAATGAAGGCTTCAGGGGTGCAAAAAGCTGTAGCGTCTTTTTTTAGGCTCAAACAAAAACATCTTTTTGGATGTAATGAAACAACTGAAGAAATGTGTGTGTAAGTGTATTAATACTACTCAGTATATATCACCACTACACCAAACACTTTATTTTTGCACTCGGCGCGCGTTTCGCTAACCATGTTAGCTTCATCAGGAGCGATGATTGATTCACTGATGAAACTAACATGGTTAGGGAAACGCGCGTCGAGTGCAAAAATAAAGTGTTTGGTGTAGTGGTGATATATACTGAGTAGTATCATTGTGCCAAAGATTCCACATTCCCAACTTAGTTAAGTGTATTAATGTAGAAACTAGTTATATACAAAAATATTTTTTTAGTTCTGAGTTTTCCTTCGTAGCTAGGTAGATAACTTAAAAAGCACCGTTGCATTGTATACACAGTGAGATTAATTATGCCTTTATCACGTTTCTAACTTAGTTTTTTGATACTTAATAACGTCAACTCCAGGTAGCCATGTCACTAATGATTTTCGTCATTTTAGGTAACTCAAACTAAGCAGATTCATAAATTGTATTCAAACGATGCAAAAATTTGGCGAACATACAACAGTATTTTACTACCAGTAGGACAAAATTTAGTTGTAGTACCGTTTTTGTTTAGAAACAGAACAACTGGCCGCCTTGGTGGGCAGCCATAAGCCCTTAGAAAATAAAATTGATTCTGACATCGCCTTTGTAACAGAATTTGAAGTTGCCAATTGGCACGATATCAGTAGTAAAAAAGAATCAAAGAAGAAAAAGCAACGTAAAAATAAAGAAAAGAAAATTTTTTAAGGGTAAACAATTGTCGGAAAATTTAAAAAGTAAAACAGACGAGTTTCTTAAACAAGGTCAGCCGGAAAGCGTTGATTTTAGAGCAGATTTTACCGGAAATAATTGAAAAAAATGATTTGCCATTACTAGAGGAGATTTTAAAGTCTTTCACCGATATCCCCGAAAAATTTCTGGCTAAAATTTTAAAACACATACTTACCTGCGAAGTGACAGAGTTTAATACAAAGAGTACAAACGACGAAAAAGATGTACTATCAGTTGCAAGAATTAACTTTGTAGACCAAATTTTAATAAGAAATTACAGCAACATCCTTCTTTTACCTCATTTACGCTCCGAATTGTCAATAGAACACGCGCTTGTTCTTTTAAAATATTTAATTTATGAATTGTCGGAGGACGGCCACAATTTGCCAACTTTAAATGCAGTAAAAACAGAAAAATGCATTATAGAGTGGACTTGTTTGCTTATCGATTCGAATTATCAAAAATTCGTGCTTTCAAAGGATGAGAAGATAGAAGAGGTCTTATTAGAGTGTAAAACCACGGTTTTAGAACATTTGGAAGTTTTAGAGAGTTTAAAGACTGTCGTACCTGTTTTGAGACGATTTGATGAAGAAGTTAAAGGAAAGATTTATGGCGTGGAGGGTTAGCGAATAGTTTGTATAGTGTAGAACAGATAAGTTTGTATTAAATGATTATTTTTAAAATAAAAATGGACTCTAATTGAAATTGCAATTTTTTCAGCACTTCCAGCAGTTGAGATCGTTGAGAAACATATTGAAATATTTAAAATGTAAAATTTAGGCGATTTTTGTATTTTAATGTTTCAGTATTGTTTATTCAAGAGTAACTGGCGATATATTTTGCCTTATAAGGGCTTTTTAAGAGTAATTATTATGCTGAAGTATGAATCCTATGAAAGCTCGCTCCAACAGCCAAAAAGTCTGTAAAGTATTCGAAACAGCTGTTGTCTTTTTTTTTTCATGGGTCTAGTACACGTGCTGCAGGGAAGTCCCTAAAGCGCTCCAGGAGCGGCAAGTGTGCGGAAAAAGCGATTCACGTTGTTCTTGAATCGCTGTAAATTGTACTCGCTGGGAAACACAGCGCTGGGCAAATTATTTCAAAGGGATGATGTTCTCCATATAAAAGACTGCTTGAAAAGCGTTGTACGCGGAGTAACAAGCTGAACCTCATACGGATGTGAAGCACCAGCGCGACGTGTATTTCTAACATGCACCGCTTTGGGAGGAATTAAGCGGGCTACATCCTTCGAACACTTTCCATGAAAATACTTGTAGAACAGACTCAAGTCGCCAACCGTTCTTCGATGTTCCAGCGAATCGAGGCCGCCGGTCAATTCCAGGTCTCCAATCAGACGAACAGCTCTTCTCTGAATAGAATCCAACAAATGCAGTGTAAGTTTGGGAGCGGAGCCCCAAACACGGGAGCAGTATTCCATAGTTGGTCGAATTTGAGTTTTGTGAAGAATTAACAGTTGTTGTGGAGTGTAAAGCTTTCTGGTTCGAAATAATATTCCTAACTTTTGACAAGCTCTCCTTGCTATGCCTACAACATGTTCATGCCAGGACATCTTTGCTCCCAAACTAACGCCCAACAAATTGAGCGACGATGCTAAGGGAATGGAGTACCCCGACATAACTATGTTGGGTTCAGCAACTTTAACTTTTTTAGAAAAAAACTGCCGCCTGGGTTTTTGTAGCGTTAAATTCCACTTGGTTACTATCACCCTAAGATAGAATTTCTTCAGGGTCTTTGTTAAGTTGAACGACCTCCTGCTGTCTGCGGATATTCGCCTGAGCAGCCGATGTCCGAGCGTTCAAAGTGAATGAAGATATAAGCGTACTGTGGTCTGCAAAGCTGTAAATTGGATTCCCGGTCTTTTCCAGCCGATCGTTAATGAAATGAGAAAGAGAGTGGGAGACAGTATGGAACCTTGGGGCACACCGGCGTTTATTGTGAAGTGTTAGAAAGAAATCCGTCGACCGCCACTCGTAAAGAACGCTCTCTGAGGAAACATGAGAGCCACAAACAGAACTTTTCAGACATACCACAAGAGCATAGCTTAGCCAACAGTCCATCGTGCCAAACGCGGTCGAATGCCTTGGATATGTCAAGAGCAAACCGCTCGAGATTCTCCAAAGTGTTCAATTGCGTTGTTCCAAACATGTGTTACATAAGTCAGAAGATCTCCTGTTGATCTATGTTTACGAAAGCCATATTGGTGATCGCTAATAATATTAAATCGTTCAAGATATTTTAGAAGATGCTGATCGATAACTTTTTCCATGACTTTCGATATTATCGAAAGCAGTGCGACTGGTCGGTAGTTATTTGGCAAGGTCTTCTTGCCTTTTTTAGGTATCGGCTGAACCCTGGCACATTTCCAGCAGGACGGAAATATTTCCTTTCTGTAGGATAGGTTGAAAAGTCTACAGAAAACTGGTGTTAGTTCCCTTGCACAGTTTTTTTGAGAACTATGGCAGGTATTCCGTCAGCGCCAGAAGCCTTTTTGGTGTCTAGCTTCATTAAAATACGCTTTATGATACGCTGTCTGAAGACAAGATCGGGCCATCTTTGACTGCAATATGGGAATTGTAGGTGGTGTTTTTCCTTGGAAATCGACAGTAGAATGTGAAGCAAAGAGTTCAGCCAACAAGTTCGCTCTCTCAACAGGTGTGGTTGCAATGGAATTATCTGGGCCGTGTGAGTGGTGGTATGGTGGATTTGGTGAAATTTTGACTAACCGCCTTAGCGACTGCCCAAAAGAATCTGAAATTGTTGGGACAAGCGAGAAGTTTGTTTCTAACTCGTTGATTGTGTGCCTCCTTGGTTTCGTCGATAATTCTTTTGCATCTGTTCCGAGCACGAACAAAGGTGTTACGATTTATGGTGTTAGGATTTTCACGCCATTGTCGGTAGGCAATATGTTTAGAAGCAATAGCTTCTTTACATTTTCGGTCAAACCAAGGCTTGCCGCTGGAGGGGCATTTCTTCGAAAAAGGGATGTAAGCTTCCATACCAGCCAAAATAACATCGGAGACCTCCCTGGCGCGGTCAGATGAGTTGTCGGATCGAAAACAAACGTCCATCCAAGGAAAAGTTTGAAAATATTCCATGAGATCTTCTCATTTAGCAAATTTGTAGTGCCAAATCTTGCGCGGCCTAGGCGCCTCTCTGTCACTGATTGGCAGGATACTCGATGTCGAAAGCAGTTTATGGTCGGATGAACCTAACGGCGGATTTACGGTGATCGTGTAAATCTCCGGAATGGTGGTTAAAAACAGATCAAGAAGACTGGTGAACTCACCGTCTCGATCAGGGGATCCGTGTTGGTTCGTCAATAAGCTGAGTTAAGCCACAACTGTTTGAGAATGATTCAGCTTCACGACCTTGTTCGTCGGTAGTATTTGAATATTTAAGCCAATTGATATTGTGGATATTAAAGTCACCCAGGATGACAATTTCGGCACTTGGATAGGGAATTTGTAAATGATCGATGGTGTCTGCAAGAGAAGCGAAAAGTATTCGAAAATTGGTATCACTTGGTGGTCGATAGAGGATACAGATGAACCTTGTGGTTTGTTGAGTCGTTATTTTTAACCACATAACATCAAAGTTTGGGGGCTCCAGAGCCTCTTGTCGTCTAAATGCCAATGCCATTAAAAACTTAAAAGTATTCGGTAAAGCGATTTGCTTCCTACTTTCCCCGCATCGAGGGTTGCACTTAATATATCCAAGGCATTCGACCGTGTTTGGCATGATGGACTGTTGGCTAGGCTACGCTCTTATGGTATGTCTGAAAAGTTCTGTTTTGACTCTCGCGTTTCCTCAGAAAGCGTTCTTTACGAATCGCAGTTGACGGATTTTTTTCTAATACCTTCACTACCAACGTCGGTATGCTCTAAAGCTCCATACTGTCTACTACTCTTTCTCATTTTGATTAACGATCTGCTGGAAAGGGCCAGGAATCCTATCTACAGCTTTGCAGCTTACAGCACGCTTATTTCTTCATTCACTTTGAATACTCCAGCATCAGTTGCTCATGCAAGTACCCACAGACAGCAGGAAGTGGTTCAACTTACTAAAGACCTGGAAGAAGTTCTATCTTGGGCTGACAGTAACCGAGTAGAATTTAACGCTACAAAACCCAAGCGGTTGATTTTTCGAAAAAAGTTAACGTTGCTTAACCCGACATAGTTAACGTCGCTACTCAATTTGCAGGGCGTTAATTTGGGAGCAAATATGTCTTGGCATGAATATATAGTAAGTGTAGCAAGTTTGAATTTGATATTTTATTTTGTTCGAGAGTTAATGTCCCAACAGACCGGCGGAGTAACTATGTTTTTCGTGATCTAAAAACCCTAAAACGTGAAAGAAAAGCCAAATTCTCGAAGTGTGAGTTTTTCACGAATACAATACTATCAAAAGATAGCAAAGATGTACAAAAAAATTCTTTTAAGTGAGATACGTGTTTTCTTAAGTAATTTTTTATGCTGAATACAAAAAAATCATAAAAAATACATCCACCGTGAGGTTTTTCAGAAAACACACTTAAAGTTGCCAGAAAACTATTAAATTGAAAAAATACATTTTAATAAATAACGTAAAACTGTTTAATCATTAAAAATTATGGAATAAATCTATTATTTCGGACATCTTTAAATGTTCTGAAAACTACGAAATATTAGGTTTTAGTGTTCATGTTCAACAAAAAAACACGCATATAGCTCCTTTAACTAAGCTACGTAGCAAAATGTTTAAAATCATATGTGCAACCGCTAATTTTTTATTAATACTGAACAAAACTGGGTTTTTTGAAGTGAAGAAATAATAGTTTTATTCCATAATTTTTAATGATTATACAGTTTTACATTATCTATTATTTTTTTTTTTCAATTTAAGGAAAGTTTAAGTATGTTTTCTGAAAAAACCTCATGGTTGATGTCTTTTTTTATGATTTTTTTTGGATTCAGCATAAAAAAATGCTTAAGGAAAAACGTGTCTCGCTTAAAAAGACAGACTTTTTTTTTTGTTTACCTGTGTAGTTATTGATAAAGAGCAAGGAAAGTAAAAAGTGTCTATTATTAAGATTTTTAAGAAATTTGGTTGTTCCTTGATGGTTTGTTCGGAATGGTATTTGAAACATTTTTCATTTTGAGCTAGTCTAAAGCCGGGTTTCCACCAAACGGACAGTTTCAAAAAACAGTTCTGTTTTTCATAAACAAAACAAAACATTTAAACAGTTTCTGTAGATTGTTCCAAAAGTTTTGTTGCTAGCAAGAGAACAAACACTAGTGTTTGTTCTCTTTTTCCCATTTTGTTTAGTCCCGCAAGACGACGATTTCTTATAATTAGCTGTGGTTTGTTTTTAATTAATGGCCAAAACAGAAAAAAAACCAAGATATTGGGTCAGTTCTCTATTAAAAAGGAGAGTTAATTACGGCACAGCAGAATTATTGGCTGATTTAAGCAGTGGTGATATTGGGTTAAATGGGGAATTGAGATCTTCCTCCTACAATTTTACCAGAATGTTAAGTGGCGATTTTGAATTGTTGATTAATTTGTTAGGACCTAAATTTGCCAGTCAACTTTTTTAATCATTGTAACTAAATACACACACATATATATATATATATATATATATATATATATATATATATATATATATATATATATATATATATATATATACACTCCTGGACAAAATTAACGCAACAATATATGAAATCATACAAATCTCTATAATGAATTAATATTAATAATTTTTTATGAACATTGGTTACACTAAAAGTTAGAAAAAACTTATTCGGATACTTTAAAAGTGAATTAGCTACCAAATTTCTCTATAAGATTCGAATTGAAATTATTCTGAAGACCTAATAACAAAATCGTTGAAATTATGTACACTAGTAGCAAAATTAATGATGTAACTGGGACACTAGTAGCGTGTGTTGCCTCCTCTACTTCGGATGACAGCGTTTATGCGCCTAGGCATGCTTCTAATTAAATTTTGGATAAAATCTTGAGGAATTTGCTCCCATCCTGTGTTAACATTTTCAAGTTCCCTCAGGTTTCTAGGTGCAGGTATATGACGTGTCACATTTTTCTTAAAAGTGATCCCATACATGTTCTATCGGATTCAGATCCGGGCTTTTTGATGGCCATTGCATAATCGGTATATCAACTTGATTAAGATAATCGAGTACCTCCCTAGCCACGTGAGGTCGAGCGTTGTCTTGCATAAACAGGAAATTGGGCCCCACAAAATGACCGAAAGGCATCATATGTTCTATTACAATATTCTCAAGATAGTAGTCAGCATTCATGGATCTCGTACGGACAGGAACTTACTCTGTGAGAGCATCAAAGCAGATGCCACCCCCAGAACATAACAGAGCCACCGCCGAATGGAATCCTTGCAGAGATATTGCAAGGAGTAAACCTCTCTCCTGGTCTTCGCCATACTCGCTCACGACCATCTGGATGTTTTAGACTAACCCTAGTTTAATCTGTGAAGAAAACTTGTTTCAAATCATCCACAGACTAGTTTTCGTGATTTCGAGCAAAACGTAACCTGGCAACTCTGTTCTCTCTAGTCAGTAAAGGCGTAGTGGCTGGTCTCCTACTGTTTAATCCAGCTTCATTTAACCGTCTTCTAACTGTTTTAGAAGAAATTGTGACATTGCGAACAGCTTCGAGTTCGTTTCTTATTATAGAACTAGTGACAGTCCTGTTTCTTAAAGCTTATTGTCTTATAAAACGTTCATCTTGGTCGCTAGTAAATCGTTTTCGCCCTTGCCCTAGCCTTCTAGAATAAGTTCCTACTTCATTCAAAACGTCTTACCATACGACTTATTGTGGAACGATGTTCGCCTAACAAATTGGCAACATAACTCTGACAATATCTCTCGTCCAATAAAACTGAGGCTCGCACTACCTCGTGTTCAGTTAAATTCCTTGTTTGATTCATTTTTCTAATTCTTCGGGGTCAAAAATAAAACAGTCTATCACAAAAAACGTATTACTTTGAAAAAGGGAACAATTTATAAGCTTACTTTTAAAGAAAATCTATCGCATTATTACAGAAAATTGTTTATGTTCTAAAAAATTCTTTAAAACTGTAAATCTAAACGAATTGTTTTGATTTCTGTCCATGAACAACGAAACAAAATATGCATAGCCTACTATTCAAATACTCGATAAACTTTAAAACTAACATAAGAAAAAGTTAAATTAATTTTCAGATTGTTGCGTTAATTTTGTCCAGGAGTTTATATATATATTTATATATATATATATATATATATATATATATATATATATATATATATATATATATATATATATATATATATATATATACATATACTTTGAATTGTTGTGGCTGTTACTTGATGGAAATTCATAACGAATGTAATGAAAGACTAATATTGTCAAATTTCCACTTTATTTATTAAAAACCACTTAAAAATAAAATCAACATAGCTTTTAGAACAAATAACTCGTTAGGAAAATTCATTAAAGACGCAAAGAGAAAACAAAATAAATCAAAAAAATCTGGAGTGTATTAGTTAAATTGTGGTTCTTGTCATAAAAGTTACATAGGTCAGACAGGTCGCTCATTCGAAACTCTGATTTTAGAACATAAAAAGAAGCTATTTAAAAAACAAAACTGACTCAGCGTAGAGTAATCATTTAACAGAATCAAATCATCTTTTTGACGATAAATTTAAAATTCTACACATACAAAACAAAGGCGTAAAATTAAACCAATTAGAAAATTTAGAAATAAATAGAAGTAAAAATTCAGACATCATCTTAAACGAACAAAAAGATACCTCTCTGGCCCATGGTAACTCCCCTTTACTCAATTTATACAATTAATATTCAGAATGGATTTCCCAGCAATATTCATTAGCATATAGTATTAATTTTATTATCTATCTACCTTAGGGTATTTATATAAATGTAACAACACTAATACTCAAATATCATTTTGTATCAGAAGAAGCTATAGTATAGCGAAACGCGTCATACAGTTTCAGTGAAACTAAATAAAGTGGAAATTTGACAATATTAGTCTTTCATTACATATATATATATATATATATATATATATATATATATATATATATATATATATATATATATATATATATATATATATATATATATATATATATATGTATATATATTTGAATAAAAAGTTTAACTAAATACTTACTTTTTAAATATTGACAAACTCTTCATAAAAATTGCATACATTTAATAAAAACTTGATAACTAGTTGAAAGAGTAGTAGTAGTAGAAATGTCGCAGAGAACAAAACTACAACATTCAGGTGTTTCAACCAAACCGACTAAAAAAACACTAACAAATTTGTTTTTCTTTGATGTACCGACTCGAGATGGGAAAGTGTTTTGTTTACTAAAAACACTGTTCCCCGACAAACATGTTTTCGGAACTGTTTATTTTTTACAAAACATGGCTCTTTTTGTTGAGAAAAAACAGTTTTTGTTTGTGTTTCGTGCTATGTCCGTTTGGTGGAAACCCGGCTTAAGAAGGTAAGTCTATTCTTTTTATTTTCATTGCTTAGTAGTTTGACATTACTTAAGTCTATCAAATGATTGTTGATGTTGATTTGCCGCTATTTTCTGTGACAAGTCGTCTGATAAATTCACGGTATTGTTAACAATTCTCTGATAAATCCATGGTTCTGTTAAGACATTTCCTCCGAGGTTTAGTTTACAGTTCTTTTTTCAATAAACATTCTTTCAGTACAACACTCACCTAAATGCTAACTGTGTACGATGAGATATCATCTTCTTAAACACTATATTCAATTTTAGGGTGTTATGGTATAGTTTAACAATAAGGGAATGCCACTGTAACCTAAAAAATGCCTTTTATGTGTCTAATGACAACAGAAAATTTATTACCCTGATTGATATGGAAAACGTTGTGATCCGTGAATATAGATCTTGTAAAATTGAAGTGATCTTGTAATGTATCGCCTTTAATTGCATTAGATACCTTGAGGCATGTCCAAGTTAACTTAATTTCTCATTATACTCTATTTATTTAAAACTGATAGTAATAAAGATAAGTACACACGTTTCGACATCGATGAAAAAGTCGGACAATGATAGTTTTTCAAGCATGTCGGAGATAGAAGATTGGTAATACTTTTTTCATTGTTTGACTTCCTCATTTGTATATTTATGTTATTTTTTCTAGTAAATGTTTAAACATTATAAACCTGTTTCATTTATACTATTCGCAAATAATACGTATACGCCCAGGCGCACCACCATTCGCCAGAATTATTGCAGACTATTTAGCCGCAAACACGAAAAAAGGGGTCGTTTTCCTATTGTAATCAAACATAAGAGATTGGGAGATGGTCTCCAATAATGTTGTTGAACTGTTGCATTACAGGTAAAATGTGGGTAAAACTATGGGGCCCTTACTACTGGTGGATGCTAATTTGCATAATTCTAGATGATTTATTGCTATCAGTTTCAAATAAATAGAGAATAGGTGTGTTTTGTATACTATTAGTTCATAAACATAAATTTACTACAATCTTTTAATATATTTATTTTTTTAAGCTAATTTATGTATAATATAGAACAATTCATCTTAGGTGCTGTTATTTTTAACATATATTTTATAAATTAGGCAGTGTCGATGAATTTCAAGTTATTGTTGCAGTAGTGTTTTTGAACGCGAGGCACGCGCTGGTCTCTAAAGGTTACATAATTATTTGCTGTCGTAGGTATCCTTGTTTTTGTACCCGGATACATAACCGGAAGAATCGGCTATGTCCTCCCTGCCCTCCTTTCCTTTACCATGGCCACTTTCATCGAATCTTTCTTTGTGCGACCCTGTATATTTCGAGGTATCTGTAAGGCGGTCTACAGCGCCTGTTTTGACGGGTACCTAAAAAAATATATACCCTCTGTATTTTATGGTTAAGTATTATATTTACCTGGTTATAAGACTCACTAAAATTAGTCGCCTCATTAAATACGAGGGTCTTTTCAAAAAATTTCTGCCGACACAGATATGACGCCAAGATGCTCGGATTATTGTGATATTTGTTTAGTGTTACCTACTAGACGGTGTACTGTGAACTTTCAGGCACGTGTCGTTTTGTAGCGATTTTAACATTTCCTAAAAATGCAGTGCAAGCTGTTATAAAATACTTTAAAAGGTTTAACTCCTACGGACGGACATGATTCTTCCCCTTCATTCTGGACGATTAAAAAGTGGACTGTTGATTTTAAACGAGGTCGTACATCTATTTAGGACGCCCGAAAACCTCTACGACAGACGAGATTGTGACAAATTTTCACACAACAGCGAACTAAATGATCGCTGGCTGAAGGCACGGTGACATTGTAAACACCTGGATATACCGTCTCCACCACATTTTACACGATGTTTTGAATATGAGAAAGCTTTCTGCTCGATGTTCCATAACAGTAGATGAAATATGGATTCTTCATTACACGCCAGAGACGAAGGAGCAGTCGAAAGAGTGGGTGGGACCAGATGAAAGTGCGCCCGCCTTTTTAACCTTGCGTTTTTTTTTATTAAGCTAAGAACTGGAACGACCCTCGTATACCTTATATAGGTCATGTATGTATGTTTATATATATATATATATATATATATATATATATATATATATATATATGTATATATATATATATATATATATATATATATATATATATATATATATATATATATATATATATATATATATATGTACAGTCCCTGGCCAAATTATTAGACGCACTGCAAGATTTCATGTAAAATATTAATTACCGAGTGATATTGTACCGTTTTATTATTTTAAATTGATTTGTTTTTTTTTGTTTATATTATCCAATCAATTACCTATTTATTTGACATAAATAAAACAGCATTAATTTAGAAAAGCATAAGTTTATTAAGTTTTCAAGAAAAGTGAAATTAATGTTAGTAAAAGTCAATATTTAGTTGAGCCACCTTTAGCCGCTATCAAAGCTTTAATTCTGCGCGGCATGCTATCAATGCAAGATTGTACTGTCTCCTGCATTTGAGGATGATGATTCCACACATGAATAATCTTTTCTAGGAGCTGGGTTTTGTTGGTAATCACGTCTTTAGCCACTTCTCTTTTCATCAGCTCCCACACATTTTCAATGGGGCTATTACCCGGCCAATCCAACAGAGGGATATTTTTTTTCTGCCAAAAAAGCTTTAACAGACCGAGCAGTGTGGCAGGGAACTCCATCTTGCATGAAAGTGAATGGTTCCCCATTTGGAAACCATTCTCTGAGCTGCGGAATCAACCGATTTTGTAATACTTCTTTGTACTGATCTTGCCTCATTATTCCTTTGACGACGTACAGACGTCCAGTGCCCTTGCCGCTGATGACTGACCAAATCATCACTTTGGTGGGGTGTTTAACCGTCGGGACGACACAATCAGGATGAAACTTTTCTCCATGACGACGACGCACATACTGAGCTTTATTCTGCAAAATTTCGAATGTGCTTTCGTCACTGAAGCAGACCTGTCAAAAATAGGAAAAAATATATAAACTTCCATGTTTATTTGCTTTATTTAACTGAAAATGATAATAATGTATCAATTATTGATTAAATTGCTGTATCTTACCGATCTCCAGAAGTCCACATCTTTGTCTTGCCATTGTTTGGCCCACTTCAGGCGCTTAGCTTTCATTGCAGCTGTTAACTTGGGCTTCCTGGCGGGGCGGCAGGCCTTAAAATCTAATTCTTTCAATTTTCTTCGAACAGTGCGCTCAGAAGCATTTACGCTAGCATCCTGGAGTTGTGATTTTATTACCTTTGTGGTAGCAAATCTGTTTTCTACACAAATTTTCTTCAAACATCTCTCTGACCGTGGAGTGAAAATTGGTTTTCTACCGCATCTTTTCGGGCTTAATTCCTTCCCTGACTCAATTTTCTTTTTTATGCGTCGTACACTAGCTTCAGAAACCTCCAATCTTCATGATATTTCTCGGTTTGTAAATGTTTTCGCAATCACAAGGGCCTTTACTTCAGCTTTTTTACGTGGTGAAAGATCGCCTTTTCTACCCATAATGAAAATAGTCCAATTACTTTTTTAAAACACTGCATACAAAATAAACTAATAACTGAGTAGTATAAAACTGTTAAACAAACAATCACAGTCCATAAAGCCACAGAAACACGTCCGTACCTGACTCGATTCCGATTGCGACTGATACAGATTTGTACTTGTTTACGTTCATGTATCACTTTGTCAACACAGTGTTGTGTTGTCTACAACAATTCCATATGTTAAAAATAAATACAAATCTATATAATCTGTATGTATATATAATATATATATATATATATATATATATATATATATATATATATATATATATATATATATATATATATGTATGTATGTATAGGTTTAAAAAAGACAAATTGCAATTTTGATTTGGTTTTTCAATTTTTAAACACACGACTATCACACATCCTATTTACTCTATAGGCTTAGACGTCAGAGGTTCGAAGATTTATTTAATTGATTCAATTTCTGAAGAGTCTAATTAATGCTTACTGTAGCCTTAGTGGTTCCTGGTAATCCACAGTCCATAAGTTTCGTCTTGATTTCTTCCGGATCCATTTTCTTTTGGCCAGCCAAATCATCTATGAATTGTGTGAAAGTTTGGTAGTTTATAGTTTTGGATCTATTAACAAAAATCAGTATTTAAAGAATTATTATAATTGTGTATTACAATATGCAGGATGCAATTTATAAGGAGGTTGCAAGTCATATCGATCGAGACGTTAGGTATAAAATTAAATAAGGACAATGATTCTGCAATACATCTTAATAGTAAAAATTCTTACTTGAATTTGTTAAACGTAATTCCGGTATCAGTTTGGGTCAACTTTTTATCAAAAACTTGGGCCTGTTTGAACCATTTGTCGATTTGAGTTAAAGTAATGGTTTTGCCATCGGCCTTTGTATCTCCAAATTTGGCAAAATTTATAAATTGCTGGTCAAGTCGGATGGCCATTTCGAGTTGTTTTAGAAATGATTGCAATATTTTACCGGGAATTTAGGAAACATGGAAGTTTTTTAAATTTAACTTGAAAATGAAGAATGAGTAATGGTAATGATGACACTTGAATTTTGATTGGTGAGTTAATGTTTTGACATAAAAGGTATCCCTATTATCGTCCATTAGAGCACCTTTTTGATTAAACAAAGATATATCTATTGGATATCATATATGATTGAGCGAGTCAGAATAGGCAATAGAACACCCAGAGCTCGATATACAAAACAAGACTATCAGCCCAGTTGTCAGAGAAAAATCTTGACGAAAAGCTCTCGTTAAATGTTAACAGACTACATTTTGGCATACAGGTAGTTTTTTGGACGTAGAATGCGATAAAAAAAAGTATACTGCTCTAAAGTCGAAAATAAAATGAAAAATTAGTTTTTTCGCATATATCTGTAAAAATAAAAAAGATATCGAAAAATTAGTTAGGGCGTTATGCGCGCTTTTCAGAAAAGGTTTTTTTTTGGAATAGGCTAAAATGGTTTAATTTTGAAAGACTTACGAGAAAATATCGGGGGGAGGCCGTTTTTGCACGTTTTTTTTTTGCATATAAACATTGATACGTAAGCGTACGAAAGTCACTATGCTATTGACAGCCACTGATCGAAACTGCTCGGGAGAACTCAGTTCGTTTATGCGTATGCGCCGAGATGATTATGCTACATTTACAGTCATAGTACTGTTCCAACCAATGACTTTGCTGTGAAATTATCTTTGCGGAAAACAACACGAAAAGAACAAATCACAAGATTTTTTTTTGGAACAGGCCTAAAATGGTCTAATTTTGAAAGATTGACGAGAAAAAAATCGAGGTAAGGCTGTTTTTGCTAACCTGAGCTAACTTTGGTCTCCAGTCACTAATATAGCACGTATATCATTTTTTCACATTAAGGTAGGGCATTTTTTCATTATTTAATGTATTTTATAATCGCTGATTATTTAATCCAGGTTAGTTTCAGTTAGTTCAGGTTAACCTCCCGATTTTTTCTCATAAATATTTCAGATTTCGGCCATTTTAACCCTATTTAAAAAAAAAAATCGTCCTTTGTTCTGAAAAGCCCGCGTAACAAAATTTTACCAAAAAAAATGACAATAAACAATTTTGCGATAAGATTAGATTATAACTGAAAAAAATTTAATAATTTTTCGAAAAAATTAGGCTGACCTCTACATTTCACCGATTAATGTGAACGGAGCTTATTCTTCCGAAAAGAACTGACAGTTTCGATCAGTTGTTAGCAACAGTTGTTAGTGATACAAGTAAATTTTTATATACCAAAAAAAAGTACAAAAACGGCTTTCCCCCGATATTTTCTCGTAAGTCTTTCAAAATTAAACCATTTTAAGCCTATTCTAAAAAAACCCTTTTTCTGAAAAACTCGCATAACGAAGTTTTAAAATCCCTTTTTCTGAAAGGCCCGCGTAACGAAATTTTACCAAAAATTAATTGCACCACTTGAAAGAACGAGAAATTTTACTTCAGTTGTAGTGGGAATCGTGCTTCCAACCTCATTTATGATTAAATTAACGATATACAGAATATCGTTAAATATTTTGAAATTTGCCATTAAGGGGTTTCTCGGGGTACTGATTAAGAAAAATTTAAAAGTGCGGATCCAATATGACGGCCAGAGAGTACATACGAGGCTGGCTTGAAAAGTCCGTGCAAAAATAAAAACTACTTATGTGTTTGGGGTAAACTTTTTCATTTTTCGACATAGTCTCCTTTTAGGCTTATTCACTTCGTCCAACGATGTTCTAGTTTGTTAATCCCTTCCGAATAATAGGATTTGTCCAAGTCTGCAAAATATCCATTAGTGTCTGCAATCACCTCCTCGTTTGAATAAAATCTTTGTCCCGCCAGCCATTTCTTCAAATTGGGGAACAAATAGTAGTCCGAGGGAGCCAAGTCTGGAGAATAGGGGGGATGTGAAACGAGTTGGAATCCTATTTCCATTAATTTTGCGACCACAACTGCTGAGGTGTGTGCTGGTGCGTTGTCGTGATGGAAAAGGACTTTCTTGTGGGCCAATCGCGGGCGTTTTTCTTGCAGCTCGGTTTTCAAACGGTCCAATAACGATGAATAATATTCACCTGTAAGAGTTTTATCCTTTTCCAGATAGTCGATGAGGATTATCCCTTGCGAATCCCAAAAGACAGTCGCCATAACCTTTCCGGCCGAAGGAACGGTCTTCGCCTTTTTTGGTGCAGATTCCCCCTTGGTAACCCATTGTTTAGATTGTCGTTTGGTCTCAGGAGTATAGTAATGTATCCATGTTTCATCCACAGTGACGAAACGACGCTTAAAGTCCTCCGGATTCTTCTGGAACAGCTGCAAACCATCCTTGCAACACTTCACACGATTCCGTTTTTGGTCAAGCGTGAGCAATCGCGGCACCCATCTTGCGGATAGCTTTCTCATGTCCAAATGTTTATGCAAAATATTATGTACCCGTTCAGTCGAGATGCCCACAGCACTAGCAATCTCACGCACCTTAACTCTTCTGTCATCCATCACCATATCATGGATTTGATCAATGATTTCTGGAGTCGTAACCTCCACAGGCCGTCCAGAACGTTCAGCGTCACTTGTGCCCATATGGCCAGTCTGAAAATTTTGAAACCACTGTTCTAATAAACTGTTCTAATCGAAGGTGCAGAGTCACCATAATGTTTATCAAGCTTCTCTTTAGTCTCCTGAGGCGTTTTGCCTTTCATAAAGTAATGTTTAATCACCACACGAAATTCTTTTTCGTCCATTTCTTGAAAATCACTCGACTTCCTTGATTCACACGAATGCCAAACACAAAGAAATAGACCAATATGGCTGAAACTTGGTGTGCGTTCATTCGAGAGATGCTACTAACTAAACATGACCTCGATACGCGCCGGTGGTGCCATCTCTCGGACTTTGCACGGACTATTCAAACTAGCCTCGTAATTTACTTGATTTCTTTGAGTAATTTAGACTTTTCTGGTTTTCAATAACTGTTTTCTTTGTACCTGGATGTTTAAATGAAATACTTAACTTAGACTTTTATCTTTCATTTCCCACCTTTAAATATATTTTTTTTTAAGTTTAAGTTGTATTTTTTTATTTTTTTTATTGGTCTAGCACACGTGCTGCAGGGAAGTCCCTAAAGCGCTCCAGGAGCGGCACGAGTGCGGAAAAAGCGATTCACGTTGTTCTTGAATCGCTGTAAATTGTACTCGATGGGAAACACAGCGCTGGGCAAATTATTCCAAAGGGATGACGTTCTCCATATAAAAGATTGCTTGAAAAGCGTCGTACGCGGAGTAATCCTTCGAACACCTTCCATGAAAATACTTGTAGAACAGACTCAAGTCGCCAACCGTTCTTCGATGTTCCAGCGAATCAAGGCCGCCGGTCAATTCCGGGTCCCCAATCAGACGGACCGCTCTTCTCTGAACAGAATCCAACAAATGCAGTGTATGTTTGGGAGCGGAGCCCCAAACGTGGGAGCAGTATTCCATAGTTGGTCGAATTTGGGCTTTGTAAAGAATTAACAGTTGCTGTGGGGTGTAAAGCTTTCTGGTTCTAAATAATATTCCCAACTTTTGAGAAGCTCTCCTTGCTATGCCTGCAACATGTTCATGCCAAGACATATTTGCTCCCAAACTAACGCCCAACAAATTGAGCGAATGATTAATAATGAGCAAAAAATACGTTTATCACGAACACTTTTTTAAGAGCACAATTACAAAAAATAACCGGTCAAGTACAAGTTGAACTTGCACAACTAGTGTTCCGTACGTTGATTGCTTTTGAAATAAAAAATTTTGTTACGGTGGTATAAAATGATCAGTTTATTTCCAATCTTTACTGAAAACTGATGACCTTGAAATTTTTGTTTTTTTATATACCAGATTAATTATTGAAGGTGGTGATAATTTTCGTTCAATCTATACCCCGTGGAAAATATTCCAGAATTTTTTCAAAATTTTTTGATCAGTACTTTTCGGGATAAGGTGGGGGGGGACAGCGATTTTTCGCGATTTTTTAAAAATAATACAGAGAAAAGTGTGCGCAAGTATTACATTATATATATATATATATATATATATATATATATATATATATATATATATATATATTTTACTTGTGTTTACACAAGCTTTCATTTGACACCACACTCGATGACCTAGTAAAATTTTTTTTTTCACTTCCGATTTCACCCCCCAAAACTAACCCCTTAAGTCAAAATTTAGCTTTCAAAACTACACGGCTCTGATGAGGTCATCAATTCCTATATTATTACCAAATTTCAACTTTCTATGACAAATAGTTTCCGGGAAAATCGAGTGTGACAGACAGACACCGAAGTCATCTTATAAGTGTTCCGTACGGAACACTAAAAAGAGAAAGTTTTCTTAAGTTTTTAATGATTTTCTAATATCAAGTATGCTTTTGACTGTAACTAAAAAAAATTGTCCCACTTTTTTTATCATTTCGTATTGCTTTGAACGTAAAATTTCCGGCGGCGCAAATTTTCATATTTTACAACTCAATTTTTAAATAACAAAGACAACGTGAGTATTTTTAATTATTCTTATATTGAAACTTAAGGTATAATAATGACATATGCACAAGGATTTTTTTTTCAATACTATATTTTATTAAATTATTGTAATTTACTGTATGCCCGTTAAATCATGCAAACAAAAATTTCGTTTAAGTTTTACAAATTATAAAGCAACAAAAATAAAAAGTATTAGTATCATCGGAAAGTTGAAAGTCTCCTCTTCAAAAAGCTATCTTTTATTTTTTTTTTAATAATCTCAAAACAAATAATATTGATTAACCTTCGAACGGTGCGCGTAGACTTTCAAATTAATCTCTTTGGCGTGCTACACTTTTTGACTCACCTATTCGAATTTTTAATAAATTCTCAAACTAATAAAAAAAAACTGGAAAAAATCTACTTACTATTTTTTGTAAGATTTCCCGCTCTTTCACGTGGTGCTATTAGCTTTTCGATATCTTTTTAGTGTTCCGTACGGAACACTTATAAGATCACTTCGGTGTCTGTCTGTCTGTCTGTCTGTCTGTCACACCCGATTTTCTCCGAAACTAATTGACATAGAAAGGTGAAATTTGGTAATAATATAGGAATTGATGGCCTCATCAGTGCCATGTAGTTTTGAGAATTAAATTTTGACTTAAGGGGTTAGTTTTGGGGGATGAAGTCGGAAAAAAAAAAAAATTTTTTACTAGGTCATCGAGTGTGGTGTCAAATGAAAGCTTGTGAAAACACGAGTAAAAAATATATATATATATAATATTATACTTGCGCGCACTTTTCTTTGTATTATTTTTAAAAATTCGCGAAAAATCGCTGTCCCGGGCCTTATCTCGAAAAGTACTTATCAAAAAATTTCGAAAAAATTCTGGAATATTCTCCACGGGGTGTAGATTGAACGAAAATTATCACGAGTGCATTACCTTTAATAATTTATATGATATATAAAAAAAAACAACAATTTCAAGGTCATCAGATTTCAGTAAAGATTGGAAACAAACTTTGTTGAAAACTCATTTGGGGTATGTTTTGTGAAGTCACTGATCATTTTATACCACCGTAACATAAATTTTGACTTAAGGAGTTCGTTTTGAGGGGTGAAATCGGAAGTGAAAAAAAAATTTTTTTACTAGGTCATCGAGTCAAATGAAAGCTTGTGAAAACACGCGTAAGAAATATATATATAATGTAATACTTGCGCACACTTTTCTTCGTATTACTTTTAAAAAATAGCGAAAAATCGCTGTCCCCTACCTTATCTCGAAAAGTACTAATCAAAAATTTTGAAAGAATTCTGGAATATTCTCCACGGGGTATAGATTGGACGAAAATTATCACGAGTGCATTACCTTTAATAATTTATTTGGTATATAAAAAAAAACAAAATTTCAAGGTCACCAGTTTTCAGTAAAGATTGGAAACAAACTTTGTTAAAAACTCATTTGGGGTGTGTTTTGTGAAGTCACTGATCATTTTATACCATCCTAACAAAAATTTTTATTCTAAAAACAATCAACGTACGGAACACTAATTGTGCAAGTTCAACTTGCACTTGACCGGTTTTTTATTTTTCGAGATATTACCGAAAAAACCGAATTTTTCATTTTATTTTGGATTTTGTGGGCTTAGCGTACATCAAACTTTAGCAAACTTTTTTTTTATCATATTCTACGTCCAAAAAATTACCTGTGTGTCAAAATGCAGTCTGTTAATATTTAATGAGAGCTCAAAACCCCTGGCGGCTGGGCTATATAATTTTATACACAAGAACAGATAAACTTGCACACAGAGTATGTAAAAAGTAAAGTAAAAGATTTAAGCAGCGATTCTACAGCCTTTAAATTGATAGTCAGGTTTCTATATTCAAATGACCTTATGTACAGGGTGAGTCAACGATAGAGTAAAGTTCATTATCTTATTTGTTTCGGGAATGACGAAAAAATGTTAAATACAATAGATTTAGGGAATGTTAAAGTGCACAGTTTAAAATTATTTTTGAGTATACAGCGTATTTCAAAAAGTGTGGCCGATATAAAATATATTTTTTTCCATTGAACATCCTATTTTCTAATTTATTTTTAGAATCTACGTAAAATTTTTTATTAATGATGTTATATACCTAAACCTAGTAGTTTTTCTAATATTTCAATTTTTTTTTTTTAATACTAGTTTTCAGTTTTGCAAAAAATTGTCAGTAGCGCCATTGTTTCTGAAGGTGGAATACTCATAATTGGTATGAGGGTTCTATAGAGGTGAAAAAAAAAAAGATATATGTAAAGAAATTTGAGTTAGATGCTACAGTTCAAAATAAATTTATACATTTCGACTATTTTAGATTGAAAAATCTCAAATTTTTTAAATGACGTACTCTGTATATTATTATTTTTTCTGATAGATTTTTACAAAACCCTCCAACTTTTATTAAGTATGTCATATACCTATTTCTAATAGTTTTCGATTTATTTTTCAATTTTTATCCTTGTTTTTAATACACTTACGCTATTTAATATAGTTTAACTTATCTAATGATTAATTATTATGACGTAATCAATGTTCAAAAATATGTCCGTCTACTTGAATACACATGTTTTTAGTCGTTTTACTATATTTTCCTTCACTTTCCTTAGCATAAAGGGCGTTATTGTCCTGCACGCATCCCGTATCCTATTTTCCATATCTACTAGTGTTGTAGGGGGATTCACATAAACATGATCTTTAATGTAGCCCCACAAAGAGAAGTCTAAAGGTGTTAAGTCACATGATCGAGGGGGTCACAGAATGAATCCATCCCTACCTATCCATTTTTGTGGGTAACGATCATTTAAAAATTCCCGAACTTCCCGGTGGTAATGAGCAGGCGCTCCGTCTTCTTGAATCCACATTTGTTTCCTTTCAAAGTCATCAACTTCTTCAAGAAACTGGGGTAATTCGTTTTGCAAAAAATTTAGATATCTAGGCCCGTTAAGCGGTTCGTGGAAAAAATATGGATCAATAATTCGAAAATTTAATATTCCACACCATACATTAAGCGACCAATGGTTTTGGTTTTGAACTTCCCGGGCCCAAAATGGTTTAATTGTTGCATAATAATACATGTTATAGCTGTTAACTGCTCCGTTACTCCGAAAAGTAGCTTCATCAGAAAACATTATTTTAGATAAAAAATTTGGATCTGCTTCCATTGCTCCATTCATGGTGGTACAAAAGTTTACTCGTCGTTCAAAATCACGGTCTTGAAGTTCTTGGTGTAGTTCCATATGAAAGGGATGATACTTTTATTTTCTCGTGGTGCGATTAGCCGTAGATTGAGATGTGTCAGATAAGTTAGCTAGTTTACGGCTGCTGACCTGGGGATTATCTTCAACATGAAGTAAAATCTCCATTTCATTTTTCCTACTTTCCGTTTCGTATACTCAACGCTACCACTACCATCAAACCGTTCGATTAAGCACTGAAAAGACTTTCTAAATGGTATACGTCTATTAGGGTACTTCGCTTCGTAAAGCCTTACTGCCAAAAGACAATTTTTTCCCGCCTCGCCCAGTATATAAACCATATCAATTAATTCATTTTTACGAAAAGCCATAACTATTACCTTTATACGTCACTTGCTACAACAAATTAAACAATTTTACTTACTTAATAGACATGTCAAAATTTGACAATGCCTACGCATTGTCAAATAAAAAAATTTATGAATTGTTGATCAAATTTCATTGCCATTTGAAACTCTCGTGTTGCCTGAAAATTTATTGAAAACAACTCTGTTTATTAATACGTGTCTAATGTAATGTGATGATCTGATGATAGCAAAATTATGACTGCGTGTTTTGTCTTGGCAACTATGATGTTATAGCGTAAGTGCAAGGGTAAAAAGTGAAAAATTCAAAATAAATCGAAAACTATTAGAAATAGGTATATGACATACTTAATAAAAATTGGAGAGTTTTGTAAAATCTATCAGAAAAAATAATAATATACAGGGTGTGCCATTTAGAAAATTTGAGATTTTTCAATTTAAAATAGTCGAAATGCATAAATTTATTTTGAACACCCTGTATCATCTAACTCAAATTTCTTTATATATATCTTTTTTTTCATCTCTATAGAATGCTTGTACCAATTATGAGTATTCCACCTTCAGAAACAATAGCGCTATTGACAATTTTTTATAAAACTGAAAACTAGTATTTTTTAAAAAAAATGATATATTAGAAAAATTGCTAAGTTTACGTATATAACATTATTAATAAAAAAAGTTATAAAATTTTGCGCAGAATTTAAAAATAAATTAGAAAATAGGATGTTTCATTTAAAAAAACATATGTTAAATCGGCCACACTTTTTGAAGTACCCTTTATACTCAAAAATAATTTTAAACTGTGCACCTTGACATTCCCTAAAACTATTTAACATTTTTTCGTCATTCCCGAAACAAATGAGATAATGAACTTTACTTTATCGTTGACTCACCCTGTAAAGCAAGTTAGGCGGATTTCGCGACTAAACTCTCGTTAACTGTTTTATATGTAGAATATCTCTGTAAAATCTTGCACCTTACTTTTTGAACACCGTCACTTCTTACTTGAATTTACCGAAAGTTATCCCAGTATCAGTAGTGGTAACTTTTTTATTAAAAATTTCAGCCTGTTTGAACCACTTATCGATCTGTGTTAAAGTAATAGTTTTACCATCGGCTTTCGTATCACCAAATTTGGCAAAATTTATAAACTGTTGATCAAATGTCATTGCCATTTGAAACTCTCGTGTTGCCTGAAAATTTATTGGAAAACAACTCTGTTTATTAATACGTGTCTAATGTAATGTGATGATCTGATGATAGCAAAACTATGACTGCGTGTTAAGGCGTTGTCCTTAAACTAAAGAATATACCTTGCGTGGTGTCCTATTTTTAGGGACTGTTATTATTACTAAGTGTGACCCAATTTTGTAGGAGAGTTTTTGCAACCAATTCCCTTTAATTTTTCAATACAAACATCTGAAAACGTTCCCATCACAACCGAGTTGGTTCAAGCACTTCAAATGAGATTTTTCTGTTTGAAAATTAACGGAAATTGCCGGCGAAAATTCACTATTATTAGTTGATATGTTATATTGTTTTGTGCGTGGTCGCTAAGGGGTGCCAGAAAATTTGAACGTTGGCAATGTATTTTTGTACATCAAGTTGAAATTAAAAGATATTTCTTGTCATCAATCAATACTTTGTTGTTGTTGTTTCCTTTATTACCTATTTATAGGCCAATGAACGAGGTTTTAGATCTGACGAGGTTTGATTGATTGATATGAAAATTTTATCAAAATACAGTCGACACTGTTTATAGTGAAACTCTATACAGTGAAAAACTCTTTATAGTGCAATTTTTTTAAGACCTAGAATATTTTAATGAAATTTCATGTAAAAAGCCCTGCATATAGTGAATCTGTAAAATAGTAACACTCTATATAATAAAATTTTTACCGGAATTTTATGTATAAATTTTTATGCATTTATTGAGATCTTGGCCATTTCGGGTTTCCCATTTTTATCTAACATTAGCACGAATTCCATTTTTATGACGCATTCTTTTGAAAAGGATCTTAATGCGTTTATAACGCCTAATGGTTGGCAATAAATCAGGTAGATTTCTGTGAAAAACCCGGGGAATAACCCATTTTATAGAAACCCGGGGAAAAACCCATTTTATAGTCGAAGCCTAATAATTCGCAAATTCAGGTTCAGTTTGTTTTTGTTTAAGAATCAAGTAAGATGTCCAAGCGAATGTGTTTAAGTTTAGCTGAGAAAATTAAAGTTTTGGAGGAAGTTGATAAAGGCTGCACAAAAATTGATGTTGCTGCAAAATTTGGTGTTTCTCCAAGTTGCGTCTCTCTGATAATAAAAAGTCGCGACAGTATCATCAAGAAACCTAGTGGTCCAAGCAGTCGAAAACGAGTACGGGTGAGTACTTACGAGGATGTAAATGAAGCAGTTTTACGATGGTTTCAAGTGGCCCGTACGCATCAAAACTTACCAATACCGGGAAATTTAATAAAGCCAAAGGCTCTACAATTTGCTAAAGAATTTAACTGTGTTAATTTTCAAGCTAGAGAAGGGTGGTTGAGTGCCTGGAAGACTCGCAATTCAATTGTTTTCAAGACGGTGTCTGGCGAGAGTGCAAGCGTTAGTCAGGAGGACTGTGACATTTGGACTGAAACTGTTTTAAAAAGTGCATTGAAAAAGTACGAGCCAAAAAACGTTTTCAATTGTGATGAAACTGGTTTGTTTTTTAAATGTTTGCCAAATAAAACTTTTGCTTTTAAAAGTGATAAATGTTTTGGTGTTTAAAACAAGTAAAGAAAGGGTGACACTTATGGTTGGAGCACACATGGATGTCTCAGAAAAACTGAAATTACTGCTCATAGGTAAAAGCAAAAATCCCCGTTGTTTAAAAGGAGTTAAATCTCTGGAGTTAGATTACGCCAATAATAAAAAGGCATGGATGACTTCTGACATTTTCGAAAGATGGATCAAAGAACTGGACACGAAAATGAAAAGCCAAAAGCGAAAGATTGTGATGTTTATAGACAATTGTGCTGCATATCCAGTTACCGTAAGTAAAAAATTAAGGAATATTGAATTGATCTTTTTTCCACCAAACATGACCTCCAAATTGCAACCTATGGACCGGGGTATTATAAAAAACATAAAACATCATTACCGAAACAGAATTGTTCACAAAATTGTTAATGCGATTGATAACAACCTTCCAGTCCAAAAATTGATTACCCTTAAAGAGTGTATGTATAACCGAAGTCGCTAAAGTATGGAGTGAAAATGTTTCTCAGAAAACTATCAAAAACTGCTTTTTAAAGCAGGTTTTACTGAAAAAATTGACGAATGGGAAGAAGAAGACGAAATGGATCTCGCTACCTTAAAAAAGCAATGGGGTATTCTACAGAAAACTGCTACTGTCGACGCAGATTTTTTTTACTTGAAGACTTCTTAGAAATCCACAATGATGTTGGCACGACAGATCTCTCAACTGATTGGAGAGCCCCACCAAGACATAATCCAGGACGATAAAAAAATTATAGAAGATCATGAAGAAGAAACTGAAACCGGGGAATGTCCTGCTAAATTTAGTGAAAATGAAATAAGAAATGCATTTGACATTGTGCGAACTACTCTCAAGGGCCAGGAAAGTGTACCTGATCAAATCTTTATGCATTTGAATAAATGCGAGAATTTTGTTGAGGAACAATTATTTTTCAAAAGTAATGTTCAAAAGAAAATAACTGATTATTTTTCCTAGTAAGCATGTACGTAGTATGTACATATGTATTAACAGATTTCGTATTATTCTTTTTATTTCGTATGTTGTACGTATGTTGTACGTACATACATAAAGTCCGTACGTTATATTTTTACACGTATTTTTACAAGTGCGTCATAGTTTTTCTTTAGGCAAGTTTTCAGGCAATATCCCAGACGACTATATTTTTTTGTCTCTTTTTACCAATACCTATGATTTATTGGTGAAAAGAGACAAATAATATAATAGTCGTCTGTTATATGGCCTGAAAACTATGACGCACGGGTAAAGATATAACGTACGGACTTTATGTATGTATTTAGTCCTGTACATGCTATGTACTATTTAAACTTTCAAATGTTTAATAAAATCTTTTCTAATAATTTAATTTTGCAGTTTTTTTTGTTGCGTGTACCTTATAAAATACAAGTAAATGATTACCAATATAAAATACATACATAGCAATATATACAGATTTTTTCTTTATATAGTGAAAAACTTTCTATAGTGAAATTTCGGTTAACATTTTGGTCTTTCACTGTATAGAGTGTCGACTGTATAACACTTTTATTAAAAATAGAATAACCGGTCAAGTGCAAGCTGGACTTGCCCAATTAGTGTTCCATACGTTAATTGCTTTTACAATAAAAATTTTTGTTACCGAGGTATAAAATGATCCATGACTTCACAAAACACACTCCAAATGAGTTTTCAACAGTTTTTTCCGATCTTTACTAAAAATGGATAACTTTGAAATTTTTGTATTTTTTTAAAAATACCAGATTAATTATTAAAGGTAATGCACTCGTGATAATTTTCATTTAATCTACACCCTCTGGAGAATAATCTAGAATTTTTTCAAAATTTTTTGATAAGTACTTTTCGAGATAAAGGGGGGACAGCGATTTTTTAAAAAATAATATAAAGAAAAGTGTGCGCAAGTATTACATCATATATATTTTTCAATTCGTGTTTTTACAAGCTTTCATTTAACACCCCACTCGATAACCTGGTAAAAAAAAAATTTTCACTTCCGATTTCATTCCACAAAACTAACCCCTTAAGTCAAAATTTAACTTTCAAAACTACACGGCTCTGATGAGGCCACCAATTCCTATATTAGTACCAAATTTTAACTTTCTGCGTCAAATAGTTTCGGACAAAATCGGGCATGACAGATGGACAGATACCGAAGTGATCTTATAAGTATTCCGTACGGAACACTAAAAAAAACATTTCAATTGATAAAAGTGGGGTTTTAGTAGCGTTATACACAATTTGAAGAGTTGTAGATATTTTTTGAATATATAACATATATATGTTAAGTTGTCGGAAAAAGTATTGAGCTTTTTTCTCGTTAGAGAGCTTTTGTATCAGATATCTCAGGTAATAAAGTCGCATTGGGTCATACTTAGCGTCAGTTGAAAGCTGACATTTGACAGTAGTAGATCTGTAAAAACTGTGGGAAATCGATTACTGAGACGTAATTTTGAGCGCTTTAAAGATGAGTGAAATTTCTGCAAAAGTTTGTTACATTTTACAGTTTTATTTCGATAAAGGCACAAATGCTGCACAGGTCTATGAAGATATTTGTGCTGTTTATGATCAAGATATGTTATCAAAACCAACAGTCAAAAGATGGTTCAGTCGTTTCTGTTCTGGAAATTTCGATGTCAAAGATGCTCCTCGCACTGGTCGATCAGTGACAGAAACGGTTCATAGGATTTTGGCAAAAATTGAGAAAACCCGGCATGTTAGTAGCCATGGCATCGCCAAGGAATTAAACATCCATCACATAATAATTTTAAATTACTTGGAGAAAGCTGGCTACAAAAAGAAGCTCCAAGTTTGAGTGCCACATGATTTGATGCTAAAAAAATTTACTTGGTCGAACTTCCACCTGTAAATCTACAGAAATGTAACGAAATCGAGCCATTTCTGAAAGTGGTTGATTATAAATCAAGAACTACGGGAAAAAAAGTGGCGTGGGCAGTAGCAACTTGCTCCTTCGACAGGTTTATCTGGCACAGAAAATGTTCACCTTTCAGAAATTTTGGGCCGTTGCTACTGGCACATTATCCAATAAGGCTCAATTCAAATATTCCATTTTTGGAGTGAACGGCAGCACTCTAGACGTGGTATAGTATCATTAGCTGGTTCAGCTGGACTTGCGCTCAATGACTGACAAGAGTCGATGTTGGCCCGGGGGCCCTTTTTTCTTAACTCCAAAAATAGCGTGAATGCTCACGCCAGCTCAAATTCTGTTTCATTTATTTCGTTTTGACGAGAATATAGTAGAAATAGGGGCAAAAAACGACCATTTGTTTGGTAGAATTGGAAGGGAATCGTCCATTACAAGCTGCTGCAGCCTGGTCAAACGCTTGATTTTGACCTCTACTGTCAGTAATTGACGAGGTTGAAGCAAGCGATTGAAAAAATCGGCCGGAACTAGAAGGCGGAAAAGTTAACATTTTCTACTAACGCCCAGATTACCAGATATATATATATATATATATATATATATATATATATATATATATATATATATATATATATATATATATATATATATATATATATACAGGTTGCCCCATATGTATAGAATAATGATTCCACAGCATTTATTAATCAATGTATCAAAAAATGTTTAAATATAAGTTATAGGGTGTTATACGGTGCACATGCTCACCTTGACAATAAAATGTTTTGAAATGTCAGTTCGAAGAAATTACGCCATCTTGTTTTTTTAAATGGAAAGCCCGGTATATTATTTTATTTTTGAGTCCTACTAAAAATTCTAGATATTATTTGTCTAACATACCATATGTTTTAAATTGAACTGTTTTGGAATTATTGTCATTTAAAATTTAAAACAAAAAAACGACAAAAAAAACTATTAATAAATACTCTAGGTTTATTTTTAAGGTAACAATTACTCAAAAAGTCAGTGAAGCAATGACCCAATCTGTCATAAACAGGCTGAACAGAGTTATGCAGAGAATCTGGGGTGGTCTGTGCTACTTCATATTGAATTCTTTGCTGTAAATCTTCCACAGTTTCAGGTCGACTTCCATAAACTTTGGTTTTCAAATGACCCCATTAAAAAATCGAGTGGCGTACGGTCGGGACTGCTTGCAGGCCATTCTACAGAACCTGTTCTGCCTATCCATTGATTAGGAAAAATTGCATTCAAATATCTACGAACATTGATTTCATAGTGAGGAGTTGCTCCGTCCTGTTGCTACCACAGATTATTGTTAGGGGTATCCAAATTATTTTCATCGGGAAAAAGACCTGCACAAGTTGGAATAACTTGCTCTTGGAGTAACTGTAAATACCGCTGTCCTGTAAGATTTCCATCGATAAAAAAGGGACCAATGGTATGACGTCCATAAATCCCTGCTCTCACGTTTATCTTTTGTGGTCTTTGAGAATGATTGTCGATTATCCAGTGGGGAATCTGAGTAGACCAGTACCGGCAATTATGCCTGTTAACTCTTCCCTTAAGATAAAATGTGGTCCTCGTCAGAAAAAACAATATTATGATTTAGGTTAGGATCATTATTGATTCGTCCATCATGACCTCGCGAAATTCAACGCGTGTATCGTAGTCATCTTCAGATAATTCTTGCAATAGAATGGGTTTGTATGGATGTAATTTTTCTTCATTCACTATACGACTTAAGGTACCTTATGTTGTGGTCTAGGCAGAGCTGACACAAGCCAGCTTAATTTTTTTTTTTATTTGATCTCCTTAATTTCAAATATCAACAATTCCAAAACAGTTCAATTTAGACATATGGTATGTTAGACAAATAATATCTACAATTTTTAGTAGGACTCAAAAATAAAATAATATGCAGGGCTTTCCATTTAAAAAAAATAAAATGGCGTAATTACTTCGAACTGACAGTTTAAAACATTTTATTGTCAACGTCAGCATGTGAGCCGAAAAATAGCGCAAATGATATTAAATAATGGGGTGCCTGTATAAGAACACTTGAAGCTTTAAATTACTCACGGGATAAATTTCGACCAATAGGATGTTTCTCTTCTTGTCCTTAAAAGCATCACGAAGTCACAGGGTGCCAAATCAGGCGAATTAGGGGGAGGAGATAACAGCCATGGAATTGTTCGTCTAAAACTGAGCTCCACATTCTCGTTCCCGAAGCTTTGGCAGCTTTTTAACCAATAGAAAATTCGTCAACGATGCTCGGAATTGACAGACGACCGCCTTCACGAATAATTTCTTGAATTTTGACGATGATTTCGGGCATGGTTGCTGTCGAAAGTCTTCTTGACAGCTCAGGGCTTCGTTCCCAAATGCTCTCCGAATCATTTCATATGTTTTAGAAGCACTTTTCCCGAGTTTATATAAACGTGCTCGTGTTTCGTCTCCATTGTAAAAATCACGAGGACCTAATTACTCAATTAGATGTTTACGTGCACACAGAACAAATTAACCGAGTTAGCAAGTTGAGACTTGCCATGCAGCTTTAGTTAGTTAGATTTGTTTAGAGGCGCAACACTTTCAGAGGCAACGTAAATGTCGGCAATCGATACCTACGACCAACGGACATTCTACCACTAGACTAAGCAACACTAGATTCAACATGGACTACCCTTGATTAATTAAGGCCGTAGTTTAGTTGAGCAACTCCTTCAGTTTTAAAAAGTGTAAACAACACACACGACTAACACAATTATAACACCACACCCCCGGAAAATGGGGAACTAGGTTAAGTTAGCATTAAGTTAGGTTAAGGTAGGTTAGATCCACATATTAGAAAATTAACCTTAGAGTTAGCATACATCAAATATCTAGACATTGACAAACCAGAATTGTAAAAGGAGTAGAGGGTTTTCCCAGCTCACAAGGAGTTTTAGTGGGTATGCCAACCCTTCAGGTCGGTGAGCCCCACATACCTGGAGCACTTTGGGGCACCCTTACGGTGACGCAGACTGCTCCAGAAATCCATAAAGCGGATTTCTCCCTGTAAAAAAAAAAAAAAAAAAAAAAGTTTAGAGGCGCATAGGGTTATTTTGCGCCACTGTTGTTATTAGATTAAATTGTGGTATTTGATATCTTTGAGGTATAAAATTATTTTTTTTTTATATTGGTTGAAATGGTTTCAGGATCAAGTGTTGATTTCAGTGTATGTGGAATAAGATATTTGTTTCTAATGTCTTCATGTATGGGATCCTCGAATAAGTGTTTTACGAATAGTGGTCCATCACAAAGTTGACATTTTGGTAGAGCTTCATTTTTTAGTAAATGGATGTGGGTTGCATAGATGTGACCCACACACAATCTGCGCCATGTTGTGTTTTCCCTTCTGGTGAGTGTTTCATTGTGAAATGGCTGATAAACAAGGGGTTTTACCTCCCAGAGTTTATTTGAGGTGTCTAATAAATCCCATTGTAATTGATAGAGATTTCTATATGTTTGATTTAATAGATTATAGCAGGGATGCTCAAACGGTCGATCGCGATCGACAAGTCGATCGCGAGTGCTTTTTGAGTCGATCTCGAGAAAAAAATTCCGATATAGAACTATTCACAGATTTTGTTTTAGGTAACTAAAACAAAATGTAATGAATAAACTACTAAAATTTATTCGATCCACAATTAGGCCAGAATAACCCCCTCATCACTTTCTTTTATCGTAATAACCCCCTGCTAGTGGCAAAAGGCGGCTTTATCAAAGGAACGCGCGGTACTTGTCAAAGAAAAGCCGCGTTTTTGATTCCCGCCGATTTTTCTAGAAACTTCGGGAGGCGTGTTTGACGGGAACATTCGAGACTTCGTTCGCGCCGATATAAATGTTGCGCCTGCGGGAATAGGAGTCAGTCTGAGTTGTAACTTGAAGGCGATACATCGATACAAAGTTTATTAATGAATAATCCAACATGAGTGCGGCGAAGAAAAGTAAAACTTATCATTTTAATAACGATTGGGAGGAAGAACTTTTCTTTTGTATGGTAAAGGATAAGTGCATTTGTCTCATTTGCCGTGCGTCAGTTGCAATACCTAAGCGTGGGAACTTAGAGAGGCATCATAAAACGGTTCATGAAAACTATGAAAAGGATTTTCCGCCACAGAGTGAATTAAGAAAACGAAAAGTACGTGATTTGATAACTTGTTTGAAAAAAGAACAAACCATGTTCACAAGACCAGCCAAACAATCAAAAGCTGCAACGATCGCGTCATTTAAAATATCTCATATATTGGCGAAACACAAGAAACCATTTGATGATGGATTGGTTGTGAAGGAAGCATTTATTGAAGCGGGTAAAACTTTATTTGGAGATTTTAAAAATAAAACAGAGATTATGTCTGCTATTAGAGAACTTCAGTTATCTCGTCCGACTGTCACAAGGCGTGTTGAAGTCATGAGTCAGGACATGGCAGATAAACTAAAACATGATATCATTGAATGTACATACTTTTCTTTACAGTTCGACGAATCCACCGATATGACAGACACTGCTCAGCTGTGTATTTTTATTCGAATGACATGTCGGCTAAGGAAGAGTTTTTGACAATGATTCCTCTGAAAGGAAAGACCCGTGGCGAAGATATATATGACGTTTTCTTCAATTTTGTAACAAACTACAAGCTACCAATATATAAACTAGTGTGCATTACAACCGAGCACCAGCAATGACTGAAAACAAAAACGGTTTTGTGGCATTGTGTCGAGCTAATGATGATTTCCCTTCATTTTTCTCCTTCCATTGCATTATACATCAACAAGTTTTGTGTTCAAAAGTTCTAAACATGGAGGAGATTATGGGCATTGCAATAAAAATTGTGAATTCTATCCGTGCACGTAGCTTGCAACGACGGCTCTTTAAATTGCAGTTGGAAGATAGTGAGTCAGCTGAACACACTGATTTAGTTCTTCACACGGACGTCAGGTGGTTGAGTCGAGGAAAATTCCTAGAAAGGTTTCAAGAATTATTGCCCGAAATAACAGCTTTTCTGGACGAAAGAGGTGATGACACTCAGATGCTGAAAAACGGAAAATGACTGACTGATTTGGCATTTTTGACAGACATCACAATGCATTTAAACACCCTTAATTTGGGAGCGTCAAGGTAAAGGAAAAACTATTATTGAGATGATTAGCGCAATAAACGCATTCAAAAGTAAATTGCAACTTATGATAGATCAACTGAAAAGAAAGGATCTGAAAAATTTTCCGTCTTTGAAAGCAAGGATTCCTCAGTTGAATTATGATATTTATGAGGCAGAATTATCAAATATTTTGGGCCAATTCGAAATACGTTTTTATGATTTCAGTAAATTGGCAAATATCGCATCATTTATGAGTTATCCTTTTTCGTGTAAAAACATTGAGGAATTAGCTACTGAAATAGCAAGTCAGTTTAACATGAACTCATGTTCTGTTGAAAATGAGTTAGTGCAGATTATATCAGATATACATCTCAAACCCACAGCATCTGCATCTGATGTTTTATATCTGAAGGTAAATATCCGAATCTAAGGCAAATCGCCCTTCAACTGACGGCAATGTTTGGGTCAACTTACTTGTGCGAGTCTGCATTTTCTGAAATGAAGATAATTAAGTCAAAATATCGCAATCGACTAACTGACGAACATATGTCATCATACTTGCGATTAGCACTCGGTAATTACGTACCATCTTATGAAAAGTATACTGAGGACATGCAGTGCCACGCTTCAACATCCAAAGTCACTCTTTAGTTAAGTTTAGACACTAGAACTCGTTTGTTTTGTAAGAACCAATAAACTCGCAATTTTGAATAATTATGAGTTTTTTCATTGACATTTTAGAGCAGACCTACACTTACCTTGATTAAAAAAATGCATATTGTGCGGAAAACTAATATCTATGCCACGATACACCCTACCTAGACGACAATCCTGCATCACACTTACTTGCAGCCTCTCAGAGTCGATCGATCGTAGTCTTAACAATATTGAGGTAGATCGCCAGCAGTTCAAGTTTGAGCACCCCTGGGTTATAGTATTCAGTCGGATGATTTTCTTCTTTTATGTTCTGCCCGGTTATTGTGGCTCTTTTTGCCAGTGAATCAGTTAATTCGTTGCCTCTGATTCCTGCATGCCCAGGAATCCATATGAAATCAACTGTGATGTTTTTAATTTTTGCTACGTATAATAGATCATAGGTATGTCTAGTGTACGCATAGGTAAGTTTTCCTGAGTCAATTGCTCTCAATGCACTCTGGGAATCAGATACTATAAGATATTTCCGATTTTTAGTTTGAGTTTGACCACATCTCTTATGCTTTCTTTAATTGCCCACAGTTCAGCAGCAAAGATAAAACAGTGGGATGGTAATCTGAAGATTTTTTCTGAATGTTTGGAATAATAAGCCGCACCAACACCGATATTGGATTTGGAGCCATCAGTGAATCGTAGTGTATGGTTTGATATTTTTCATTTATGATAGACCGAAATTTTGTTGTGATCTGCCGTAGTTAATGGCGATAAGGAGCAGTTGATGGATGGGTGTGGTGTTTTCCATGGTGGAAAGGAGGTGAATAAGGGTTAAGAGTATGTAGGGATTGGTAAGTTGAGAGGGAGTATAAGTGTTCTGATTCGGTTTTGAATAGAGTTTTTGGGAAAAAGGAGGTTTCGATGTATGTTGGTGAGGTTTATGGAAGATTTGAGGTGTGGACGATAAAGAGTTGAGGCTAGATATTTAAGTAGGGATTTCTGTCGGACTAGGTTTAGGGGGTTGCCATGCAGCGTTGTTACGGATGTACCTACCACCACCTATCGGAGCGAGTCAATACTATTTCGCGTTAGTTTCGAAACTTTTGAATTGCACTATGTATTTTTGAATCACAATCAGTTCTTGAATCCAGATAGGTATATGAAATTTTTTAGAACACTTAACGTGTTCAGTGGCGACTTTCCGATGTTTCGTCTACGATTGCACGACGCATCTTCAAAGATCTGAACTTTTTGAGTTTAGGGTACAAAATTCATTTGCTAGCGAAAAATGAAATCTCTGGTTTTGTTAAAAATAATCTTTATTGTAATCACCGCCTTCCAAACAGTCTGTTATACATGATTTAATCAAAATAATAATAATAATAATAATAAAACAATAATAATAATAGCTAACCACTATTAAAAAATACACATTTTATACGCGTAACATAAGCTAAAACTATTAATAATAGTAAGGTGATAATTTTGAAATATCACATTAGGCAAATTTTGGCACCGGCCAGGTTATTCCTGGTCAATGTGTCGCCTCGTGTCAAATCTGTATGAAGAAAAGAGACGTATATACGACCAAGTCAAAAAGTTTGACGACCCAGTCAACGCGAAAATTTGCGAATAACTCTCATTTATATTGACATTCACCACGTAAATTGACAGTAAAACGAGGCATTGAACTGTGCAGCTGTCAACTGTCTCAAGTATAATTTAATAGGTTGAAATTGACAATAAATTCATTACGTCTGAAATGTCAACATGAATTGCACTACATTATTTTCAAAACTATCCACGATAAAGTATATTTTACGGTAACAAAAATAATGGGGGTATTATAGTTATAATTTTTAATTAGACTAGGTTTACCGATAATTCCACAACTTTCGTATGCTGCCTAGATTCCTCAAGTACATCACAACACTTGTATATGCATTAAATTTCAATAATTCATCATTCAAACATGATCGATTTTAAATCGTATCAAATTAGAATCACTCTTCGAATCCATCACCTACTATTGATTGAGGCGCCGTTTGGTACCTGTATTTTTTTTTCAAGATTAAAACGCTGAATTTAGTGTTGTCATTTTGAGAATTCAAATGGATCATGCAATAGTAGGTTATAAGTCGAAAAGTAAGTACAATTTGATTGCACATCTAAACTGAAAAACCAAGATTTATGGTTTTCAATTTTTGATAGATTTTGATAGAAATTACTGGAGGGTACTAACGCTTCAATATTAGATAGACTAAAGGAAGCCTTCAAGGAAAAAAAAAGACGGGCAAAATGGACACAAGGTGTGTTGCTTTTGCAACACAACATACCGGTTGATAACAGCAAAGTTGTGATGGGGCTCTACACAAATACGGGTTCGAACAACTCGTTCATCCATCTTACAGTCCAGATTTGGCCCCTAGCGATTTTTATTTATTTCCAAATTTGAAAAAGGAGCTAGGGAAGTAAATTTAATGACGATAGTGAGGTCGAAGACGCTATTTCGACCCATTTTGAGGGCAAAGATAAAAAATACTTTTTTGATGGCTTCGAGAAGCTAATTTCACGATCTAACAAATTTATTGAGCTCAGGCGTGATTATATTGAAAAGCAAAAATAGTTTTACAATAAAATTACTTAATTATTTGTTAACTGTCACTAAATATATTTGTAAAGATTTTACAATTGCGTTATCGCAATTTCGTAGTAGAACTACATTGTCAAACGCTCAACTAAGACTTCGGCGAGTCTTAGTTAAGCGTTTGACAATGTAGTTGTACTACGAAATCGCGATAACGCAATTGTAAAATCTTTACAAATATTTTTAGCGACAGTTAACAAAGTAATTAAGTAATTTTATTGTTAAAATGTACTGTCACAAAGTAACGGACCAATCAATCAATTCTTTAAAAATAGTTTTGTTGTTTTATTTAATTTACAACCGTTCCAGTCCGTCGGACCTCCCCTTGTATTAATCACTTAAAAAATTAACCGTATGTTGACAGATATGATACATCTAGATCATTTTCCATCCGTCGTGCAAGTCAAGTGAGGTCGATTTCACGGTGTGACTAGGGGGGGGGTGTGACTATCACCGTTGTTTGAAAGTGCTGGAGTTATTTCGTTACGGTGTTTTTTAGATCATATCTTAGTTAGATGTCGGCAGAAACATCGGCACTATAAATAGGCTTGATAAAAGTCGAAACGTTGGCGATCTCGTAAAAATCAACAAGTTTTATTTCGCCTGAAACCCACTATTAACAGCGTACTACGCCATGTTAATGCCCGCAGATGCTATGGAGCAAATCAAGTACCAAATTAGACATCGTACGCGAAAGAAGCGCGAGTTTGCCCGTAAGTTTCATTACACACGTAGAGATCTTGTTTAGGCGGTTGTCATATCCTACGACTGAAGTTAAAAGTATTCTAGTTAATGTAACAACAGTTTCAGACTTTCAGCTGATTATTTGACTAATAAATATAAATCTTTTCAAGTATCACAACTTGAAGAACAATCTTCTTCAATTTCTAATCATGATATTTATAGTTAAACCCAATGTCAGGAAGAAATATCACGCATTCATTTTTTACACGATGAACACTATGGTTAAACGAAGTGAGAGTTTAAAAAGTGCAAATAAAATATATGTTTTTGGACCTACAAAAAGCTGAATAAAATAAAATAAAAATATCGCAATCCACACATAAATTAGTGTTTTTTTAATGTACTTGTGGAAATAGGCTCTCATTATTTTTAAAACTGAATTATTTAAAAGACAAACGTAAATTTGACATAACAGGAATGTAAGTATGACTGTTAATAAAACTAGAAAAGTATAAAAAGAATGAAAAGAACCATACTTAGAAAAAATAGGATAATACAAACTTTTTAGTTACCAGAGTTACTGATAAACATGCTCAAGGTACAATGATGCTCTATTGCCAAATTATTTTAATCTAAGATTGGTGAACCGAAAACACTCTCAATGATTAAAAACGATGGCTAATTTGCCCAATTTCAGCTTTATTGCTAGCTTGATTTTTAAATCAAATAAGGTATAGGTAGTAAGGTCCAAAAGTTTTCGGCCGCAATATGTTTAAAGAAGTTTGAACATGTTTAACTTCCTCAACCCCCTTTGTTCTGTTGTGCTGTAGTTATAAATAATTTGTTACTCTACCGTTCACTGCAGCTACAGTAATAAATAAAAGATCTGTATTGTGCGATCATTAAATTGTTGAGGGAAGAACGCGAAAGACTGGCAGAAATTGCTTAGATGCTGTGTATGACAAATCTTCCCAGTCATGTCCGATAGGGTAAATAGTTTCTGCTAGGGAGAGAATCGATTGAAAGTGATGCTCATCGAGGCAGACCTACAGAACAACTCGCTTCAGATACAATTACGATGGTACCCGAAGGACTACTAAGAAATAGGCGACTGAAAGAAAACTCAATTAGCAAGGTGTGGACTTTTAAAAACCACGGTGCATCGAATTCTACGCGACGATCTCGGTATGATTACAAGATGGGTCCCAAAACCTTTAAATGTTCTCAAAAACACGATATGTGAGGAGGCAAGAAAAAGATGTGATTGACTCAATTTGACGCGAGATGAAACAATGGTTCTGTACCATAGTCCCGTGTCTAAACGGAAATCTATGAAGTAACATCATGATGGATTCCCACAGCCAACAGAGGCAAAAGTGACACAATCACAAAAAAAATCTTGTCCGTCATCTTTTGGGATGAGAATGAAGTACTACAATCACTAAAAGAGAGTATGCTTAATTAGTATACAAATTGAATGATCTTTGATTGTGTTAGCCGATACCTGTTGGAAATTCATAATAAAATTATATAAAAACACTATGTTTTAAATTTCCAATAATTTAAAATGACTTGACAATTGTTTCACCATACAATGGCTTCTTCAGAAGTGAATCAGAAAGAAAAATTTGTGGATCGTGTACTAAAACCTACGTAGGACAAACTGGTAGATCTTTTGAAACTCGCATTAAAGAACATAAACATAGTTATTTAAAAAACAAGAACAATTCACATCACGCAATCCATATAATAAACGAATCTTATAATTTTAATGATGCATTCAAAATCCTACATGTAGAAAATAAATCAAACAAATTAAATATGCTTGAATGTCTTGAAATTAACAAACGGAAAAACTCCAATCTATTATTAAATGAACAGGTAGACTTAAACCATTCCCCTTTACTTAATCTTTATTAGTTCTCAGAATTAGTACCACAGATTTGCATCTTTAAAATAACTGTCAGTAAATAATATAATAAAATGATTAACATAATCTTATGTAATTAGGATAGTTTTAAGTATTATATAACCAGTATTATTACCAAACATTTTTCTTTCTAATTCACTTCTGAAGAAGCCATTGTATGGTGAAACAATTGTCAAGTCATTTTAAATATATAAATTTAAATTTAAAACATAGTGTTGTTTTTACATGATTTTAAATTGAAGGATGTCAGAAAAACGTCGCCGATCTAGCCTTAACGACTATTTTTTATTCTCTACATTGAAGACGGGCCCGTACGGGAAAAAATCTAACATGATTGTATGATTCTATTACCCTTGAACCGGAATATTTTGGACCTTAGTACGTACAACAGCTGTATAAAATGAGTGTTTTCGTTATTCCCAAGTTAGAATGATTTATATATAAAACATTAATTTAAATACGTTAAACACGTTTAACGTAGTGTAAGTAATTTACTACAAGTAATTTAACTCCGGTCATCTGATGCAATCTTATTGACTAAGATTTCTAAAATAAGAAAAATGGCAAAAATAAAAATATTTCCCCTCTATTCCTATGGCCTTCAACAGATATAATATTTCAATATATTTCATCTAAATTATAAGCCGATACATTTTTATTAATAAAAACTACAATTTAATATTACTTTATGCTTAAAACTAAAGTATTTTTTACAAAATTTAGTTTTTTTTTTGGTTAATACACAGGGCTGAGATAATATTGATGAGAAATATATTTTTCTATTACTTATATTAGACGCTACAGCAGTGGATGCCAACTGTTTCTCACTTTTACTTCCTCAGTCGCAAAATACACTTTTCATTACCTATTTTGAAAAGAAATATCTTATCCAAGTACATACATGGTTGCCAGGTGTCGGTGTTCAGTTTTTCAAGGTACTGTCCAGGTGAAAATAGAAAAAAAAAACAAGACCATGGAGTGTTCGTTTCGTTAAAATTAACGTCGTCGTAACTGCTTTCCAGAACAGACTTAATAATTAAAATTAAAAAATAAGTCATATCCTCTTTCTGTGTTTGAAACTTATTTATTTCTTAATGTACTTCCATAAAAAATTGAATTACTTTCCATCTCACATTGTCAAACACACATTCCACACAAAGAAAAACTCTTTGTTAAATAAATTTGTCTTTTTTCTCTACTTTAGAAAAATTTCCATTGTTAAGGTCGCGCGCTCAAGAAACTTAATAAAAACATATTTATTTGTTAAAAAATTCGACAAACACCCTCTCCAAATGTTTTCCCCATTTAAAGGGTAAGGCTACTCCAGGTCCCAGGAAAAAAGGCTAATTTCGGGAATTTTTTTCAATAGTATAATGAGAGCAGTCGAAAACTTATTTGAAATACTTTATTAAACAAATATTGAAGCGTACAAAAATTTTTTTTTCTATCCTTTAGTTTAAAACGACCGCTTCAGAATCCAAGACGACACACATCCACCTTTTATGCGAGGCGTGAAAACCTAGAGTAAAAAACTAAAAATATGTTTTAATGAAAATTCATTAATACATGTCAAAAACCAGTGGATAACGTACGGATTTTACGGTAAGTTATAAACTTCCTTTTTTATAAACAACTTTTCGTGAATTTTTTTGGGGTGAAAAATGAACCTTTTTTTTCAAATGTGCATCATTTTCGAAAAACGATATTTTTAAATTTCCGTAAGTTGTCCACTAGTTTTTGACATATATTAATAAGAATTTTTTGATTTTTTGTTTTAAGTTGAAATCTACGGGAGCAATCGTTTTGCTCGTTTGGATTCTGAAGCAGCCATTCTGGATTAAAAAGATATTAGTGTACACTTAAATATTTGTTTAATAAAATACTTCAAATAAATTTTCGACTGCTTTTATTATACTCTTGAAAAAAAATTCTGTTACTAATTTTTTTCTGGGATCTGGAGTGGCCTTATCCCTTAATAAAAACATATTTATTTGTTACAATTCGAGCGGTATCCTTTCCAAATGTTCTCCCTACTTAAAAGAGTAGTTAAGGAGCCTAGATAAGAATGATGTCTTTTCTCCTGTAATTTATATACAGGTAACTCAATTTTTCGTCATTTTCTCTATGTCCCATCTTATATCTAAGGTTCGTGATAACGTTTAAAATAAATAACGTTTGCCTAGTGCTACTTTCAATCGAATTTATCGTTTAGTTTCAGAGATATTTGCAGTATTCGACAGCATACACATGGCCCTGAATCTTTTCTAAGTCACCACTGAAACCTACTGTAGGTTCAGCTACAGTAGCGCCTGGAAACAGTAAGGGCCCAACGAGCTGCGTGTATGCTCTAGAATACTACGACTAATTTCGAAGCTTGGGTCAGACTAAACATCAACTTAATTTGATGTAGAGAAAAAGAGCTTTTGTTCACTAATGGTAAAGTGCTACTTTTAATTTAAGGTTAATCTTGATGTAACGTAATTTAATGTGGGTATTTATTTGCTTCATTTTATGAAAGATTTTCTAGTCCATAGGTTATAATTTTAATTTTTAGGCTCATTACCTTTAAGTTAGGACAACGAATTTTTTATACGTCTAACCACAAACTTATAACCAACCCTGGTGTTAGTCTACTAAAACCGAAACATGTGGGCTATTTAGTAATAAATCAGTTTCAAAAAAAAGGGGAAAGATCGGGCCTATTCTTTGTCCTTAGATCAGCCCTTGGTATAAATAACATAACTATCTTATATGAAAAATTAAACAAACTACAAGCATGGATGAAAACTATTCCGATTTCTAAAAACTTTGCGTTTGTAACCACTGAAATCCACCCCCCTTCTTCTCCAATCACTCCCGCTCTGTTCTTTTCTGACAAATCTGGCAACCCCCTATGTAGAAAATTGAAATTCTATGAAGTCGGCAACCAATGGTATAGAGACCTAAATAAATTTATTATTATCAAATATAACCCTTAACCTATCAACTGTCCAATTTTTTGGTTATATTTTTGAATAGACACGTAAGATGTACGAATTCTAAAAAGTTTTCGTAAAAGAATCACAAGACAAAATGACACTTACTGATAGAGATAATAAGATCAAAGAAAAAAATTACCATATAGAGAGCTAACACATACGAGATGCGATCCAAAAGTTCCCGAACTAACGCTATGTGGTCATAACGCGAAATATTATCAACTCCCGCCGATATTAACAATGTTGCGTGACTAATACCAACTTGCTTCTTCGTTCAGTTTGTTCTGTATCCGTAAAACTCTAATTGTGTCTCTGCGAGTTTTACAATGGATTCGAATAAAACGCAACGCGCGTGTGAAATTTTGTTTATGAAATAATTTGGAAGGCGTTGGGGGACGAAGCCTTAGGCCGTACGCAAATTTTCGAGTAGTTTTCGCGATTTAAGGTGGAAATCATGTCCAAAGTTCAACAAATTATTAGTGAAGACCTTCGTCGGATAATCCTGAGCATCTCTGACGAACTTTCTTATGATTAGAGAACGGCCGAAGGTTTGGAACTGCATCACAGCAATGCACCGACTCACAGTTCGTTCTGTACGCAACAGTTTTTAGCGAAGAATTCCATGACCATCACCCCTCCACGTATTCGCCTGATTAGCATCTTGTGACTTCAAGCTGGTTCCGCATACGAAAATGATTTTAAAGAATCGTCGCTAGAGGTAGTGACAAAATCGACCGTCCATAAAATGTTGGACCAGAAAACGGTGAAACCAGACTTTGAAGCTGACTGGGAATCACGAAGCCTAAATATAACCACTTCTGATTTTATAGCGTCCGGAATGTTTGGATTGCACCATGTATATATCTTTATTCTTTTATTATGTTATTATTAAGTGCCTCAGTAATATTTTTAAAATTCTCTCATCATTTAGTGTTGCTACACTACAGCTAAATTTTCATTACAGTGTACGATAAGTAGCTCTGTATCGACTACTTTTTAAAATTGTTTTGACGTTATTTAGTATATTCAATTTTATGGAAGAAATTACCGATTCTTACTAATTTTTTCACACAATTTTACATAATACTGACCGAAAAAATCACTTAATTTAAACATTTTTTATCCAAGAAACTAAAAATTTCTTTTAATTCGAGTACAATTTCTTCCTAAAAACTAAATAATAGCGAAACCACATTTTTCCCTTATTAAAAACATCTTAATAACATAGTTCTTGATTACTTACATTGGCCCCCCTCAATGATACTAACCTTCATGAAGTAATAATATAAACTACGCAACAAAAATATGGCTGCCAATAGAAAGGCGGCCACATACGCGACGTATATGCCGCTATACTGCTTAGAGAATTTGTAGGTACCTAGCGTTACGCCAATACCTATTGATAAACAGATTACTGTTAAAATGAAGAAAATATTCCCCCTTCCGCGGGAATAGTCCGGGCCGACTGATGAGACCTTGCGACAATGGGGGCAGCGGGCTAGAGCATTGTTTAGTGTATTAAACTGAAAAATAAGTAAAAAAAAATAATAAATTTTCCTGATTTACAAGTGTTACCTGTGAAAATTCGAATATACTGCATACTTACCAAAAACGTATCCCGACAATGTCCACAAGTAACTCTGCACATGCCGGGCATTGACGGCACTGGAGGAGTTACGGGACTGGGTGCTAAATTAATAATGCGTTTGCAATTTGGTCTTGGGCAAGCAATTCGCTGAGAGGAACTCTTGCAAATGAGTAGGCAATTGCAGGGACAGCGCACGTATTTTTTTCCCGGAGGAGCATTTCTAATCGGCTAAAAATGAACATGAGATAAAAAATTATATTACGATTGTACAGGGTGAGTCAACGATAGAGTAAAGTTCATTATCTCATTTGTTTCGGGGATGATGAAAAAATGTTAAATACAATAATTTTAGGGAATGTTAAAGTGCACAATTTAAAATTATGTGTGGCCGATATAACATATCTTTTGTTAAATGAAACATCATCAACATAATTAATAATGTTATATACCTAAACCTAGTAGTTTTTCTAATATTTATTTTTTTTTAAAAAAAAATACTAGTTTTCAGTTTTGTGGAAAAAAAAATGTTTCTGAAGGTGGAATACTCATAATTGGTACGAGCGCTCTATAGAGATGAAAAAAAGATATATGTAAACAAATTTGATTTAAATGCTACAGGGGGTTCAAAATAAATTTATGCCTATTTTAAATTGAAAATTCTCAAATTTTTTAATCGGCACACCCTGTATAATATTATTTTTTCTGGTAGATTTCACAAAATCCTCCAACTTTTATTAAGTATGTCATATACCTATTTCTAATAGTTTTCGATTTATTTTGGATTTTTCAATTTTTACCCCTGTTTTTAATACACTTACGCTATTGTGAAAACATAAACAAATAGTTAATAATAATTTTAATATAGTTTAACTTATCTAATGATTAATTATTATGACATAATAAATGTTCAAAAATATGCCCGTCTACTGAAATAATGTGTAGTCGTTTACTATATTTTCCTTCACTTTCCTTAGCATAAAGGGTGTTATTGTCCTGCACGCATCCCGTATCCTATTTTCCATATCTACTGGTGTTGTAGGGGGATTCACATAAACACGATCTTTAATGTCGCCCCACAAAAAGAAGTCAAAAAGTATTAAGTCACATGATCGAGGGGGCCACTGAATGAATCCATTCCTACCGATCCATTTTTGTGGGTAACGATCATTTAAAAATTCCCGAACTTCCCGGTGGTAATGAGCAGGAGCTTCGTCTCGTTGAATCCACATTTGCTCTTTTTCAAAGTTATCAACTTCTTCAAGAAGCTGGGGTAATCCATTTTGCAAAAAATTTAGATATTTAGGCCCGTTAAGCGGTTCGTGGAAAAAATATGGACCAATAATTCGAAAATTTAATATTCCACACCATTTTTTCAACTTCCCGGACCCAAAATGGATTAACTGTTGAATAATAATGCATGTTATGGCTGTTAACTGCTCAATTACTGCGAAAAGTAGCTTCATCAGAAAACATTGTTTTTACTTGTTATGCTTATATTCGATTGCATTCCTATTTTTTTCAGAAAATACGACAATAATTACATTAAATTCGAATTTACTTCGATGGAAAGTAATGGCGAAATAAAACCACAGTGCGTTATATGCGCAACCGTTTTCGCGAATGATGTCTTGAAGCCAACGAAATTAAAACGTCACTTAGAAACGGTCCAGCCTAGTTTCTCCAGTTCTCCAGACTTCTTTGAAGGAAAATTAGAGAATTTAAAAAAATGAAACTCGGGCCTAGTGGTACAAGGTTTGTGTCATCGGAGAAAACATTAGTAGCGTCGTTTGAGATATCGAAATTGATAGCGCAATCAAAAAAGCCTCACGTTCGTGAAACTTTGTTTGATCAAAGCTGCCGGAAGAAGTTTTTGGGTTAGAAGACAAAAAAAATACAAGAAATACCTCTATCGAACAACACGGTAAAAGCTCGAATTGAACTAATATCAAATAATATCGAGGAGTAACTTGTTTCAAGAATTAAAGAATCGCCATGCTCCGTTTTGCAGTGTGATGAATCGACTGACATTTCTAATTGTTGTCAGTTACTCGTGTTTGTCTGCTTTTTAGACGACGACAACATAATCAAAGAAGAATTATTGATTTCGCGGGAACTGGAAACGACATCAAAAGGTGTCGACATCATGAACATAATAGCGGAATATTTTCAGAAACATAACATTATGTGGGAAAAGCTCGTCGGTTTCTGTACGGATGGCGCTGCAGCTATGTTAGGATCACGCTCCGATCTAACGACGTTAATAAGACAGAAGAATCCTTCGGCATTAACAACGCATTGTATCATACATCGCCAGGCGTTCGCTTCCAAGACTCTTCCTGAATGTCTTAATAATATAATGCAATTGGCCATAAAAGTGGTAAATGTTATTAAAAGCAGCGCCTTAAATACACGCCTTTTTAAAAAACTGTGCACTGAAGTGGACTCCGACCATGAGACCCTTCTTTTTCACGCAGAAGTTCATTGGCTGTCGAAAGGTAACATGCTGGGAAGATCATGCGAACTCAGAGGAGAGGTTGAGTTGTTTCTAAGTGAGAAAAAAATGAAAGACTTACTAGAGCAGTTTTCTGATCTGGCATCGCAGATGCAATTGGCTTATCTTGTGGATGTTTTCACACACCTGAATAAGTTGAACTTGCAATTGCAAGATTCCGAAAACAGACATTTAGAAGGCGTTGCAAAGATATTTATCTTTAAAGATAAAGTTCAAGTTCAATTATGGATAGGTAAAATTGCCGAAAACAATTATTCTGCGTTCGCGATATTACAAGTACTCGTTGATGATAAAAAGTACGACACGATTAGGGTAAACATACAAGAAAACATCAAGAGTCATCTGTAAATGTTGGCTGATGAATTCAATCATTACTTCCCAGAATATAACAAAACAGAAGCTAAAGTTGACCAAAAACTGATTCGCAACCCTGCTGGAGAAGTTGCAGAAGAAATCCAGGAAGAGCTCATTGAATTCCAAAATGATAGGAACTGTAAGGATGTATTTGATCTGATTCTCTTGAGCAGTTTTGGTGTAAAACAGCAATTTCATACACTAAAATTCGAGAAATAGCCTCGCGCTATCTTATGCTTTTCTCCACAACTAGATGCAAGCTCAAAAATCACATTGATGCAAACCGAATTTAATTTTCTACTAAAAATGTTATGTTTTCTATTATAATAGTAGTGTTAATGTAATTTTTAGATTGACACAGTTTATTTTTCTTGAACCTGCTAACAACAAAGAAATCAAAGTGGTCCCCGATCAAAAAAAGGTTGGAAACCACTGCTTTAGACGGACGTTTCGCAAATTTCCCTATTTTCCGTCGCCTCAGATTACTAAAGAATAATCACAGAAAAACTTGTATTGCTCTTCTAAGTATTAGAGTATCTGATACGGTTTATTTTAAAAACTAACAAGCTAAAGCATGTCATGACTAATTAGTCACTAAAACAAAACTACCAGATACTATAGTGTGTCATAACGTAATAAAAAGCCCTCGTTTTCTTAAAAGGTATTTCCGAAAGCGTTATGACATTGTCCGTCATTCGAAATCGACCTCAAGGGACTTCAAATGACGACAACAGATGGCATTAATGTGCCTCTGGTTTTACAGTAGTAAGATTTTAGACACTTATTACCAAGATTACAGAGACGAGCTGCAAGTTATTTTTACCGGACTCATATTAGTATGTCATCATTGGCGACAAAATACAGGTTTTTCGTAAAAAATTTAATATTTTTTGTATATTATTTCTTCGTTCTTTACCGCTTATATATGTGAATAATCACGAGACTTTTGAAGGAAAAATGTTTCTGCTAAAAATCGGTTTTATTTTTGAACATAATTTCCTTCGAAAGCGATACGCTTATTCCAGCGAACTTTCAATATTCGGATACCTTTCATATACAGTTGCGTGTAAGAGTTTTGGGCCAAAAATATTTTTGTGATTAAATCAGTTATAAAAGGAGACGAGAAAAAACCAAAAACACCATCATAAACTACAATAGAACCCCGATTAACCGAGTCGCGATTATCCGAGCTCCGGATTAACCGAGCCAATCTAAGAACCTGATTATCCGAGGTACGCGCGTCTATGCTGCGTATTAACCAAGCTTCTAAAATATGTATGTACATATTTCCATTTATAATCGTCAGGGCCTTCGAGGAATCCCCCTGGCCCGTGTGAGGGGTTCTCCTATTTATGTTTTTGGACAAATTATTAGACGCACTGTATTTTTTTTAGTAATTTTATGTTTCTTAAGAGTTTTTTTCAGCATGTAAATTGGACTATTTTCATTTTGCGTGAATGCAGTGCGTTATAGCGTTTATCCTACGGGGAAGTACGAGTATACTCACATAATTTATTTGGTACGGGGAAGTACGAGATTTGGTTGGAGTTCTGGTCGTTAAGTGTAATTAATACGAACTGCTTTGTTTGAATTCTTGATTGTCGTATTATAATGGAGCAAAACAAGCGTAAAAGAATCGTCGTTCTTAATGAAGAAAAATTAAAAGCCATCAGAAGAATGAAGCAGGAGAGACAATTAAAGTTGTTGCGACGAGATTACGGAGTAGGTGAGGTAACAGTTGGGGATTGGAGAAGAAACCGCACAAAAATAGAAGAGTGGTGTATAAATCAAGCCTCCTCGTCCTCAGGAAGAAAATCAATGAAACTGGCGACTATGAAAAGGTTAACGAAGCTTTATTCGTGTGGTTTAACCAACAGAGATCAAAAGGTGTGCCTCTGTCAGGTCCAATTTTACAACAGAAAGCAATAATGATTAGTAGGTAATTCCCAGAGATAGATCAGTTGACCGCCGCCCTGGATGGCTTGACCGCTGGAAAAAAACGGTACGGTGTACGACAACTGACTGTATGTGGTGAAAAACCTTTCTGCTGATGTGTCATCAATTGAAAAGTTTAAGCAGAACTTTAAAAAGCAAATCGAAGATTGTGGATACACATGTGATCAAATTTACAACTGTGACGAAACTGGTCTGAATTATAAAATGCTTCCATCAAAAACATTAACATCTCGACAGGAAAAATCAGCTCCTGGGCACAAACGAAGTAAGGAAAGATTAACTATAATGGTATGTTCCAATGCATCTGGCAAGCACAAAATCCCACTGATGGTGATTGGCAAGTCTGCACGTACAAGAGCTTTAAAAGATATCTCACCCAAAGCCCTACCAGTCTATTACAAAAGTCAGAGGAGCGCATGGATGGATGCGACCTTATTTACTAACTGGTTTGAAGAAGAGTTCGTCTCATCTGTGACTAAATTTTTAGAACAGAAACCGTCTTCCTATTAAAGCAATTTTGTTAATGGATAATGCCCCCTCTCAACCTGGAAAAGGACTTCATGTGGGCGAAATTGTTGTAAACTTTTTTCCTCCAAATGTAACCAGCATAATGCAACCAATGGATCAAGGCATCCTCGAAAACATTAAAAAAAATTATAGGCGTTTATATCTTGAACATCTTTGAGAATACGTAAAAAAGGAGGATATTATCAATGGGATGAGAAAGGTTACACTGAAAAATGTTATTTACTGTATAAGTCAAGCTTGGAATTCTGTGCGTACTACCACTATTCAAAAATCTTGGTCAAAAGTTATTGATTTTGAGGACTATAATGACAGTGAAGACGATAATCCATTAAATGAATTAGCTTTGAAATTGAGAAGCCATGGAGAAATGTCCTGTTCAAATTTTGACAGCGAGATAGAAGAAAAAGAAAAAAGTTTATTTGAATTAACGCAAAAATTAAAAGGTTGCGAAAATGTGACAAGAGAAGATGTTGTTGAATGGATTACAGCAGATGATTTAGAAGAAGAAATGAGTATTGAAGAAATAACGAATGCCTTTCAGGAAACCGAAAAATCAGATGACGATGACGAAGGGGCGGTGGATGAACAGTCTCCCACTAAGATCTCCCATCAAGAAGGTTTTGCTTCTTTGAAAAAAGCTTCGAGGTATATCGAACAACAACCAGAGGCAACCCCAGCGGATTTGCTTCTTAATAGATGGAGAAACATTGCATCGAGAAAAAGAAGATGCAATATGAAACAGAAGCGCATAGATACCTATTTCACTGTTTTATAATGTATGTACCTATTTACGAGGCTGGTTTGAAAAGTCCGTGCAAAAATAAAAACTACTTATGTGTTTGGGGTAAACCTTTTTTATTTTTCGACATAGTCTCCTTTTAGGCTTATACACTTCGTCCAACGATGTTTTAGTTTGTTGATCCCTTCCGAATAATAGGATTTGTCCAAGTCTGCAAAATATCCATTAGTGTCTGCAATCACCTCCTCGTTTGAATAAAATCTTTGTCCCGCCAGCCATTTCTTCAAATTGGGGAACAAATAGTAGTCCGATGGAGCCAAGTCTGGAGAATAGGGGGATGTGAAACGAGTTGGAATCCTATTTCCATTAATTTTGCGACCACAACTGCTGAGGTGTGTGCTGGTGCGTTGTCGTGATGGAAAAGGACTTTCTTGTGGGCCAATCGAGGGCGTTTTTCTTGCAGCTCGGTTTTCAAACGGTCCAATAACGATGAATAATATTCACCTGTAATAGTTTTACCCTTTTCCAGATAGTCGATGAGGATTATCCCTTGTGAATCCCAAAAGACAGTCGCCATAACCTTTCCGGCCGAAGGAACGGTCTTCGCCTTTTTTGGTGCAGATTCCCCCTTGGTAACCCATTGTTTAGATTGTTGTTTGGTCTCAGGAGTATAGTAATGTATCCATGTTTCATCCACAGTGACGAAACGACGCTTAAAGTCCTCCGGATTCTTCTGGAACAGCTGCAAACCATCCTTGCAACACTTCACACGATTCCGTTTTTGGTCAAGCGTGAGCAATCGCGGCATCTATCTTGCGGATAGCTTTCTCATGTCCAAATGTTTATGCAAAATATTATGTACCCGTTCAGTCGAGATGCCTACAGCACTAGCAATCTCACGCACCTTAACTCTTCTGTCATCCATCACCATATCATGGATTTGATCAATGATTTCTGGAGTCGTAACCTCCACAGGCCGTCCAGAATGTTCAGCGTCACTTGTGCCCATATGGCCAGTCCGAAAATTTTGAAACCACTTATAAACTGTTCTAATCGAAGGTGCAGAGTCACCATAATGTTTATCAAGCTTCTCTTTAGTCTCCTGAGGCGTTTTGCCTTTCATAAAGTAATGTTTAATCACTACACGAAATTCTTTTTCGTCCATTTCTTGAAAATCACTCGACTTCCTTGTTTCACACGAATGCCAAACACAAAGAAATAGATCAATATGGCTGAAACTTGGTGTGCGTTCATTCAAGAGATGCTACTAACTAAACATGACCTCGATACGCGCCGGTGGTGCCATCTCTCGGACTTTGCACGGACTTTTCTATGTTAAAAACGTTAATATATCGGTTTAAAGTATTGGTGTTTATTTTTTGAATGAATAAAAAACAAATTCGGATTATCTGAGTTTTCAGTTCTCCGAGGAGGGTGCCCCCTACGTTACCTCGGATAACCGAGGTTCTATCGTACTTTAATTTTACTACAACATATACAACAGAAAAACCATCCACTATAAATAACAAAAATTCTTAACAAAAATAACCCTTCTCGGTTATTCGTAAGTATCGGGCCAACTTCTAAGAAACTGTGATTTACTCAAGTTATGTTTACATTTCTGATCTTGAATCTGGGTAAACATCAAGAATTTAGTTCACTTCATAATTGTGTATCAGTATCATTTAGGGAAGATGCCGAAACGCACGTCATTAGACATTCGGAAAACTGTTATAAGGTTGTACGGTAAAGGAAAAGTTACACGTGAAATAGCTGAACTTTTATCTATAGGAAAAACAACGGTTAACAATATACTTAAAAAATGGGAAACTACAAGTACTCTGAATAACAAACAACTATTCGTGTTGACAAAGTAATTAAAAGAAACGCATTGGTAGATTTAATTGACATCAGTAGCAGTACTATTTCTCGTAGACTAACACAAGTTGGACTTGTTAGACGTGTTGGAGTAAAAAAACCGTTCATTAGTAAAAAAAAATAAGAAAGCCAGATTAGAATTTGCAAAAATTCACCAAAATTGGACAGTTAAAGACCGGAAAAAAGTGCTGTTTGCGGACGAAACTAAAGTTAATTTATTTGGAAATGATGGAAGAAGATATGTCCGACGACCAAAAGGTACTAGACATGATTCTTGGTATCAACTACCTACTGTTAAGCATGGTGGTAGTAGTATTATGCTTTGAGGGCATTTTCGTGGCAAGGCGTCGGCCCAATAGTTAAAATTAAAGGTACTATGAACGCTGATATATATAGAGATATTCTATTAGAACACTTGCTTCCTTATGGACGTCGAAATATGCCACGAGGATGGATTTTTCAACAAGATAATGATCCAAAATATCGATCCAAGCGTTTGCAAGAATTTTTTTTAAAAAGAAAAATGTTCGTGTTTTAGAATGGCCAAATCAATCCCCGGACTTGAGCTCCATAGAACATTCGTGGGAAGAGTTGAAAATAAAAGTGGGAACTCAGAATTGTCCCAACAAAGGTGTGCTCTGGAAAAAGTTCAAGAAAAGTGGGCCAATATCATCAGAGACAGAATTCTCAAATTAATCGAAGCGATGCCTCAATGATGTGCAGCCATATGGCTACAAAGTATGATAAGAACGTATCTTTTACTGCGACTTTCTTCTGAGTTATGTTATTCTTGTTAGGATTATTATTTATAATAGAAGATTTTTAAGTTGTATATGTTGTTAGTATAATTAAAGTAGTTTATGAGGGTGTATTTGATTTTTTTCTCTTCTCCCTTTATAACTCAATCAAAAACATATTTTTTGGCCCAAAACTTTTGCACGCGCACATAGATTGATTTATCGTGGTCTCTAAAATAAGCTCCAGACTCCCATCCCACTTCTTTATTTGAGCCAAATTTTTTTCCCTGGAGCCCACTGTTCAAATTTGGAAAGAAGCAATAATCGCTGGGGGCAAAATCTGATGAATACAACGGATAAGGAAGCCCATATCGGTCCAATTTCACCATCGATTTTAGGGAGTTGTGAGTTGATGCATTATCTTGGTGAAACAACACTCTTTTCTTAGCTAAATGCGGCATTTTTTCTTGATTTCACCATTCAAATGGTCCAATCAACCAAAGTAATAGTCTCCGGTGAGTGTTCGCCCCTTCTCAAAATATTCGATCAGCATTATTCCATAAACACTGATGTTTGTGTTTTTGGACGCTTCGGTCGGCTCTCATGCGGTTCCAGCCAATCTGCGGACTACCTGTAGACTTAGACGTGTAGTGGTGGATCCATGTTTCGTCCATTGTTACGAATTGACGCAAAAATTCCTTTGGGTTAGGATGAAATGGTACCAAACATCATTCTAAATCTTCGACACGTTGCTGCTCTTGATCAATCGTGAGAGTGTGTGGGACCTATCGGGCAGATAGCTTTTCCATATGCAAATATTCTTGCAAAATATGCCTCGCGCGTTCTGTTTATATCTTCACGATGCCAGCTATCTAAACTTACTTCGTGTTTTTTCGGCTCTACGCTATTAAAAACCCTGTTTTATGCATAAATAATATTTCCTCATAACAAAATAAAATACGATGAATAATGTAAAATTAAAAAAAAAAAAACATAATGAAGGTGTGTGTTTATATTTGGTCTACGATAAAACGCAAATTTAATTTTAAATAAAACCTGACTAATGATGTAAACTATAATGGCTACATACTAATCCACGATAAGACAAAAATAATTATATTTTATAAAACTTATCAACAGAATTTAAATACATGCATAGTAATGTTAGACAGTTTCTAGCCCAAATATGTTAAAACAAGTCTGGTCAGGTCTACTTCCCTCAATTCTATGCTTTGTTGCGCTGGTGTTAGAATTTTGTGGCTTTATCATCAATAAATATTAGACTCCAAGATCATATTCCTAACATCGAGATAACGAAGATCAAAAGTGACAGATGTAATTCAACGAATATGTATATTAAGATGGAATTGGGCGGGGTGTATCGCAAGAATGAATAACAGATGAACAAGCCATATAGTTAAATGGAGGCCTAGAGAACATAAAAGATGCAGAGGTAGACCACAGACAAGAAGGACTGACGACATAAAAAGATTAGCGGGACACGATTGGATGTAAAAAGCAAACAACAGAGCTCATTGGAGACAACTTGGGGAGGCTTACATCCGACTATGGATAGAATAAGCTAATGATGATGATCATCAATAGCATTTCAGGTATCGTCGTAAATAGAAGATCTGTTAAGTAATAATTTATAAATTATCATGCGGTCGTTAAACTTTCGCCAGTAAAGAACATTTTGAGATAGAGCTTGAAGGAGCATGACTTTGAATTATTATATACAAATGTTTCCATTAATTACTCAGATGATTATATGGGGTCAAAATTTAGTGAAATACTGGATTTGTGTTCCTGCGAGCTCATTCGGTGGTCTAATCTCGGAAAGTATAGATCCCTGAAGATGCATCGTAAGTTTTTAAACGAAACGTGCCAAAGTTACTTCCAACTGACATGATGTTATACCAAGAACCCAGATTTCTAATCTAATCAACACCGTGAAAGCTTCTGCTCCAAATGGTAATCAAAGAAAAATTGTGTCAAATATCAAAATAGGAAACACAATTTTGGATCTGAGAGACAAAGATTATTAAATTTACTTCCTTCATATTTTTAGATTACAATACGTAATTATAAACATTTTTCCACTCTTATTGATTATTAGTAAGTTGCATCTTATTTACAAACAACAATCTTAAAAAAACCGTTAAAAAAATTTAACAAAACGAGCTTAATATAGTCTGGCTATGAAATCAATAAGTTAAACTTACCGTAGCCTCGTTACACTGTGCACATTTTACAACGTGCTGATCTCGCTTTCCGGAAATATCAATCATTGCCTGACAAACCCGGCAAGTTACCATCGGGACACCACCTCCCTGAGAGTCTTGAAAAAATGGAGGCGGTAGTTCGTCGGGGCCGATTGGGGGCTGACAGTAGCCTGCTGGCCAGCTGGAAAAATATTAAATATATTTATTTAATTAGCCAAGTACACTACAACGCGCAGTGCTTTCTTAGCTTGTGTAGAATAGCATTATAAATAATTAGAGGTTCTTGTTCATAAATGGTTGTGTACGTTGGCACACTGAAATTTATATCATCAATATACTATATATATATTGTTTATATAGGTTATATATATATAGTTATATGAATATATATATATATTGAATATATATACTATACTATATATATATATATATATATATATCTTTATCCTTATACAAGAGTGGGACATTCTCAATACTATATTCTCAATACTATACATAAACTTTATCGGCTTCAGTTTTCTAGTATAAGAAACAACAGTACACTTACTTACACTAAAGTAAATCTTATTGTCAATTGCCCATTTTGCAACGTTGTCTATATCATTCTGCAAAATCCGGCAGTCAGCAGGCGATCTGATTTCATAATAAAGTTTTAAGTCGTCAGCAAATAACAGGCAGAATGCATTTTTAACTACACCAGTGATGCCGTTGATATAGAGTAAAAAGAGCAGAGGTCCTAGGTTGGACCCCTGTGGAATCCCAGATGTAGGTGTAAAAGGTTTGGACTCATACTCCTTTATCTTTACTACATGTTCCAGCTTATTCAACAATATCGCAAATGAGACCTTATCGAATGCCTTTTTAAAGTCTGTATATACAATATCCATTTGGCCGCGCCGATTTAAGACATCTGACGTTGCCTGCGTTACCGCTAATAAGTTACTAATGATAGATCTACCCTCCATAAAGCCGTGCTGACACTTATACTGTGACGAACCGACGTTGATATATTGTTATAAATAATCTTTTCAAAAACTTTAGCTGCCGTTGAGAGTATTGCAATTGGTCGATAGCTCTTTATATCGTTTTTGTTACCCTTTTAAAAAATATATATATATATATATATATATATATATATATATATATATATATATATATATATATATATGTATATGTATATGTATATGTATATGTATATGTATATATATATATATATATATATATATATATATATATATATATATATATATATATATATATATATATATATATATATATATGTATATGTATATATATATACTATATGTATATGTGTATATGTGTATATGTGTATATGTGTATATGTGTATATGTGTATATGTGTATATATATATATATATATATATATATATATATATATATATATATATATATATATATATATATATATATATATATATACAGTCGACACTCTATATAGTGAAAGACCAAAATGTTGACCGAAATTTTACTATAGAAAGTTTTTCACTATATAAAGAAAAAAATCCGTATATATTGCTATGTATGTATTTTATATTGGTAATTGAAAAAATTGCACTATAAAGAGTTTTTCACTATATAGAGTTTCACTATAAACAGTGTCGACTGTATATACATATATTTATATATATATATATATATATATATATATATATTTATATATATATATAAAATATATATATGAAATACACATATACATACACATATACATACACATATACATATAATTTTTTTTTTATTTATTTATTTAGTTTTCATTTATCAAGAAATATAAATCTAAAATACAATGAAATTACCAAAACGAATCTTATATTTTTCGATACTAATGACGCCTAGGAAAAAAGTATATCCTTACTAGTTTTTATTTAACACTCACAGATACTTTAGATTTATATTTTTTTCCGAAAAAAAACGAGTCCTTGCAATATCCAGATCAAACATGATCATCATTTATACCTATTTTGCGTATGTTAGTTGTGTGTTCAGTATACAGGAGTCTCTAGGGATACCTCAAACTGACTAAAATTCCAGAGGGTGAAATTTTATGCCGAGGGTTTATGGAATGGAATGTAGGAAAATAAAGCAACAATATATAATAATAATAATTTGTTTACTGGAGTTTTTTTGAATTTTTTAACTAGGAAGGCCAAATCTAAAAGTGAGCATAATTTTTTAGTTCCTATTAATATTTTCAATTAGTATTTTGCTCTGTATTTAAATTTAAACACACTTTACTATTCATTATAAATCATTATTTTTTATTTTTCCTGTATAATATCAAATATTTTAAACTTTTGATGCTTGATTACAGATTTTCATGTGATGCAGAACTTTTTATCAAGAATAAAATTTTTTGTAATATATAAACTTTTTCTCCATTTGTATAAAATTTTTTGGGACACACTGTATATATGTATGTATGTATATATATATGTATGTATATATATATATTTTTATATATATATATATATATATATATATATATATATATATATATATATATATATATTACATATATAAAATATATTTATTTATGTATTTATTCATTTCACAGTACAATAGTAATATTTCCAGTACATCATATATTTAAACCTAGAACCAAGCTAACAGTAAACAAGGTGCGCCTAGGTGTATAGAGATACCTGTATGCGCAAGGCTAAAATACAATTTATACATATATACATATATACAATATCTTTATTGTATTTTCATGAGAAAAATTTATAAAAGGATTCCTTAACATTTTATACAGGAATACTACAGCTCGTATCTTAGAAATAATTTCGCGGCCCCATTTAAAGTGAAAATCTTGCTTTCATTTATGTATTCCTCACTAATTATAAGGAGTTAAACACCTTTCAAATGCAATTTTTTCTTGCTGCTCCGTTATTTGACATTAAAATTTTTATTAGCTTTTATTAGCGTAGCGATAAAACTAAAAATAAAACAGTTTTTTTATATATATACTTTGTTAATTTTATGTAAACTAACCATTTTTTTTCCTAATGTTTCTTCCATTATCGTAAATATTCACATTCTTGGGAGATACACATGCACCAATAATACGCAAATCATACTAAAATGTGACCTATACATGTTCCAAACCCTATTTAGAATAATCATTTAGATTTTCTTATATGGATGTTTGTGTAACTTTTAAAGGAAATGTTTACTTTAACTCAGGAATAATGTTTTTAACACGCATCACCCATTTATTTTTTAGTTAGTAGTTCTATTTGTATAAAGAAGTCGAGTACAAGGGTCAGTTCATAAATAATGCACCCTGGTGACTTACTTACATGTGTATTTTAGACAGTATCTTTTAACAGTCTTTATATATATATATATATATATATATATATATATATATATATATATATATATATATATATATATATATATAAATATATATATATTTATGATTGACCTTCCCGCCTGAGTAGGGATTTTAGCCTTTTTCATATCATGAGGATATCGGCGGGGTGGCGTAATACTCGTCAACGTCGTCCAAGTGCCGAAATATACATTTTTGTATTTCACAGCACCTTTTACACAATGCGGTAGTGCTGCCACGGACGTTATTGCATTTTTGCAAACAACTACTACCTATGTACGTGGCCAGACCAAATATACTTAAATAAAGTATACCGACCTGTCGGGATTGGACCCGAGACCTTCTGCACCGCAAGCAAGTTACTACACCGCAGAGCCATGGGCCGCCACAGTCTCCATGCTTCACATTTACAGCGTTTAAACATTTTAGGAGGTTTGTTGTATCACGGAGGAACCACTGTTCCAGTTCGGTGCTTTCATGATTCAGGTAGCCTCTACAGAAAACTCCTTTAAGGAGAAAAAACGGTGTTTGCGCTTAGGCTCTTGTAATCTGGGATATAAGAAGTTTGGTGTACTAAAGTCTGGAATGTATGGTGTATGATGTAACACTTGGAATTATTTAGCAAGTAGGTTACAACCTACCCATGTGAAGGCAGCACAAGTAGGTTTTTGTACATTATTCTATGCAAATGTCCTATGAAATATTAATAGTACGCGGCTATTGCACTTATCTTGCATGGAACTCTATCGGTTATGATGATTTCTGACACAACTCATGTTTCATCAATAGCAACAATTACGGACAGAAATGACTGCCCTTCACCATCAATTTCTCTTTAGGTATTGAAATATCAAAGGGTTTCTATTGCTGTTTAGAAGTCATGCAGTGAAGGAACCTACTAGACACAAATTTTTCTTTTCTGTAAATTATGGTATATGCATATTAGGCATTCGATGATGTTCTTGAGCATATTTATTTATTTATTAATGTATCAACAACATTACATGTAATTAATAGATACATATCCTAAACGAATATCTTACTTAACTACTTATACTAATAATTTACTTAATTGATTGCATTTGGGTCCTCTTCTGTTTAACTTATTTATTAATGACTTGATTCATCATTTTGCACATAGTGAGGTCCTCCTTTTTGCCGATGATTTAAAGTTGTATATTGAGGTGTCTGTATTTGATGATTGTTACAAACTTCAGACAGATTTGAATCAGCTTGTATCTTGGTGGAAGGTTTTGATTGATTTGGAGGTTTTTGGCGCATCGACTACCAGGGTCATGTAGCGCCTTTAAATCATTTGGTGTTTAACTTTTTCATTCTGTTTCTAAATATTGTTTAGGAGATTAAAATCTCTGAGATAATTTATTATTTTAGGTATGTTTTTTGGAATTTGGTCAACAGATAATATTTGATAGAGATTATTTGTTAAGATATTATGTCTAATTCTATCAGAAAGGTGTATTGGGTCTTCGAAGAGGTGTTTTACTGTGAGGGGACTGTTACATTTTGGACATAAGGGAGAGGGCTCTTTTTTGAGTAAATGACTATGTGAGAATTGCGTATGACCTATAGATAATCTCCTCCAAATACAATTTTCTCTCCTGGAGAGACAGTCTAACTGTAATGGAGGATAAACCAGAGGCTGATATCCCATAGTTTATTTGGTTGCTCCAATAAATCCCATTGTATTTGAAAAAGTTCTTTGTGTTTTAATTTCAGGAGTCTGTGAAATTAGCTGGGGTGGTTTTCACTAATTATACTAGTTCCTTCTAATATAGCTGATTTTGCTAGGCGATCCGCTCTTTCATTTCCCAGAATTCCTACATGGGCTCTTGGTGCAAGGACAATGGTATGGAGCTAAATGCGACTAAGTGCCATTCTATTGTTTTCAGTAAGTCGCAGACTCAGTTAGATTTTCCATACAAGATCGGGGATGCTGTTCTTGAACGAGTGTCTGAAGTCAAAGATTTAGGGCTTATTCTTGACTCAAAATTAACTTTTATACCTCATATACAGAATATCGTTTCCAAGTCTCTCCAGCTTTTGGGATTTATTAAGCATATTACACTGGGCTTTCATAGTATAGCTGCAATCGAGCAGCTGTACTGTTCACTGATTAGAGCTCGCTTAGAGTATTCCTCCAGTGTATGGAGTCCTTGCTATGGTACTTACGTTCAATGCATCGAGAGAGTGCAGCACAAATTTCTGAGATACATTGCCTTTAAGATGAATAGACCTGAGCTTAGCTACCCTCAGATAGAATCTGAGCTTCACATTCAAACTTTACAAGATCGCAGAGTTGCTATCGAATCTCAAAATGCTTTATAATATTCTCCATAGTAACTACCATTGTCCCTTTCTGCTGGACAAAATTGGTCTGGCATGTACCTTCCAGGGTGACCCGTTCGAGGCACACTTTTTTTTGTGCCATCCCACAGGACCCACTACGGATGCAATAATTTTGTATCTAGGTCATGTCACCTTGCCAATGAGCAGTCTGGACTTTTTCGTCGGAAGATCTGTGTTTGATAGACAGTTGTGTGGAGTATGATGTGCATTTTGTTCCTTATTGTTATAGTCATTATTTCCTTTTCTATTTTTATTATTTTTTAAATCACTTACATATATAATTATTTTATTTTCAACTGTATTGGACGATGCAAAGACGATGTGCAGGTTATGTTTGCTTAACATGATTTGTACAAGTTATTATGCAAATAAAGTATTATTATTATTATTATAATTTTCTTTTTTCCTTTTTCTCTTTCCCTCATTCTTATTCTAAAATTTTCTTTTTTACTTTATTGTCGTCTTAAGATATTTTATTGTATTGTTTTAAAATTGGGCTATTATTAACTAATCTAACCTAGAATTTAATTATTTTGCTTTATTATTAATTTCACTACCATGCAAAAACTCAAAATATCCGTAAAACACTGCCAATATCTAATGCTGATGTTTATTCTTATTTACTTTTTCTTTTCGGAATAAGCCAAATACATCTATATCTCTACAATATTTATTGAAACAATCACAGAGCCTCACAGATGGAGAATTGTTATAGATATTCCCCCTATGTGCTGTTATATAAAACATGTCAGTGGATCTACTGTTGTTGTTTCTACCCACTCAAAAAGGAAGTTGTTCTAGAAATTGCTTATTATCAATGTGGTTTCTTAATATCCCGTGCATAAATACTATGCTCTTTTCACTACGTAATTGTTGCAAATTAGGGAAGCCAAACACTCCACGCAACAGTCCTTGTTCCGTTCCTCTTTGAGGATAAAATGAAAAAGTCTTATAATGTAAAAATTTTAAAAATCTCTGTACATTTTCTAATCTATATACTCTGTTCATATATTGCAGATCCCATATAATGCATGTATATTGGAGTTTCGGAATGACTAGCGATTTGTATAAAGCAATTATTGTGTTATTGTTATTTCCATATATCCTCACGCTTTGACATTTGTCGATATTTATGATCTTCCAGCTCTTGCAACATTGTTTATACTGACCTACCCATCACGAGAATCAGTAGCTCATCATAAAAATGTACTACAATGTATTGGATTTTTACTACAAACTTTGGACAAAACACTGTAAATTTGTTTGATTTTTCTCAAGCAAATTTCGAATTTTAATGTATGATCTTTAACTGTTACAGTACCAACAGGACTTGCGGATGACATTTAAACTACTTGTTAATTAAAACACTGTACACAGAAAGTAACGACAACACTCGGTGATTCCTCAAGACTTTAACGATAACTTATGTCAATTTCGCTGTGATTATCAGAGCGACGGTGCTGCCAACTTGTGCATTATTTATGAAATGACGCTCATATCTAAAATTCTTAATTACAAGATAATATTGAATAAATTGACTTAATGTAAAGATAAGCACATTTGAATTAAGTAATACATCAACAGGATTATAGACACTCAATAAAGGAAAGCACAATATTACCTCCGATTAGTTGATTGGGAATCACAACATAACTCTCCTTTTATAAGCTAACCATTACTTAATACAATATACAACAGAAAACTTAGACTTCAAATGGAATTAGTGTACCTATGGCTTCTCTGTAATAAGATTATATAGGTTTATTACCCAGGACACATATACTATGTTTGTAGTGTTCCGTATGGAACTCTTATAAGATCACTTCGGTGTCTGTCTGTCACACCCAATTTTCTCCAAAACTATTTGACATAGGGGGTTCAAATTTGGCACTAATGTAAAAATTGATGGCCTCATCAGAGCCGTGTAGTTTTGAAAGTTAAATTTTGATTTAATGGGTTAGTTTGGGGGGGTGAAACTGGAAGTGAAAAAAAATTTTACCAGGTCATCAAGTGGGATGTCAAATGAAAGCTTGTAACAACACGAATTTAAAAATATATAAAATGTAACCTGCGCACACTTTTCTTTGTCTCATTTTTAAAAAATTGCTGCCTCCCCTTATCTCGAAAAGTACTGTTCCAAAAATTTTGAAAGAACTCTGGAATATTCTCCCCAGGGTATAGATGGAATGAAAATTATCACGAGTGCATTACCTTTAATAACTTATCTGGTATATAAAAAGAAAAATTTCAAGGTCATTAGTTTTCAGTAAAGATAAAAAAAAAAAAAACTTTATTGAAAACTCATTTGGGGTGTGTTTTGTGAAGTCATTGATCATTATACCTCCGTAACAAAAATTTGTACTTTAAAAGCAATCAACATACAGAACACTAATTACCCAAGTCTAACTTGCACTTGGCCCGATCTTTTTTTTGATTCACAAGACTGTATTATCCGTGGCAAAATTGGAAGTTTTTTAAGTACAATAAACAAGAGTATTCAGAGAAAAAATAGACAGTATACTTTAATGCTTTAGCAAACTACTAACGAGGATATTATGGAGCATTGTTTTTTAACCTCCTCGGGCCCCGGGTATCATATATGATACCCCGAGTTCTAAATTATTTAACAAATCTGCAGCTCGATTTGGACAACGCTCCCGCTGTTATCATATATGATATGCGTATATTAATGCGCAGAAAATTGCCGGCTCACGTTGGGGCCAATGTAGTCGAGATATTCAGTTGTTTACATGCATGTTTCGAGTCGCCATGGCCGCTGCTAATAAAATTACGCAAAATAAACGTAAGTACCTAGTATTTGTGTCGTTTTTTTTAATAAGCTTTCTAATTATTAGTTAAAGAAAGGTGGGGAATATTTGTTATAGTAGGCATAGTAGTAGGATAAAAAATAATATTTTTGATTCCTGGAACCCAGGGTATCACCGTTGATACCGTGGGACCCAAACGATACATTTATCATTTTTATTTTCAGCGCTTTCTCTTCAAGAACTACAGGATATCGCAGATAATTTGAATTTAAATGATTCCGATTTGGACGAAAATCTTCTTGATGACGACGACGAGTGGGGCGCGTGGGATGAGCCTTCAGAAATCCAAACTTTTGGCGCCAGCCAAGACCAAATGATCCTTGAAAATGACCAAGAAGAGGACGATAATTTAGGCTGTGAGCTTGAAAACAGTAGCAGTTGGGGCGACGACTTGCCGTTAATAAATTTGATTCCAATTGGTAAAAAAAGGAAATGGAAGAGAACCAATTTTCAACCACAACGTGAGAAGTATGTGCCTTGTGATCGAGATCCGTTGAGCCTTGAAAATATTCCAAAGCCTATTGACTTTTTCAATAAATACCTTGACGATAATTTTTTTCAATCCATGGCTATGTACACAAATATGAAGGAAGTGAAAGTATCAGGAAAGTCGCTGGGGACCAGTCCAGAAGAATTAAAAACGTTTTTTGCGTGTTGCATGCTCATTGGTATTTAGAGTTTACCAAGAATCCGAATGTTTTGGAGGTCGGATACCAGGGTACCAATCGTTTCAGATAATCTGTCAAGAAATCGCTTTTTCGCTCTGAGAACACGGCTAAAAATTGTGGACGATGATTCTGTATCCAACGAGGCTAAAGCACTTGACAGATTTTGGAAAGTCAGACCGATGTTGGATTCAATCCAAAAAGGTTGTCGACAAAATAAAAGATCCTCGAAACGTATCAATTGATGAACAGATGATCCCATTTCATGGAAAGGTACTGATAAGACAGTTTGTGCGGGGAAAACCTAATCCTGTTGAGCTGAAAAATTTTGTTATGACGACGACTACCGGGATACCACTTGATTTTCATTTATATGAAGGGAAGGGCAAATCCACAGAATCCAGTCTAATCCATACATCAGAAAAATTAGATGTTGGTGGAAAGGTGGTGTTGAAACTAACAGATACTTTACCAGTAGGAGTATCAGTATTTGTCGACAGATACTTCACATCAGAAACATTGATTGATACTCTGTTTTCTCGGAAAATATACGTAACTGGCACGCTAATGAAAATGAGAATACCAAAAACAGATCTGCAGTTGTTATCTGACAAAAATTTAAAAAAATCTGGAAGGGGCAGTCATGATATGTTGATTACTGAAGATAACAAAATAGCTCTTACAAAATGGTTTGATTCTAAACCAATTCATTTGGCTTCGGGAGAACTTGGAACAGAGCCCTTAGGTTCATGCAAGCGCTGGTCAGTGCAGGAAAAAAAATACATAGAAATCAGTCGTCCATCAGTGGTTCAGCAATACAATGAAAAAATGGGAGGTGTGGACTTGTTGGACAGAGTTATGTCAAAGTACCCTATGAGCAGTAGAACAAATAAATGGACCATCCGATGTATTTACGCTTTTGTTGATTTTAGCGCTGCAGCTAGTTGGCTCCAATATCGAGAAGTTTGCGCTGCTGAAAAAATTCCCAAAAAAGACATCGAAGACTATTTGTCATTCAAATTTTCACTTGCTAAGTCTCTTTTGTACAGTGAAAAACGACATGAATCAACTTCGACAACTACTGAAGAAGAGAACAATGAACCTCCAAGGAAAACAAGAAAGATTATGACAGTTCCTGACAAACGTTTACGAAAACAAGAAGCGAAACATCTCCCGGAATTCGTTAGCGAGAAACAAAAATGTAGGTCAAAATGCAGATATCCTGGGTGCACACACTTAACCTTTTGCAAATGTGTTGAATGCAATGTGTTTTTATGCTGCAGTATTAAAAGAAACTGTTTTTCTAAATTTCACAAATAAATACTGAAAAAAAACCTTAATTGTTTTAATAGCATCGTACAGACCCAAAGTATCATTTGTGATACAATTTTTGAAAAAACTGCGCTTTTAAAAAAATTTATCTATAAAGATTAATGTTTTGGGACCCCTGAAGAGTATTTATTTCACTTGGCAGCAAAAAATTTACATCAATTCTCTCTTGGGCCCGAAGAGGTTAAACAAAAATATATTTATTGGATGGTGTAAAAATGAAAATTTGGCTGATTATGAAAGAGATAAGATAGGTCTAATACACTGACAACAAACAAATGTTTAGTCATGTTTCTTAGAATTTTTATTTTAGTCAATTTCCAACTGCACATGTCTTTTGTTACCTTTATATTACCCAATCCAAAAAAGAGTTGTTTACATACAATAAATGAATTTAATAAATGGTTCAACATTTAGCCAGATCCAGCACTTCAAGTGTTCAAAGCTGACGACTTACAATTATTGAATTTTTTGTACTTCAAAATATTCATGTGGTTTTTAAAAGGGCAGTAAGAATGAAACTGAGTATTGAACAGCAAAGTACTATTTGTTCTTTACATGAGCAAGGCTATAGGCTATAGTAAAAAAAAACTGTATTTCAAATAATGGTGTACACTATATCCTTCACAGAAGACAAGTATAAGGAACACTGGTCCATGTAAAACAACAATAAAATATAAAGTTGTGTTCAACACAGTGATGCCTAAATAAAATCGAAACTTAACAGCTCCTCAAATTACTATTGCTTTAATAAAACATATTTCGAACCAATCTTAACTACCATCGTTTCAGAGGCGATTGCTGGCTGCAGATCTAAAAGGATGCGACTGCAACAAGGAAATAAGAAAAAACTGCTGAAATTAATCAACAAAAAAGGCATTGTCTTCCATCATGAGATGACCCGACAAAAATTAAGAGTTTGGCTGAAAAGTTTTGATGTACTGTCAAAGTTTATCAAACACAGTGCCATATGTTTGTTTTTATATTCATGTACATACTTTTTAAGTATAGTAAATACCAAATCTCTTCATGTAATGAGGATTTTAAGCTTTTTGAAAAGTCTATTTATTTACAATATTTATATCAACCGGTATTTTTGAGCAGCAGTTAAAAAATGTAAATTCATTAATTTGTGCTGTTAACAACTTAGTTGAAAAGAGCAGTACCAGATAAAACAAGCACAAATATCAACCCACTGCGCTCTTTTTATTATAACGACCTAGTAATATTTTAAAAAAGTGCCCAATAATCTTCCCTCTCCCCTAAATCATTATAAAAATACAATTGTGGCATATTACCTCAAAAAGAGAGGAACGCCGTAAACGCATAAACAAAAATACAATTGGAAAATAATCGAGTAAGTTACTGGACGCCCCGAATGTAAAAATTAAGTTTTTTGTAAATATTTTCTTATCATATATTTACAAATAAGTAATATTCAAGTGCCAAACCAAAACAAGGAACCAAAATATGAAAGTGAACGTCTGACATGACTCACAAAAGGGCGAACGAAAAAAAACAATAATTACTCGTTTTTTTAATGCTTACCTTGAATCTCACCATTATATGAGACATTGTCCTGGCCCAAGAGGGCCTGCTTTTCATCGTTACTACTGTCCCCCATGGCGAGTTTTGCTTAAAAATCTAGAAAAATCTCAGTAGCACAATAAAACTTTTCACAATTCCGAGTGACAGTTGTCTTGACAAGTCACCGACGTCCATCGGACAGCTGATAGCGAGGTTGCCAAATTTGCAATCTAAAAATGAATTTATACAAAAACTATGCTCTTTAGAAAGCTGAGAATACTTATAAATTATTTAAAAAAATATTATTAAAACAAAACTATAATTTCAGTTGAAACGTAGTTTTATATGTACGAAGAAAATCAGTGGTAATTTTCATGGTAAACCATTTTTTCGCGTTACCTAAACATTGAATTCCACTTTTAAGCATCTATAACCTTAATTCTTTGGTAGATAATTTTCCTATATTTTGCAGAGAATGAAGTTAGAGAACACGCTTCCCCTTGCGCGAAGAGTAGTAATAAGGAAGACGGGAAGTTGCACCGTTTTCAATTATTGTAAAAAATAGTAATTTTAAATTAATTAGATTAGGAATATTTATCTGAATGTTTGGAACTAACACTACGTGTCATTGAAAATGGCCGTCATTATCAAAATTAGGATGCGCACTAGTCCCTGGTCGTTCTCGAATCCCTCAATTCTCTGTTTGGTTGTCAACAATGCGTTGCTATAACAACCATGACGTCAATCACAATGTAAACAGGAGTGATTTGAGCGTCAATTTTTGAACTTGTACACTTGTGGGTCTAAAATGAGTTCTATTTCGGAAAATATTTCGTTACAGAGTCTCAGTCTACCTCAGAGCATAAGGAGTGAAACTAAAGAAAAGTTCGACGCCATTTTAAAAGCTGCCAAATCGAAGAAAAAACGCACATCTTCAAAAGAAAAACTTTTGGATGATGTTGACTCAACTGTGGCTAGCAGTAGAAACCTTTTTGATAACGACGATGACTTAAACATGAGAAAAAACGACGAAGAAGAGGAAAGGGCAAGTAAAAAGATTATTTTAAATAAATTTTTAAGTGACAGTGCCTCTATGGGAGTCTCAAATACAACCGATAATACTGTTATTACTGTAGTACAACCTCCTATCCCTAAACCAAGAAAAAAGAGGGTAAAAGAGCAAAGGAGAGTCTCTACTACTAGTACAGGCACTTTTGAAGTGACTTCACCTAAAATACTTTTAAATTCTGAAAGAAATATAGAGAAGGAATCGCATAGAAGAGATTCCATAACTAGCGTTCGGACATTTGAAGTCACTTCTCCAAAAATAAAACCCAGAAACTTCATAGAAAAAAATAATGAGAAAAGCATTCAAATAATTGGAGACTTGTTACTACATGATAGTCCAGTTGCATCGAAAATTGCTGTTCATGCTAGTCAAACTGATGTTTTAGAAAAAGCTGATAATGAAACATTGATTGATAGGAATAGTTCTTCCAAAAGTAACAGTAGCAGAGGTACTTTTATACTTGATAAAGATAGTAACACTGAAAAAGATATAATAGAAGATTTGTCTTCTAAAAGAGAAACAATTAAAGAAAAAGTTGATAATGTAGAGCAAGAAATTAAAAAAGTAAAACCAAAAATTAAAACAAACCAACTTCTGAAGAAAAATGCTAACAGAGGGAACAGTCCTAAAAACGAAACTAGTGTCACTAAACCTTATGATTATCAAAACATAACAGAAATAAAAATTCATAAAACAGATAAACTTTTGCTTAACTCCCTCGTTATACATCCTGTGGTAAAAATTCATATTGTAGATATCAGAACAGGGAAATATTTCACGAAAAGTGATAAAAATAGACCTGTTGTATTTTATTATGAGAATGATAATAACGATTATATTCTGCCTGTCATGAGCAGTTATTATAATCTTCAAGAAAATAGGTAACACACCCTGTACACATCTTATGGGATATGTGCGTTTAAATTCAAAATTGCTGATATTTGGATATGATATAGTTTAAAACTGTTTACATAGGGTGAAAAGTCCCGTGACTTTGTAACAAATGGCGGCACAACTACTTTTAATTGGATGGAACAAAAAGAATTTCGCGTGTTGATTAAACATTTCCTTTTGATAGGAAAAAATACAGCCAGAACCCAAAAAAGGTTTGGGAAGTGCTATGGCACCTCTGCTCTGTCCAAAGCAACTATATGTTGATAGTTTAATGACCTTAAATGTGATGATGTACCATACTCCGGGCAACCAAATGACGCAGTCACTCCAAAGAACACAAAAAAATCCACCATACTGTTCTGAATGACTGCAAAGTGAAAGAGGAATAGCTAACATCATGAAGATATCAACTGAACGCGTGAGGCATATTTTACATGAATATTTGCATATGAAAAAGTTATGTGCTCGATATGTGGCGCGCACTTTCACGATTCATAAAAACAGAGACGTGTCTGAGATTCAGAACGTTGTTTGGCACTGTTTCGACGTAATCCAAAGGAGTTTTCCTAACGATTTCTAACAATGCACTAAACATGGATTCACTACTACACACCTGAGTCCAACAGGCAGTCTGCAGACTGGCTGGTGCGCTTGAAAGCCGACCGAAGCGTCCAAAAACACAAACATCAGCTGGAAAGGTTTTGGCAAATATTTTTTGGGATGCGCAGGTAATAATACTGATCAGCTCTCTTGAGAAAGAGCAAACAATCACGGGAGACTATTACGTTGGTCTATTTGACCATTTGAGGGTCAAATCAAGAAAAAAAGACCGCATTTAGCGAAGAAAAGGGTTGTGTCACCAGCTCACAAGTCGATAAAATGGATGGTGAAATTGGACCAGTTGGGCTATGAATAACTTCCTTATCCACCGTACTTACCTGATTACCTGATACCCTTCAGCGAATATTGCCTCTTTCCAAATTTGAAAACGTGGCTCCAGAGAAAAAGATTGGGCTCACATGAAGAAGTTGAATGGGAAATTGAGGTCTATTTTAGAGAACTCGACAAATCGTTCTATATGAACGGTATCCAAGTGTTGAAAGATATCTTCAAGGAGAGTATGTTGAAAATCGATTTTTGACAGAAACAATGTTTTTTTTTTCAAAAGTCTCGGGAATTTTCACCCCATGGAGGACTAATGAAAAATTGATAATGACACAACCTGAATGGCGGCCAAAAACCCATAAGATGCGTTTGGGGTTCTTTAAAAGTAACACACCGGTTTATCAACTTAAATTTTCTAAACTAGATATATTGTTTTTATATATTTTAGATCCTTTTATCCCATGTGGGAAGATACTATTTTATTAAATGAAGATTTCCAATATATCGTAAATGAACATGTTATTATATTTTTTGAAATTATGGATTTTGCCACAACAGATTTTGGCACGCTGAGGAAAAACAAAGGTATGGTTTCAAAATACAATTGATATTTCTCGGGCATAGTTTAGGTTGTTTTTTCAACAACTTATAGAGAAAGACGAGAAATAAGTTATAAAACAAGTTACACATTTTTAATCAATTTAATTGTGTTATTATCTTATTTCTGGAATTGTTATTAGTGTTCCGTACGGAACACTTATAAGATCACTTCAGTGTCTGTCTGTCTGTCCGTCCGTCCGTCTGTCACACCCAATTTTCTCTGAACTATTTGACATAGAAAGTTGAAATTTGGTACTAATATAGAAATTGATGGCCTCATTATGGCCGTAGAGTTTTGAAAGTTAAATTTTGACTTAAGGGGTTACTTTTGGAGGGTGAAATCGGAAGTAAAAAAAAATATTTACTAGGTCATCGAGTGGAGTGTCAAATGAAAGCTTGTAAAAACACAAGTTCAAAAATATATATAATGTAATACTCGCGCACACTTTTCTTTGTATTATTTTTAAAAAATCGCGAAAAATCGCTGTCCCCCCCTTTATCTCGAAAAGTACTGATCAAAAAATTTTGAAAAAATTCTGGAATATTCTCCACAGAGCGTAAATTGAACGAAAATTATGAGGAGTGCATTACCTTTAATAATTTATCTGGTATAACACATGGGCTGAAAAGTCCCGGGCCTAACACATAGATGGCGCTAGTTTTATTGCAGTCACCTTTTTTTCAGTTAATACTAACCTTCAAAAGATAGCTGTTAAAATTTCATGATATTCTATTCATTAGTTTGTGAGTTATTGTGCTAAGAGTGACGCTACTTTTGTTATTTTCAAAACAATGGATCAAAAACAATTTCGTGTTTTAATTTTACACTGCTTCTTGATGAGAAAAAATACCGTTCAAGCGAAGCAATGGCTTGAAAAGTATTATGGGGACTCCGCTCCATCAGAAACAACAATAAAACGTTGGTTTGCTGACTTCAAACGTGGTCGTAGAGACACCGATGATGCAGAACGCAGTGGACGTCCAAATGAGGCGGTAACACCAGAAAACATCAAAAAAAATCCATAAAATCGTTTTGAATGATCGAAAAGTGAAGTTGCGTGAGTTAGCTGACATCGTAAAGATATCAAAAGGACGTGTTGGCTTTATATTGCATGAGCATTTGACTATGAGAAAGCTCTGTTCAAAGTGGGTGCCGCGTTTGCTCACTGTTGATCAAAAACAAGAACGTGTTGATGATTCTGAGCAGTGTTTGGCCATGTTTAAACGTAACAAACCGAAATTTTTGCGTCGATATGTGACAATGGATGAAACATGTATCCATCACTTCACTCCGGAATCAAAACTATCGTCATCTGAGTGGACAGCAACTGGTGAACCTCGTCCAAAGCGCCCGAAAGCACAACAATCGGCTGGAAAGGTTATGGCCTCGGTATTTTGGGATGTGCGTGCTGTAATATTCATCGACTATCTTGAGAAAGGAAACAGCATCAACAGTGAATATTATATAACGTTATTGGAGCGTTTGAAGGCCGAAATTGCAAAGAAACGACCGCATATGGCAAAGAAAAAAATTTTGTTTCATCAAGACAACGCACCGTGTCACAAGTCAATCAAAACAATGGCAAAACTACATGAATTGAACTTCGAATTGCTCCCACATCCACCGTATTCGCCAGATTTGGCTCCCAGCGACTACTGGCTGTTCGCAGACCTGAAAAAAATGCTCGCCGGTAAGAAATTTCGCACGAATGAAGAGGTTATCGCTGAAACTGAGGCCTATTTTGAGGCAAAAGATAAATCGTTCTACAAAAGTGGTATTGAAATGTTAGAGCGGCGCTGGAATGATTGCGTTGCTCTTGATGGAGATTACGTTGATGAATAAAGCTAATTTTGAACCAAAAAAAACCGTGTTTTCTTTTTGTTAGGCCCGGGACTTTTCAGCCCATGTGTATATATAAAAAAAAAATTCAAAGTCATCAGTTTTCAATAACGATCGAAAACAAACTTTGTTGAAAACCCATTTCGGGTGTGTTTTGTGAAATTTACTGATCATTTTATACCTCCGTAATTTTTATTTTAAAAGCAATCAACGTACGGAACATTAATTGCGCAAGTTCAACTTATCCTTGACCGGTTATTTTTTATTTATTTATTTATAACTGTTTGGCGCCAAATGATCCTCGATATCGACTCGCCAAACTAAAATAACACAAGTCTGCAAAAAAAAAATTGAGAGCTGTTTTGGTTTTTTTGCGTAATTCTTATGTTTTTGGGTGTACTGCATCCGAAAATGACTTTCATTTTGTCATAGAACGTCACGTTTTCTGACAATGTAGGTATCTATGGTTAAAGAAGTTATCATCTTAAAATAAAAGATAAAAGACTAAAGAAATTTTTTTTAATTTATAATTGCGTAACAAAACTTATTTTTTTATCTAAAATACATTCATTAGTAAGCACTAAAGATATTTCTTTTTCCCAATGAGACTCCTTTTGGTACATTTTCGCTTGTAGGAAGCATCTGGAAGGTCTCTCTGAAGCGTCCAACAGTAGTCTGCCATCATTGAGACGCTCCATCTTCTCTCGTATTTTTTTTCCATCTCCTTAATATCTTGGTGAAATCGTTCACCTTGCTCTTCACTCAGATCTACTAAATTTTCTGGAAAGTAGTCGAGGTGGGAATGAAGAAAATGTACTTTTAAACTCGTTAGGCAACCTAAAGCTTGAAATGCTTTTAACATTCTTTTGACGATTTGTTTGTAGTTAGGGTCTTTGTTATTGCCTAAAAATTTCTCTATGACCTCTTTAAAGGCAATCCACCCTTCTCTTTGAGGATCCGTCATGGTTGTGATGAATTGTGGATCAGCCATAAGCCGTCTAATATCTGGTCCAACGAAAACACCTTCCTTCAACTTTGCCTCCGAGAGGCCTGGAAACTTCGATATTAAGTATTTGAAGCAATTTCCATCTCTTGGAAACGACTTTACAAATTGCTTCATCAATCCCAGCTTTATGTGAAGCGGTGGTAGAAGAACTTTAAGAGGAGGCACCAAAGTTTCATGCGGGACGTTCTTTTCGTCAACTTTAAGCTCCCTCGGAGGCCAACACTTTATGGTCCAGTGATTTGCTTGGCTCTACTATCCCATAGACACAAAAACCAAGGGAATTTGGTAAACCCAGATTGTTGTCCGAGCAACATGCCCAAGATTTTTAAATCACCGCACACTTGCCAACCGTGGTCTTTATATTTTAATTTGCAAAGAACCAATTCCAAGTTCTTGTAGGTTTCCTTGAGGTGTACGGAATGACCGACAGGAATGGAAGCATAGAAACCGCCATTGTGAAGCAGAACTGCTTTAAGGCTTCTTTTTGAAGAATCTATGAAAATACGCCATTGTGCTGGGTCGTATGAGATCTTAAATGTATCCATCAAACCTTCAATATTGGTACAATAAACCAACTCGTCCTCTTGGGCAAAGTAGGAAGTGAACTGCTTCTCACGATATCTAAACCAGGAGGAAGACACTCCCGGCAAAAGTAAGTTCCTGCTTTTGAGCCTTGATCCAAGCAACTCAGCAGCGTTTTTGGGAAGATTCAAGTCTCTTACTAAATCATTTAGCTCGCCCTGGGAAAACAATTTCGGACTGCTGTCATCTTCAAATTGAAAACTTGACTTGTCATCGGGTTCAGGTACAGCACCATCTTCGTCAGAACTTGGAATCTCTTCCAAGGTAGCAGGGGCCTTGGGCACTGGTATTTCGGTCCCATGAGGGATGGGACGAATAGCTGATTGCAGACTGGGGTATGAAATGGACTGTTTCCATTTTGAATTATACCGTTTCACATTACACGAACAAAAGTAACAATCATCACTATGGTTCTTTAGCTCGCGCCATACCATAGGAATCGCATATCGGAAAGCTTTTTTCTTGCCCTTAAACCAATTTCGAAGGTCTTCAACACATCGTTTGCAGACTTTATGAGGTGCCCAAACTTTATCCTGATCTCCAAGATTTAAGCCAAAATACGTGAAGTATACTTTTTTTACAAAGTCCGTAATATTAAGTTGTTGCTTTAATACCATATATTCGCCACAAATATAACAGAAACTGTCAGATGAATTCACACACTTCCGCACAGATGACATTGCACTATATTGAACCAAGATCTATAAAACAATGACGAGTTAACACGTAATTGTACCGCGCCACTTTCTACACTATCGGAGCGCGCACGTTCTGGTTACAACGTTTATGTTTGTTAATTTAGCTCACACAGGGCGTTCTTTATTTAGAAAGTAATGATAGTTATGGCCTGTATACATTTAAAAACAGTAATCAAAATAAAATTGTACCTATTTATTTATGACTTCAAGTTAGCCCAAAAAAAAAAACCCTTTTTTATAATAAAATTTTGCGTTTTGCAAAATAACCTGACGTTCTGGAATTTTTTTGAGTATTTTTTTAGTTTTCAGAACACCTAAATACATAGAGATCAGTTGAAAACATCCAGACAGCATTTTTGTTGCAGACCTGTGTAATCAATCAATCATTTATAACTGAGCCCAACACAAAGCAATTAATAGGGCCGGGTAAAGCAATAAGTCTCTCTGCATTTCTGAAGACTGTCAGAATTAAACTAATGCCATAATATTGTATTGTCTAATACTCTCTGCAGGTATACTCCATCCTCTTTTAGGCATCTTTTTTTTTCCCTTTTTCAGGCTCAAAGGTATAACTTTCGTAGAACGAATTACCCATCCCTTTACAACGACATTCTACAAACCGATTTTTCATTCTTGGGGTCTTTCAATAATATCGATGACGCTTGCGACCGATTCTATGTTGTACTGAATTCAGTTATCTCCAACAATGTTCCTATTATTCGCCCTAAGACCCTCAAATATCCTAAATAGTACGATAATTCGATAATACGCAATATCAAAAAAAAAGAATCAAGCCTGGAAAAAGTATAGACATACTAGAAATGTTTGTGACCTAGTCGAATTTAAAGGTCTTCGTAGAGGGATCGAGATCGAGGTTCAGGTTGCTTATAGAAATTATGTTACTGAGGCGGAAAGGGACTTTTCCATCAACCCAAATAAATTTTGGTCTTTTCTAAACGAGAAAAGGAGGACAACTGGTATTCCCATCAACATGTATTTTGAAAACGAATTGCATACGGCTCCTCAGAATTTTTTTGCTAAGTTCTTCCAATCGGCATATGTTGATTCTTCTGTTTCAGAACAACCCTCATGATAACTACTCACATATCTCTCTCTCATCTCTAATTGTTATTACCATAGAGGAAAGGGACGTGATCAGTGCCTTAAAGAAACTTAAACCTAAATCGACCGCTGGAACCGATGGTCTACCAGTTTTTTTATTCGGGACTGCGCAGCTGTGTTGTCCAAACCACTCACGTTCCTTTTCAATCTATGTTTAAAATCATCTTCCTTGCCACAAATCTGGAAGAAGTTTAAAATATGTCCCGTATTCAAAAAGGGTGATAAGAGCCTCATTGAAAATTACAGACCTGTGTTAATATTGAACAACTTTTCAAAAAGGTTTTCGAAATTGTGCTGTATGACATTATATTTAATCATGTTAAACTTTTCATGTCTGAAAGCCAACATGGATTCTTTATAGGGCGTTCAACCATTACCAATTTAGTTACAATCACTCAATTTATTTCGGAAAGTATGGACAATGGAGGACCAGTCGACGTAGTTTATACAGAGTTCTCAAAGGCTTTTGACCAGCTTGACCATGGTATTCTGCTTGAAAAACTCTCAAACTGTGGAGTTAATGGCAATTTACTAAACCTGCTGAAATCTTGTTTAATTGGTCGTCAACTGATGGTAAATTATCGTGGTTTTGAGTCATTATTAATGCAACCTCTGGTGTTCCTCAAGGGTCTATCCTAGGACCGTTATTATTTAACACATTTATAAATGGCAACACCAGTGGCCTCACCTCGTCCTCTTTGCTTTATGCTGATGATTGATCTGAAAATATACCCATACATTCTCTCCATGATTGTGTTACTCCTCTCAAGTATTAGGTTCTATGTGCCATCTCAACACACTCGCCTAAGTCATTCCCTTTTCTACATGCCGGTTCCAAGAACAAACTTGTTGATGTACTCGCCGCTATACGTTATCTGCATGAACTATGAAAGGGTCAAACATATAGTTGATATTTTCTGTTGCAGTATAGCATCTTTGCGTAGGTCATGTTTAACTGTAGATTAGGTCTCTCTCTCTTTTTTTTTTCTTTAGCTTGTAGTGTAGTTATTAGAATTATAAAATACTAATTTGATACATACTTATCTATTTATATTTGTTATATTTGAATGTTCCTATCCCATAATTCGATTGTTCTGTAAGATAGTTATATTAAATAAATAAATAAATCTTGGAGGTATGCTGTCGACGAGATTTTCTGCACACTCTGCAAATTTTTCGAATCTCGCGAGACAACTGAGTCAAAGTCCTCAAAGTCTGTCCTCTCAACTTTCTCTTTACAAGGGACTAATCGTTTTCAATAGGGTTGGCGCCCGACAATTATGAGGGCCACTCTAGTATCTTATCGTGGGCCCAAGCGAGCCGCTTCGCGACGTAATTTTCGCCCAGCAAAGGTTTCTTAAACGTGCTTCGGAATTTGACATCATGAGCACGAGGATGTTGTCTCATGGGACACATTCAAAACAGATGTTCTTAATTTTGCCGCTCCATGATACAGCGTCAATTTCGGGTCCCGTGAAAACAAAGACACGATTCATTTTTCGACTTTCGGAGTGACTTTGCCTACCGAGCCACGTTTTGACTTGACAGACTTTTTTTTAAAGAGAATTAAAACTGTCGCTGGATAAACAGGGACATTGTAATAGTGCTGGAAATTAACAATTACTTAGCTACAGTACCATATTTATATTATAGCTCTTAATTTACTATTGTGATGTGTATTTGACAATTTGCTTTAACTTTTTTCTAGCCCTTATTAGTTTTATTGTTGTAAATGTGGCATTAGTTTATTGTTAGTGCTGGGTTCGTGCATGTGTATTTCCAATTAAGACTCTATTAACTGGTCTCATTTTTACGCCTAAGTCGTGAACAAATTGCGATTGTTTCAAAAAGATTACTGTTGAATAGCTGACGCTATTCAGTTGATTCTTACCCTTAAAAATGATAAACTAAGCCCAATTCCTAACAAGGATTTCTTATTATTATTATTACATATAAAAATATATTTTAGATTGTGAAAAAGGCTGGTACAAAATAGCATTTGCATTTCTAAAAATAGTAGGACAAAATAATGCTCAAAATGTAAATAAAAGAGTCAGACTACAATTATATTATCCTCAAAATACTGCCTCAAAAAAACTGGAACACAACAGCTGTGAACTGTGGAATTGGTGGCGAAACAAAAAACTTAAAAAGTACCCTTCCACTTTGTATATTAGTGTTACAAAAGTTATGCACCCAACTAAAGTCATTGAGACATTTAGATCCAAAACGCCACTACAAAAAGAGGGAGTAAACGCATCAGTAGTAGAAGAACCAAACAGTGATAATGCACAAGATGATAAAATAAAACAGGATGCAGATAATTTAAAATTAATGTTGAATAAAAGGTTCAATAAAGTAAAAAAACTACCTGAAGAGTGTGCATATCAGCTGGAGACTTCTGAAGACGGATGTTTCGTTTTCAAGTTTAGCAATACAGGGTTATACCTTGCCGCTAGTGTGAAAGTAAACGATGATTTTCAAATAATTGTCTACATGGTAAGAGCATAGGTAGAGGTAATTTAAATTTGTTTACGCAATGTTTTGCAGGTTAATAATTTTGAAGAAATGTACAGATTTAAAAGTCATCAAGCATTGGTTTATTGTATAGCATGGTCCAAAGATGACAAATATTTATTAACTGCGTCCTCTGATAATACAGTAGCCATATGGAACTTTGAAAACAAATCATTTTATCAAGTAAGTAAATTTATAATAATAATAGTAATAACGAGTGATCTTGAAAACATGTAACATTATTAGGTCATTCCTTAATACACAATGGTAATAGCGTTTGTGCTGACTTGGCTTAGCCCTGTCAGCCAAACATAGAACCACATTGACCAAATGTGAGAAAGAAGAACAAAAGTAATAACGATAATAATATTCATTGTTTAACACAATACACCCATGTATGAGACAATATGACAGTATATAAAACAAAAACATAACAAAATAAAAAACTTATTTACAGATTTTGTAATAATCTGCCCTCTTATCACTCAGAAAGTCTCGAGACTCTTCATCTCATGTAGTATATTATGTCAGTTATGAAGAAAAAATATCAATTTGTTGTTGTTTTCTAGATATTACCACATCCCTCCTTTGTCTATGCAACTGAAATAAATATGGATAATATAATAGCAACAGGATGTTATGATAAAATATTAAGAATTTGGTATTTTAAAGAAGAAAATAATAAATTTGAACTTTACCAAGAGATAGAAGGACACAGGGGTTACATAACAAGTATATGTTTTTCCCATAAAAATCCTTGTTTTTTGTATTCGGCAGATTCATGTGGTGAAATCAATGAGTGGAGTAAAAATGAAACAGACTGGGAATTAAATAGGTATTTTTTAATAAACTTGTGGAATGTATTTTTCCTGCATATTTTGTTTTAGGAAATTAGATATACTAGATCTGAGAGAGACAAAAATCAATCAAATCATGCTTTTTCCCAATAATAACAAACTGTTGGTACATTCAAGAGATTCTTCCTTGAGGATAATATCTCTAGCAAATGTTTGTGTCATGCATTGGTTGCATGGCGCCTTGAATACTAGGTACTAGAAATATTTCTGTGATACATTGTTTGCATGGCGCTTTAAATACTAGGTACTAGAGATGTAGCGGGTAGTACGTTTCAAGGGTCGGCAAAGCTAGGTACTTGGTCACGTAGGATTCGACAAAACCAGGTACCCGGCCGGGTAAGATCCGGCAATATTATAAAAAGCTCATTCTTTTACATTTTACTAGCATTTTCTATCAACACTGCCAACTTTAGGTATTTTTTTTTCGATTCGGCAATATTGTTTAGATGTGGTAAATTAGCGTCTGGTTGCTTTCGTATTTAGTGTTAATACGATGAATCCCCGAGTGAAATAGAAATATTATTCCGATATTTTCTACGGTCGACCGTCTTTTTAACAATTGTTGTGTTTCAAAAAAATAAAGTCTGGAACTACTTTTTACTTGATAAGGAAGATGAATCAAAAGCAGTACAAGCTAGTTCAGGTTTTCATCTTTATGGAAAAAAATTTAAACATCTCACTAGTTTGGTTAATGAAGATAAGAAAGAATTAGAACAATCAACCACCTCTGAAAATTTAAAATAAGTTAATATTACAGAATATTTTGGAACAACCAAACAGTGGAATATAGATGATCCTAAAGCAAAACCTGTGCACACAGCAATACGAGAGGGGATAGCTTTGGGCAACCAGCCCTTTTCATTTGTAGAAAATATAGGTAAGCGTAAAAATGAAATGTTATCGTATTATTTACAGGTGTTCACTCACCTAGGTGCAGTACAAAATTCTGACATTTCTTTAATATGTTTTAAATTAATTTTGTAAACTATTGTCATAAACCAACTATTTTTTATTATTATATTACTATATTGTTTTGTCCTTTAGCTACGCTTATGAGTTTAATACAAAACCATCGTTTAACAATAACCAATTCTCAATAAAAGATATACTATGTACATTTACTAATAGCTTAGTAAAATAACTACTTTCTACAATTAATTATTTTCTTTGTAAACTTCTTGATGGCTCCAAGAAGTCGCCAAACTCTGTAATCATTAGGATGACAGGTTGTTAGCCTAAACTTAAGAGTACACCTATGGCAAATTTTAGAGAGTAAATGTATAAAATAATAGCCAGCTAGAGAAGACATTATTATTATTATTATTAGTTAATTAACAAAAGACATACGAGGCTGGTTTGAAAAGTCCGTGCAAGGTCCGAGAGATGGCACCACCGGCGCGTATCGAGGTCATGTTTAGTTAGTAGCATCTCTTGAATGAACACACACCAAGTTTCAGCCATATTGGTCTATTTCTTTGTGTTTGGCATTCGTGTGAATCAAGGAAGTCGAGTGATTTTCAAGAAATGGACGAAAAAGAATTTCGTGTGGTGATTAAACATTACTTTATGAAAGGCAAAACGCCTCAGGAGACTAAAGAGAAGCTTGATAAATATTATGGTGACTCTGCACCTTCGATTAGAACAGTTTATAAGTGGTTTCAAAATTTTCGGACTGGCCATATGGGCACAAGTGACGCTGAACGTTCTGGACGGCCTGTGGAGGTTACGACTCCAGAAGTCATTGATCAAATCCATGATATGGTGATGGATGACAGAAGAGTTAAGGTGCGTGAGGTTGCTAGTGCTGTGGGCATCTCGACTGATCGGGTACATAATATTTTGCATAAACATTTGGACATGAGAAAGCTATCCGCAAGATGGGTGCCGCGATTGCTCACGCTTGACCAAAAATGGAATCGTGTGAAGTGTTGCAAGGATGGTTTGCAGCTGTTCCAAAAGAATCCGGAGGACTTTAAGCGTCGTTTCGTCACTGTGGATGAAACATGGATCCATTACTATACTCCTGAGACCAAACAACAATCTAAACAATGGGTTACCAAGGGGGAATCTGCACCAAAAAAGGCGAAGACCGTTCCTTCGGCCGGAAAGGTTATGGCGACTGTCTTTTGGGATTCGCAAGGGATAATCCTCATCGACTATCTGGAAAAGGGTAAAACTATTACAGGTGAATATTATTGATCGTTATTGGACCGTTTGAAAACCGAGCTGCAAGAAAAACGCCCGCGATTGGCCCACAAGAAAGTCCTTTCCCATCACAACAACGCACCAGCACACACCTCAGCAGTTGTGGTCGCAAAATTAATGGAAATAGGATTCCAACTCGTTTCACATCCCCCCTATTCTCCAGACTTGGCTCCCTCGGACTACTATTTGTTCCCCAATTTGAAGAAATGGCTGGCGGGACAAAGATTTTATTCAAACGAGGAGGTGATTGCAGACACTAATGGATATTTTGCAGACTTGGACAAATCCTATTATTCGGAAGGGATCAACAAACTAGAACATCGTTGGACAAAGTGTATAAGCCTAAAAGGAGACTACGTCGAAAAATAAAAAAGGTTTACCCCAAACACATAAGTAGTTTTTATTTTTGCACGGACTTTTCAAACCAGCCTCGTAAAAGGCATTATTATTAACAATAACATCAAGTATTAAATATTGTTATTATGAGCATTGATATTATATTCATACCAAGTTAATAAGTATTATAAAATTTATTTAATAAAAAGTTAGAAATTTTGTCATGTGGTATTTTTGATCAACTTACAAACCAGTAAAGCGACGGTTGGTTACAACACTATTATGATATTGTAAATTATTATGAATATTGTGAATAAACCAGATCAGGTCTAAGTGTTAGAATCTTCTAGGGAATATAACTGATTCGCTAAAAAAGTCAAACTTTAGAACTGATCTAATTTGGCAATTAGAGGTTTAAATTAACAACAGCATAAAACCAAACTGATGAAAATAAAATAATATATTAAAATACAAAAAAAAAATTAAGGTTCCTGTTATTTACTCTTGTACAGTAAAATGCACTTATAACTTAAAAAGAAGAAAACTATTATGAAAATAATTTTCTTCTTTCTTTATGAAAAAATAACCCAGTAAAATATCTTCTAGTTAAAAAATAAAAACACAAAAGTTCTAAATATTTGTTTTTTTAGGGTGCAAGACGTTGCTTGCTCTACTTGAGGTGAAATATAATGTCTGAATATCCTATCAGGTGTTGATTTTTTTTCCTTTTCAACAGATATGTGGACTCCCACGTAAATAACAAGAGCTTTATAAGTTTGTTGGCACATTGGCTATCTAAAGATTTTGAACCAAAACATATTGTGCTTAATATCAGAGGCCTAGAAGGTAGTCACACCAGCAAAAACATCAAGAATGCTTTATATCAGATGCTTAAAGAAAACAGTATAGACAATACAAGGGTCCACCTAATTATTTAAGAGGGTTAGGAGTAATAACGATGGTGGTAATTGACTCTCTAAAAGTGCAAAGATCTGTATTGGATGTTAAGTGTCAGAAGAAGGATCATAATCATTTAAACCAGTCCTCTCCCTTCAGAATGAAATTAGAACAAATACAGAGAAATTTTAACATTAGAGTAAAGCAAATGACACAAGATGTTCTGACACGCCGAAATTCCACATATTATCTAATTATTATTATTATTAGCCATTGACACCAAATCCAGGGGACTTAATTAAAATGTTACTGAAGCTTTAAAAATCCTTTGAACGAACTAACGAACATTTCCATAGTTTACTGTGTATAATATCAAAAGTGATTTTGACAAATTTATCATTAAATAAATATTTAATGAAAATCAAGGTTCCTGGTTTAGATTCTATGCAGGATAATTTACTTAAAGGTATGAGCTCGGTATTTGTGAATATTGAAACCAACAACAATTATATAATTGCTACATTCCTGAACATATACTAACATATTACCACATATTACTAACAAAGAGTGGGGTAAAAAATACATTTTACTATAAAATACATCAAACAAGCAATAACTGTTAAAAGTAAATATTGAACCTGATGAAAAGGTGGTATCAGTATGGGAATCGGACGCTTTGCATACTTAGTATTCCAAAAAACTTAACAGTACCAAAAAAATGTAAGAAACAGAAGGCATTTTGGGATATATTCTCTAATATTGGTCAAACTTAAGATAAGAATAAAAAAGTTGATGTATTGATAGATTGTCAAACAAGTCTGCTCTTATGGTTCCAAGAATTTTTCTAAGTTAGAACTTGCTCTTAAGTTTCTTTCTGCACCAGCTTTTTCAAAATTTAGTGAAATGCTATTTTGTGAGGTTGGAAAAAAAAAAGAACAGATTGTTATCTGAAAATGGTGAAATACTAAGATACCTGCATTACAATTTACTTTTGCTAGACTGTAAATATTAAAATATTCTATGTGTAAGTTTTGTACTAATATAAATAGTTTTGGTTTGTTGTTGGAATATCTAAAATGTTTCTTTTAAGCATATTTTGAAATAAATGTTACTTTTAATTTGGTTTTATTTTTCCTCAAAGATTTTGGTGGGGTACCCAGTCACATAATACAATATCTGACCAAACTAGGTACTCTTCCTGATTTTTTCAGGTAGACCGAGTACCTGTGAGATTACTCACATGTACTAGGTGCCATAGTATTTTTAGTTGTACAGTGTGTTTTTATATTGCAATTTTCTACCTAATCAAAAACTACATAAAATATTACGAAGAAAAAATTAATAAAAACTCATTTTTTATAAACACTATTTTCTCATCCTCTGTATGTTAAAGTATACTTAAAATTTTTTAAGATATCTGTAGTTATATGTTTTTAACACTTCGAATTATATCTGCTTCAAATTTTTTCCTTAAAAAAATGTAAAAATGTTTTGGACTATTGTATTAAAAGAACAGTATACCTTGTATTTTTTTTTTATAATACTTTTATCATTTTAGGATCCAAACATTTTGTGATATATCTCCTAAGTGGCCAATGTACGTAACCGCAGGCAGTGAAAATGGTTTAGTGATAGTTTGGGATGCCAACACAGGCAAAGATGTAAAAACTTATGAATGTTTTGCAAATAGATCCAAAAGTACTCACTGTGTACAATTTCACCCACACTAAATATGTTGGCGATGTCTCATTACGGCTCGAATGAGCCCATTTTGATTTATTGTACTAAAGAGGATGATGAAATATCTGTTGCTAATCAGGTATGGCAATTAAATCCTGAAGTTACTGCAAAAAGTAATGCTGATTTAAGTTTTCAACAACAAAAGGTGGATTTTAGGAAAGTGTTAGAGAAGATGGATCAACTTTTAACTTAAGGAAAGTGTTTTTATTAAAGATCATTAGATTTTCTTTTCACATTAGTCATTATAATATTTAAACTGCACTTTACTTACCAAATAAAAAAAAATAGTTTTTTATGTTAAAAGAGTTGTTTTATTAAAATAAAACCTTAAAAACAATATCTTTATGAACTATACGTACAGCTCCAGCCTGCAGTCACAAGTAACCAATTGGCTACAAGTTATAAACATAACCTAAAGATAGTGTTTACAAGTGCATCACAATCCGGACCAGAAAAAGTGTTTAAGTGGGGCTAAGAAGAGAACTTATATTTTTAAGTAATGACGAAATCGGACGTAACCGTTTTGCTTGATTTAACAAATTTTAACGTAGGAAAAAGGTTTCAATGCCTAATCATTTTATATTAATTTTTGGAATGCCAAAGATTTCTATAGAATTTATGTATCTCTCTTGCAACACAATATACAATATATTATTAAATTATATGCACAATTAACTATTCTTGAAAACGTTTGAAAATATTTAAAACAGCAATCTATGAAATTTGCTAATATGTATGTCTCACGTGCGTTGACAAAGATTTCGAGCATGCTGCCTGTAATAGCATTATCTCTCTAGCGGATTTCTCTTTTTATGTTGGAATCACGGAAAGGAGATATTTACAATGATTGAAGTAAAATGTATCTTTATTTTCAAAAGTTAAAAATCAGAGACTTGTTGCGCTAACCACACTAGGTAAGTTGATAATTCAGCAAATTACTTGGTTTTATTGGCCTACTTTGATAGTTTACGTGATATTTGTCAAAAATCGGCAAGTTTAGGTTACGTTGGAAGTTTTAGAATATGTTGTAGACGGTAGTTTATAAAATGTTTGTACTAAAAAGCCACGTGTATTTACAGTAACAGGAGGTCAGTATTTGGAATAGTAATAAGTTATAAATGTACGCAAATTTAATTTTTTTTTTTTACAGGTTAATAAGAGTAATTATATACATATTGATCAAAATGAACAACAGCAGGCCGAAATCAAATCCTTGGAATAAAAATAACTCCACAAACACAAAGGTCCAAAAAACCACCGAAGGGTGCAACCAATTCTGGACCCCCGTTATGCTCAACGGGTGAATCTAAATTTAAGGCAGTTCAAGCAAAGCTACAAAATTCTGTTCAAAAACATATTAAAGACTATGAGTCTTCATCTGACGAAGAAGATGTAGATTCTACAAATCTTTTAGGTAATTATACTATAACGTTTTAATTTCAGGTTGTTATTTCCTATATTGACAGTAAGTTTTTGTAATTGACAGTGCGATATTCAGCTAGTTCTAGCTACACAATATTTATCTTCAAAGTCTAAAATTAAGACAATGTGAGTAATTATGTAGCATAAACATCTAAAAATGTAGGACAAGTGCAAAATCAAAAATTAGATTAAACTAAATAATCTTAAAAATATTTTTAGAGGTAATTCTTAAGCAATACACTCAAACTGGAGGAACCAATGATCAGGCTGATCGTACTAAAACATTTATTGAAGATTCCTTCCTATCAGGGGCTAATACATGTTTGATTTGTATATCCAGAGTCAAGAGAGACGATCAGGTAAAACAGTAAAAGTATTTCATTTATTTTTTATTTTATAAAAATTCAGTACAATCTCATCTATTGTTGACAACCTGAAGAAACAATATTTTTCTAATACTCAGCATATATTTTTTATAGTCATGCATTTGAAAATTATGCATGGTGTCTTGACTAGCGATGTAACAAGTGCCTGGTCTACCTGGCCAAAACCGAGCACCCGGCTGATTTGGACAGATACCCAATTTGACCAGATACTCGGCTGGGCTTTATGAAACAAAATTAAAAGTAACATTTACCTAAAAAATCTGCATAAGAGAACACATTTTAAACATAACAACAAATATAAATTATTTATATTAGTACAAAAATTGTGATGTAGGTATTGTTAGTATTTTCACATTCTCTGATGACAATCTGTTCCTTTTTTTCTTCATATATATATATATATATATATATATATATATATATATATATATATATATATATATATATATATATATATATATATATATATTTATTTATTTATTTATTTATTTATTTATTTATTTATTTATTTTTTTATTTATTCATTCCTTTATTGCCATCAAGATTACATAATGTAAAAAAGCAACGTCATGAAAAAGTAGAATATATGCATACAGCCAACAAAATATAAGACACCGTACGTACAGAGGACAAAATCTTACAAACTATTGATAATTAACACATGGGCTGAAAAGTCCCGGGCCTAACACATAGATGGCGCTAGTTTTATTGCACTCACCTTTTTTTCAGTTAATACTAACCTTCAAAAGACAGCTGTTAAAATTTCATGATATTCTATTCATTAGTTTGTGAGTTATTGTGCTAAGAGTGACGCTACTTTTGTTATTTTCAAAACAATGGATCAAAAACAATTTCGTGTTTTAATTTTACACTGCTTCTTGATGGGAAAAAATACCGTTCAAGCGAAGCAATGGCTTGAAAAGTGTTATGGGGACTCCGCTCCATCAGAAACAACAATAAAACGTTGGTTTGCTGACTTCAAACGTGGTCGTAGAGACACCGATGATGCAAAACGCAGTGGACGTCCAAATGAGGCGCGGTAACACCAGAAAACATCAAAAAAATCCATAAAATCGTTTTGAATGATCGAAAAGTGAAGTTGCGTGAGTTAGCTGACATCGTAAAGATATCAAAAGAACGTGTTGGCTTTATATTGCATGAGCATTTGACTATGAGAAAGCTCTGTTCAAAGTGGGTGCCGCGTTTGCTCACTGTTTATCAAAAACAAGAACGTGTTAATGATTCTGAGCAGTGTTTGGCCATTGTTAGAGCGGCGCTGGAATGATTGCGTTGCTCTTGATGGAGATTACGTTGATGAATAAAGCTAATTTTGAACCAAAAAAACCGTGTTTTCTTTGTTAGGCCCGGGACTTTTCAGCCCATGTGTTAAAATTAATGATCAAAATCAAAAAAATAGAAACATTCTGAGAGAGCAAACCTTTTTGCTTCCCTTTTGAATCTCTCAATCTCCTCAATGTTCCTGATCTCCAATAGGAGAAGCCGATATGCCTTTATGCATTTAAAATATGGCCCTTTTTCAAAGAAAGAAGTAGCATGGTAGGGCGCTCGTAATTCGTTTCTATCTCTAGTCGTGATTGCCATATCTGGAGCATATTCATTCCTATTTGTCAAGAAAAATGATGGATTCTTCTTAACAAAGGTGACCAAAGCCATGAAGTAGAGACCTGGGACTGTAAGTAACCCCATTTCAATAAAGTATGGTCGACATGACGTTAGAGGATGTAAATGTCACATGCATCTTACAATTCTCTTTTGTGCTCTAGAGATATCCCTAACAAATATTGAAGATCCCCAGAAAGAAATCCCATAGATTAATTGGGATTGAACATAAGCAAAATAGAAAAGTTGTATGCTATTTGATGTACAATATATCTAAGTCTTCTAATAAGAGCACCCGCACTATTGAGCTTAGACCGAAGTTTCACTGCATGTATTTCCCAACAAATACTTGAGTCAATATTAACCCCCAAAAATTTTATTGTCTCTATATTCAGGTTTGACTTTAGTTCATGTCATACATATAATGATTGTGTGGGTATTTTATTTTTATTAAATAATATAAGGCCTGTTTTATTCCCATTGAGACAAAGGTAATTCTTTTCACACCACTCAGCCATTCTTGCTTGCCACTATATGAGAACAGATCACCGACAGGCTAGCGATAGAAGAGCTTGACAAAATGACCGATGTGTCATCAACAAATTGACAAGCCATTCTATCCCCATCATCATCATCCACATCCTGCTGCGCAGCAGATAGTCCAGTAAATTGTTCACATACAACAAGAAAAGCAATGGACCTAGTATCGATCCTTGTGGTACACCCCTACACATGCTGTTAGGGTCCGAGAAATAGTCCCGGAGGTTAATCCTAACATTCACTGACTGGGATCGGTTTTGTAAATATGACTCCAGAAGCCCCAGGGCCACTCCCCTCACCCCATATCTCTCAAGCTTAATGAATAGCAGTGAGAAATTTATGGTATCAAAAGCCTTTGAGAGATCAAAGTACAGGCCAGCCACTTTCTCATTTCTGTCAAGTTTTCATAATGATTTCTGTGAGGGCTCGATAAATAGCCATCTCCGTGGATTTTCCTGGTAAATAGCCAAATTGGTTTGGTGAGAGAATATTGCACTGTAAAAGAAAGGGCAAGAGTCTGTTGTAAATTGATCTCTCAAACAGTTTTGACACCGCTGACAAAAGAGTCACCAGCCTATAGTTTGCCAAATCATGAATATCACCCTTTTTAAAAATGGGCATTACTTTCGCCATTTAAAGAGAATCTGGGAAAGTTCCCAATGAAAAGCAGTTGTTTATTATAAATGTTAATGGTTTACTAATGTAGTAAGCAATGTGTTTTAATAGAAATATAGGAATTTCATCCATTCCACTGGAGTATTTATTAGGCAGAGCCATTATGATTCTGAATAACTCATTTTCATCCACAGGCTCAAGAAACAGTGAATGAGGGTTCCTGGGAACTTCAGAGTCATAGTTGTTTGCATTGTAGTGAATATCAATTGATAGATTAAATTGATCTTTAAAGGTATTTAAGATATTTATTGGATCTTCAATCAATGACTTATCAGCAGAGTTTAATCTAATGTTGTTTTTTTGGTATTTTTATTACATTCTTTGTTAAGAATTTTCCACATTGCCCTATTTTTGTTTTTCGCATTTGCTATTATGTTATCATTTAAACTACATTTAAAATCAAATATAAATTGTTTATATTTTCTCTTCTCTTCTTTATACTGATTCAAAATATTTTGACTATTAGTTTGTTTATAGAAGATATACAAATCCTTAATCCTATTTGCATAGTTCTTAATTTCAGTATTGACCCAAGTAGGGGTACTTTTTATTCTGGACGAGCAAACTGGAAAAGCAATGGTAAAGTGATCAGTGAAGATATTTTTAAATATATCATATTGTACTTTTGGATCTTCTTGATAAAATATATCATCCCAATTCTCAGTAGATAACAGGTTTTGAAAATTAAGAATATTACAACTGGTGAAAAATCGTCTTTTGACAAATATATCCTTAGGTTTGTCATGAGATAGATTAAATGCTATTTTTTGACCATAGTGTTCAGAGATATCTGTAATATATATATATATATATATATATATATATATATATATATATATATATATATATATATATATAATTCCCAACCTATATATATATATATATATATATATATATATATATATATATATATATATATATATATATATATATATATATATATATATAATTTCCAACCTTAAAAAATAGCCTTTCACTTCACTAAATATGCTGGTGCTGACTTAAGACCAAGTTCTCCTAACCTAGGAAAATTTGTGAAGCTAATCTACCGCCATAAAATCAGACTTGGTTTACGATCTATAAATGGCAAATTTAAATAAAAACTAAACTCTCTATCTTTTCTATTCCACAGCAGACCTTTTTATTGTTAGCTGTGGTTGGACCAATATTAGAGAATACATCCCAAAATGTCCGCTTCTGTTTCTTACATTTTTTTGTTACTGTTAAGTTTTTTAAAATAACAAGTGGAATATCATCAGAGTCCGATTCTAATACCAATACATCTTCATCAGGTTCAACATTTACTTTTAACAATTTTGCTTGTTTGATTTATTTTACGATGTCTTTTTTAACCTGCTCTAACCAGCTTTAAATCGTAGTTTTAGGACCGTGGCAATTATAGAATTGTTATTGGTTTCAATATTTGCAAATCTGTTTCAAACTTTGAAGTGAATATCCAACATAGATCCTAAACCTGGAACCTCAGTTTCCATTAAATATTTATTTAATGACAAAATTGTTGCAATCACTTCTGATATTTTACACAGTGAACTAACTACTGAAATGTTTATTAGTTTGTTAAAACGGTTGTAAAAGCTCCAGGAATTAAGTCCTCAAGAAAAAAGTGTATAATTTCAACAGCAAGTTCAAAAGTTCTTTTCAATAGATAATATCTGGAATTCTAGCGTGTAGGTACTCAATACCGTTTATTGATGCTAAAATATACAAAAAACTTGTAAGGAAACATACTCCTCAAAAATAAAACTCAAAACCAAAATCTCATACCATTTTCTTTATTTCAGGTTAAAATTTCTCTGGGTTTGTTCTGATTTTAATTCTGGAAAAATATGAGTGGTTTAAAGGAGTTGCAAACCTTTCGACATTTAGAATGTGTAATAGAGATCTTTGCACTTTTAGAGAGTCTATTACTACCATGTGTTGTATGAGGGTCATTCAATAAGTAAAGAGACAAATAGCTCTAGCTCAAGAACCGTTTATTGGATTGCTACAAAATTTTGCCTACTTTTCGACATAATCCCCCCCACCGTTAATACACATCTTCCCGCTAGCTTTCTAATTCCCGTGACAAAGAATTCTTTCGGTTGATGATGAAGTCACTCTTGCACTTTTTCTTTCACTTCTTCATAGACCTTTTTCCACATAGGCCATCTTCGAGAGGTCCGAATAGGTAAAAATCACACGGAGGCAGGTCTGGGCTGTATGCGGGATGAGACAAGATCTCTCTCTTGTTAATCCTCGATTCCAACGCGGGACCAGAAACTTCAACTGCACGTCCACTTCGCTGCTCGTCACACACTCTTGTGAGGTCACTTTCGAACCGATTTATCCACTTGTAAATGTTCGCACGGATCATGCAACTTTGTCCATACTGTAATAACATTCTAAAATGTATTTCCACTTGGCTTAACACCTTCTGCTACTAAAAGTATGATGTCAGACCGTTGCTCTTCTAAAGTGCAGTCTCCAGTGGACTCGCCATGGCAAACTGGATATTTTAAGGTTATGTTTACATTAAGTGATCGAACAGCTAATTGAAACTCATCATAAGGTTAAAAACTTGCACTCGTAAATGTATGGAGCGGTTTCGTTGAACGGGTTTGAGACCAATTGTCTCTTTACTTATTGAACGACCTCGTATAAAACATTATTTACTGCTAAGTCTCCTGTAGCTTTTTTAATGTTAGTTCCACTGTCTCTAATAAATAGGCCGACTGTTGTATGGTTTATACTGTTTTCTTCGCGCATCTGATTTAAGACATTCTTGATGTTTTCATCAGGTGTGACTACCTTTAAGGCCTCTTCTAATATTAAGTACAAAATTTTTGAGTTCAAAATTTTTAGTTAGCCAATGTGCCGTTAAACTTTAAAGCTCTTGTTATTTATGTCAGATGTCCACATATCTGTTGTAAAGGAAAAGAAATCAACACCTGATAGTAAATCAGCAATTCGAATCTTGCGTTTTTTGTATATTTCAGAAATAACGCTTGGGCTAAAAAATGGTCGGCTTGGAATATATTTCGCCTCAAGTAGAGAAAGTAGCCTCTTGAACCCTAAAAAAATAAGTATTGATTTGGTAAAGAAAGACGAAGAAAATTATTTCCATAATAATTCATTGTTACAGAAATAACCTTAATGCAATAATTTTTAATTTTTACCTCTATGTGTGCACAAGTTTTGCTGTAAGATCATTTATATTCCACTGTTTGGTTTTCCTGAAATAATCTGTAATATTAACTTGTTTTAAATTCCCAGAGGGTGTTGATGGTTCTGATTCGTCCTTATTTTCATTGACTAAACTGGTGGAATGTTTAAATTTTAAATGTTTCCAGAAGGATGAAGCACCTAAACCTCGTCAGACTTTTATGCTACACAACTCACACACCGCTTTTGAATCATCTTTCTCATCAAGTAAAAAGTAGTTCTAGAGTTTGCTCATCTTTTAAAACCCAACAATAACAAAGAATGTAATAAAAATACCAAAAAAAACATTAGATTAAACTCTGCTGATAATTCATTGATTGAAGATCCAATAAATATCTTAAATACCTTTAAAGATCAATTTAATCTATCAAGTGATATTCACTACAATGCAAACAACTATGACTCTGAAGTTCCCAGGAACCCTCATTCACTGTTTTTTGAGCCTGTGGATGAAAATGAGTTATTCTGAATCATAATGGCTCTGCCTAATAAATACTCCAGTGGAATGGATGAAATTCCTATATTTCTATTAAAACACATTGCTTACTACATTAGTAAACCATTAACATTTCAACAATTTACAACAGACTCTTGCCCTTTCTTTTACAGTGCAATATTCTCTCACCAAACCAATTTGGCTATTTACCAGGAAAATCCACGGAGATGGCTATTTATCAAGCCTTCACAGAAATCATTATGAAACTTGACAGAAATGAGAAAGTGGCTGGCCTGTACTTTGATCGCTTAAAGGCTTTTGATACCATAAATTTCTCACTGCTATTCATTAAGCTTGAGAGATATGGGGTGAGGGGAGTGGCCCTGCAGCTTCTGGAGTCATATTTACAAAACCGATCCCAGTCAGTCAATGTTAGGATTAACCTCCGGGACTATTTTCTCGGGCCTTAACAGCATGTGTAGGGGTGTACCACAAGGATCGATACTAGGTCCATTGCTTTTCTTGTTGTATGTGATCGATTTACCGGATAATCTGCTGCGGCAGCAGGATGTGGATGATGATGATGGGGATGGAATGGCTCGTCAATTTGTTGATGACACAACGGTCATTTTGTCCAGCTCTTCTATCGCTAGCCTGTCAGTGATCTGTTCTCGTATAGTGGCAAGAATGGCTGAGTGGTGTGAAAAGAATTACCTTTGTCTTAATGGAAATAAAACGGGCCTTATATTATTTAATAAAAATAAAATACCCACACAATCATTATATGTGCGACATGAACTAAAGTCAATGCCCAATATAGAGACGATAAAATTTTTGGGGGTTAATAGTGACTCAAGTATCTGTTGGGAAATACATGCAGTGAAACTTCGGTCTAAGCTCAATAGTGCGTGTGCTCTTATTAGAAGACTTAGATATATTGTAATCATCAAATAGCATACAACTTTTCTATTTTGCTTATGTTCAATCCCAATTAAACTATGGGATTTTTTTCTGGGAATCTTCAAGATTTGCTAGGGATATCTCTAGAGCTCAAAAGAGAATTGTGAGATGCATGCGTCATTTACATCCTCTAACGTCCTGTCGACCATACTTTATTGAAATGGGGTTACTTACGGTCAGGCATATCGGCTTCTCCCATTGGAGATCAGGAACATTGAGGGGATTGAGAGATTCAAAAGGGAAGCAAAAAGGTTTGCTCTCTCAAAATGTTTCTATTCTTTTAATTTTGATCAATAATTTTAATTATCAATAGTTGTAAGATTTTGTCCTCTGTACGGTGTCTTATATTTTGTTGGCTATATGCATATATTCTGCTTTTTTGTGACGTTGCTTTTGTACGTTATGTAATCTTGATGGCAATAAAGGAGTGAATAAATAAATAAATAAGATCTACCGTAGAAAATATTGGAATAAGATTTTCATTTCGCTCTGGAATTCATCCTATTACTGCTACATACGGGGATTCACGCGAAGTAATCAGACACGTAGTTGTCTAAGCATTTATCACGTCTTCACAATATTGCCAAATCATTTGGCAGAAAATGTTAATAAACGCTAAAAGAACGAACTTAATATAATATTGCGGGATCCTTCCTGACCAGGTACCCTGTTTTGCCGGATCCTACTCGGCCGGGTACCTTGTTTTGCCGGATCCTAAGAAGTACTACCCGTTACATCTTTGGTTTCAAACACTTTACATCGCAATTGAACAAGTATCGGTTTTGCGAAATATGGTGCAAAATTCATACATATGCCTAAACATAATGCGCGTAGAAATATTTAACAGGCTACATCTGATGAGTATGATGTTGTGATTTTAACTGAAACTTGACTTCATGATTATGTTACGGATAGCGAAATATTTCCGGCCATGTTTAATGTGTTCAGGAAGGATAGAAATTATGCAACATGTGGAAAGTCCAGAGGGGGTGGGGTTCTGATAGCGTCAAAAGAACATATTGATATTTCTAGGGTTAATACACATTTTGAGGATGAAAATGTTGACCTTCTTTGTGTAAAGTTAAATTTGGGGAATAGTAGATTCATTTATCTTCTTGCTGTATATGTTGCGCCAATGTGCGGTCTGCATTCATATGAAAAGCTATATACGTTTATTGAAGAGCAAAATTATCTCTTGGATTCTAATTTTGTAATTATGGGTGATTTTAATTTAACATATCTCAAAACGTATTATGAAGTGAGAAAAGCTGATAAATATGTTGAATTGTTAAATCATTTTTTAAGCTTCTACGGTGCTAATCAGTATAATCAAGTTGTAAACTCCACAAACCGATTATTGGACATTGTAGTAAGTAATGTTAATTGTCTTGTTTTAAAAAACGACTTTAGTCTCGTTCCAGAAGATAAATACCACCCCACTCTGGGTATTTCCGTATCAATACCGCATATGAGAATAAAAGAATTAAAATCTAATGATGTACGCTATAATTTCCGCAAAGCGAACTATTTGTCTTTATATCATATGTTACATGCCACAGATTGGACATTTCTTGAATCTTATGATAATGTTAATCTAGCCCTCAACGGTTTTTATGAGAAAATATATGACATATTTAATAAGTGCATACCTAAAACTAATAATAAATCAAAAAAATTATCCTACTTGGTTTAACATAGAAATAATAAATAAACTCAAGTATAAAGCAAAATTGAGAAAAAAATATAAAAGGACTAATGATTTACTGGTATTGTTAGAATTTAAAAAAATACGGGCTCAACTGAAAAAGGATATAAGAAGTGCTCAATGTGCGTACTTGATAACAGTACAGAACAATATTGGAATAAGCCCTCGTTTATTTTGGTCCTTTATAAATAAAAAAAAAAGGGTCATTGCACATACCAAAAATAAAATGTTTTTCAACATAGAGGAGTTTAATGGAGGGGATGAAATATCTAATGCATTTGCTAATTACTTTGAAAGCGTCTACTCTAATGATTTAGGTAGCAGTAATGATAGTGTTGAAAGTGTCAATCATCACTGTGTTTTAATTGACAAAATTGATATAGTTAATGTTGTGGAGACATTGAGGGAGTTGAAGGACAATAGAGCAACAGGCCCAGACGGCATTCCCCCATATACGAGGCATGTTTTTTAAGTAAGAACCGTTTTGCGATTCCGCCGCTGCAGCGATACGGTCGGCGTTCCGCGCATGCGCGCTGGTAACCTACATCTCATGTCTACGCACTGACGCCATTACAGTCTGATTCTTCATTGTATACGTTGTTTACTGAGTGTTTAAGATGCCTCCGACAATCGTGAGTCCCGCCGATTGTGAAGTACGGGCTGTTATACGATTTCTTAGTGCTAAAGGCGTAAAACCGATCGATATTCATCGTAAGATCTGTGAAGTTTACGGACAAAACATTATGAGTGATGGAATGGTAAGGAAATGGGTGAGAGCATTTAAAGATGGCCGCACAAATGTGCATGATGAAGAACGGAGTGGGCGTCCTTCGGTCGTTAATGAAGATTTGGGTGCAGAAAGTGGACGAAAAGGTGAGAGAAAAACAGACGCTTTACACTTTCATCATTGTGCGACTGCTTTCCTCAATATTCTCGTAGTGTTTTGTATCGCATTGTGACATTTGTGATACAGTGGTTAACAAGTCAGGCGGCAGAATTTTATGAGGAGGGTATTCAAAAACTGGTGCCACGTTATGACAAGTGCCTCAATATTCACGGAAATTATGTAGAAAAGTAGATTAAGGTACAGGCTTTCATGTAAAAATAAAATTATAGCGATATCTTTGCACGTCTTTTTTTAATTCCAAAACGGTACTTACTTAAAAAACATGCCTCGTATATTTAAGGACTTTGAGGATATATTATGTTATCCGCTACTGTTTTTGTTTAATTTGAGTCTTAAAACAAAAATGTTTCCCCACCTGTGGAAAAGAACAAGAATATGTCCAGTTTTTAAAAAGGATGACAAAAACGATATAAAGAGCTATAGACCAATTTCAATACTCTCAACGGCAGCTAAAGTTTGTGAAACGATTATTAATAACAATATATCAAACTCGGTTCGTCACAGTATAAGTACTTATCAGCAAGGCTTTATGGAGGGTAGATCTGTCATTAGTAATTTATTAGCGGTAACGCAGGCAACGTCAGATGTCTTAAATCGGCGCGGCCAAATGGATATTGTATATACAGACTTTGAAAAGGCATTCGATAAGGTCTCATTTGCGATATTGTTGAATAAGCTGGAGAAGGATTTTGGATTCCACGTGAATTTAATTGAGTTTTTAAAATCTTACCTTTATAATCGTGAACATGTAGTAAAGATAAAGGGGTATGAGTCCAAACCTTTTACACCTACATCCGGGATTCCGCAGGGGTCCAACCTAGGACCTCTGCTCTTTTTACTCTATATCAACGGCATCACTGGTGTAGTTAAAAATGCATCCTGCCTGTTATTTGCTGACGACTTAAAACTTTATTATGAAATAAGATCGCCTGCTGACTGCCGGATTTTGCAGAATGATATAGACAACGTTGCAAAATGGGCAACTGACAATAAGATTTACTTTAGTGTAAGTAAGTGTACTGTTGTTTCTTATACTAGAAAACTGAAGCCGATAAAGTTTACATATGGTATTGAGAATGTCCCACTTTTGTATGAGGATAAGATAAAGGACTTAGGGGTGATTTTTGATTCCAAATTGACGTTTAACTATCACGTAAGTTATACAGCAAGTAAAGCGAACAAAATGTATGGCTTAATTGTCAGAAGCACAAAAGATTTTAGAAGTACAAATTGCATAAAACAGCTATACATATCCTATGTTAGAAGTATATTAGAATATGCTAGTATAGTATGGTCACCCTTTTATAATTGTCACAAGCGAACACTTCAATTGATACAGAATAAAATGATGCGTTACATGCATTATAAACAAACCGGTTCATATAACTCTATGATCTCTTCCACACTGTTGCACGAACGCTATGGGATGGTAACCTTAGAGAAACGTAGAAAACAATATTGCATATTCTACTTGTACAAAGTAGCGAATGGTCTCATTGATGACCCGGCATTTCTGTCCAACTTATATTTTAATGTGCCAACGTATACCACAAGAAATCATAGCACTTTCTATATATCAGATGTAGCCCATAATAACTATCACCTGGGATCTCCATTGTATAATGCTTGCATGCTATACAATGGAATCCAGAATAGTGTAGATATATTTAATGATAAGTGCAGTCTTTTCAAAACTAAATTGCGTGCGTTGTTTTAAGTGTATGTAGATTATTATGTAATATTATTTAAATTAAGTTAATTTAAGTTCTAGTACTTTGTAATTGGAAAGATCTCTGTGATCAATCTGTAAAGTGCAGTAAATAAATAAATAAATAAAAGGGAACCCTAATTTGTGTTTGGTGAAAAGAATTACATAATGTATTTTTTAGGTATGGAGTTGTTTAAATTGCTATGGAGTATTTCATTTGGGTTGCATTCAAAGATGGTCCAAGGATACCGTAATGCAGCAAAAACAGAGATTGGAAGATCAAACTATATCCTCTGTAAAAAAATTATGTTGGTGTTGCCCAAAATGCAGATCTGAATATTTACCAGAACAATCTCCTATTAAATATTGCTGTTTTTGTGGAAAAACTGAAAATCCCAAGTATCAGCCTTTCTTGGTGCCACATTCTTGTGGAGAAATATGTCGGAAAGATTTAGTACCTTCTTGTGGTCATAAGTGTTTGTTGCTTTGCCATCCAGGTACTTAATTTTAACTATTTTTGTTTATGTATGAAATAAGGCATTTATTATACTTCAGTTTATCTTCGGAAGATACACGGTGTGTATCAAAGTAAACAGAATTTTTTTAAAACGAAAACAAAAATTTATTATTTTGGAAAATTTATTTATTATGTTCAAAACGGTCTCCTTCAGACTCGATACAGCGTTTTGCACGGTCAATGGGTTTTTTAGCTCATCTCTTGAGATGTCCTTCATTATCCTGGTCTTTTGGATGTTTTCAGTGCGTGTCTAACACTCCCCTTTCATTAACAAATGTAATTTTGGGAATAGTTAGAAGTCACATGGTACCAAATCAGGTGAATACGGTGAATAGTTCATGGTTAAAATGCCTTTTTTGGTCAAGAAATCAGTAATAAGCGCCGAATGATGAGATTTTTACAATATTGTGACCGCACACGGCAAATATACAGCAATAAACGCTCCATAACACCTACATGATAGACAGCATTAACCGTTCGTCCAAGTGGAACGAATTCCTTGTGCTCTATACCGTCCAAATCGTAGAAACAAATCAGCATTGTTTTCACTTTATTTGAAATTTTCTTCACCATTTACAATGGAATACTTGAAGTTTCTGCCGTTTTTCGACATTTTGATTAAATCTTTACAATGTTGAATATGAAGCAGTTTTTTGTAATCAGTTAGTTTGTTCAAACTTTGCTGGAAAAATGTACCGAATACAATATCTTTATCTATCTTGCATTTATAGACCATCATAAGGCCTTTGACACCTTAGAAATGTTCACAATCAACGAATGCAGCTTGTATAGACACCAAGTTTACCAATTATATGTCACAAATACAAAGATGAAAATATACTACAAATGATAGGATCAAAATTCAACGTGGTGTTCAACAAGGTGATATGATATCCCCCAGACTCTTTGCTCTTGCCTTGAAACACATGTTCAAAACTCTAAGATGAGAGAAAAAAGGAATAAACATCAATGGCATCTGCCTGAGTCATATGCGATTCGCTGATGATAGTGTTGTCATAAATAGCAACCCAGACGAACTTCAGGATATGCTAGCATGCAACAAAAATCATGAATCAAGATATTGTTCAAGTTAAAATGAAAACATGTACTAAGGATGGCGAAATAGAATCAAATAGCAGATATTCCACGCAGGATTCACTTAACCTGGACTGACTTTAGAAAAATGTCATACATTTTAAAAAACAGACAGATTCCGATAAATTTAAAACGGAAAGTTTACGAAACATGGATCATGCCAGCAACGACCTATGGCATTGAGACCATCACACTAACGAACAAAGTCTCGAAATTATGCAAAGAACAGTGGAACGTGCAATGCTCGGAGTAAGCTTGAGGGATAGGATAAGGAACGAAGACATAAGAAGACAGTCACTAATATCGCCAGAGCAATATTAAGCCAGAAATGGAGATTGGCGGGGCATATAACAAGACAAGAACACAACAGATGGATAAATAAACTTATCCATTGTCGGCCATATACAACAAAAAGAAGTATGGGAAGACCCCAAAAATATGGTCGGATGACTTAGAAAGGACGGCTGAAAGAAAATGGTACCAGATGGCTCAGGGCAGAAATATAAGGGAGAGGCCTATATCTATATATCTATATATATATATATAAACACCGTAAATCGTAACATCTTTGTTCATGCCCGGAACAGATGCAAGGGAATTATCGACGAAACCAAGGAGGCACACAATCAACGAATTAGAAACAAACTTCTCGCTTGTCCCAACAATTCCAGGTCCTTTTGGGCAGTCGCTAAGGCAGTTAGTCAAAATTTTACCAAATCCACCATACCACCACTCACACGGCCAGATAATTCCATTGCAACCACACCTGTTGAGAGAGCGAACTTGTTGGCTGAACTCTTTGCTTCACATTCTACTGTCAATTTCCAAGGATATTCCCATATTGCAGTCAAGGATGCCCGATGTTGTCTTCAGACAGCGCATCATAAAGCGTATTTTAATGAAGCTAGACACTAAGAAGGCTTCTGGCGCTGACGGAATACCTGCCATAGTTCTCAAAAACTGTGCAAGGGAACTAACACCAGTTTTCTGTAGACTTTTTAACCTATCCTACAGAAAGGGAATATTTCCGTCCTGCTGGAAATGTGCTACGGTTCAGCCGATACCTAAAAAAGGTAAGAAGACCTTGCCAAATAACTACCGACCAGTTGCACTGCTTTCAATAATATCGAAAGTCATGGAAAAGGTTATCAATGAGCATCTTCTAAAATATCTTGAACGATTCAATATTATTAGCGATCACCAATATGGTTTTCGTAAACATAGATCAACAGGAGATCTTCTGACTTATGTAACACATGTTTGGAACATTTCTTTCTAACACCCTCACTATCAACGCCGGTGTACCCCAGGGCTCCATACTGTCTCCTTTCTCATTTAGATTAACGATCTGCTGGAAAAGACCGGGAATCCAATCTATAGCTTTGCAGATGACAGTACGCTTGTCTCTTCATTCATCTTGAACGCTCGGACATCGGCTGCTCAGGCGAATATCCGCAGACAGCAGGAGGTCGTTCAACTTAACAAAGACCTGGAAGAAATTCTATCTTTGGGTGACAGTAACCAAGTGGAATTTAACGCTACAAAAACCCAAGTTTTTTCTAAAAAAGTTAACGTTACTGAACCCGACATAGTTATGTCGGGGCACTCCATTCCCCTAGCATCGTCGCTCAATTTGTTGGGCGTTAGTTTGGGAGCAAATATGTCTTGGCATGAGCATGTTGCAGGCATAGCAAGGAGAGCTTCTCAAAAGTTGGGAATATTATTTAGAACCAGAAAGCTTTACACCCCACAGCAACTGTTAATTCTTTACAAAGCCCAAATTCGACCAACTATGGAATACTGCTCCCACGTTTGGGGCTCCGCTCCCAAACATACACTGCATTTGTTGGATTCTGTTCAGAGAAGAGCGTTCCGTCTGATTGGGGACCCGGAATTGACCGGCGGCCTTGATTCGCTGGAACATCGAAGAACGGTTGGCGACTTGAGTCTGTTCTACAAGTATTTTCATGGAAAGTGTTCGAAGGATGTAGCCCGCTTAATTCCTCCCAAAGCGGTGCATGTTAGAAATACACGTCGCGCTGGTGCTTCGCATCCGTATGAGGTTCAGCTTGTTACTCCGCGTACTACGCTTTTCAAGCAATCTTTTATATGGAGAACGTCATCCCGTTGGAATAATTTGCCCAGCGCTGTGTTTCCCACCGAGTACAATTTACAGCGATTCAAGAACAACGTGAATCGCTTTTTTTTCCGCACTCGTGCCGCTCCTGGAGCGCTTTAGGGACTTCCCTGCAGCACGTGTGCTAGACCCATAAAAAAAAAAAAAAAAAAATCTAAGAGTGGATCGATGAAGATGAGTTAATTTGTCTGGTACAAACCGTGCGCTAATCTTTCTAAGCCCCGATTGCTCAGTCAAGATGCGATAGATTGATATATTTAATTACATTTCCATGTATTGCAATGAAGATTTCGGTTCTTTTTTGATGAATTCACGGACGATTTCGATTCTTCTTCGGTCATCACGTTTATACCAATCATGCACTCTGCTACAAAAAATCATCTCCATAAACATATTTTACCAATTGATACGATTCGGTAAAAGTTTTACCAAGTTTTACACAAAATCTAATATTCACTCTTTATTCGATATTCATTTTTAGACCGATAGCTGTCACTTTCGGCGCAATATCTCAGCTTTTAATCATCCGATTGTCGTGAAAATTAGACATAATGTCAGTGAAAGATGCATCTTTCCAACGCCTTTTATATCTAATAGGTGGCGCTATTAATATTAGTTATTTTGAAAAAGTCATGTTTACTTTGAGACACTTTGTGTATAAAATTGATTTTTTGCCTTAATAAAACGAAGTATATAACCAAGTTATTTTGGTTGTTGATGTACACAAAAAACGTAATATCTGTAGGTCCTTGTCCACCGTGTCCAGTCACAGTCAGTGTGACCTGTTACTGCGGTTGCCAACAGCCTACCGTTAAGAGATGCAGCAACAGAGGATGGTCCTGTGGAAATAGGTGTGGGAAAACGTTATCCTGTGAAAAACACACTTGCAGTGATCCATGTCATCCAGGAGAATGCCAACCATGCTCTAAAAAGAGTATTCAGAAGTGTATGTGCGGTAGGCAGCAGAAGTTGCGGGATTGTGCTGAACCGCTTTGGCAGTGTGAGAAGGTAAATATATGTAATAATATCATATTGTATTATCTGATGGGAAATCATGGTTTTTGGGGTTGAATCCTTGCTTGCAAATCGAAGTGGCTTTCTGTCGTTTCGCCGACGGTTGCACGAAGCGTTTTCAGGAAATCTTTATTTTTCAAGATTAGATCATTCAATGAGTGAAGTGAGACGAACATACTCTTGGAATTGTGAATGTGAACATTTTAATTTAATTATAGGTGTGTGGTAAGCCACTCGACTGTGGCAACCATAACTGCGGGGAAATTTGCCACGCTGGCGTATGCGATTCCTGCCCTCTGAATCGACCCAGAACGTGTCCTTGTGGTAAAACCAAATACCAGCTGCCTTGCACAGAGGACACACCTACTTGTCCCGATACCTGTGGAAAACTTTTGGATTGTGGAATTCATCCGTGTAATTATAGATGTCATAAAGACAAATGTGGATTGGTAAGTTATGATATTTCTTTTAAACATTTTTTCAAATTTATTTTTCAGCTTTGGTGTTGGTGTTCGATTGTCAATATCAACTACTAAATAAATGAAGTGTTAATTCATTTCGGACGGGTTTTGTCGTATCACGACCCTTCAGTCGAGTTTATATCGACAGAGAAGCGAACTAAACTCATAGTCAGTGTCAATGTCTTTATTGGGTTCTAAGGTAGGGGCAAACCCTCTTACTTCTATTAGAATGAACGTTAATAAATGAATACCAAGTATTACCTATTCTAACTTAACCTAGGTATTTACAATGTGGGTCAATACAAATGCTAAACTTAACCTAAGATTTACAATCTTCTTTGTCAAGGTGGGTGGTCATCTTTATCCATTACGGGGTTTGAGGGTCTTGGGTATTGGTGGCGGGCTTAGGAGTGGATTTGGAAGGCGTCTCTGATGACTGGTTTAGGGTGTTGGGACGTCTCGGCCAGGAACTTGATTTGCGGTCGCCTCATGAGTTCCATGATTGTTGGAACACCGAGGTCCCTGTGAATTTGTGAGTTCCTCCTGCACTATCACGAAAACTCACAGCATTTACTATAGTACTAATAAAAAGTATCAGTAAGATACAATGATTTAAAGCGTTGGCGTTTGTGGCCTTTAATAGCCCTCAACAAAGGGCATGTAGCCCTTCAGAGCTAGGCTTACAGCAGTCTGAGATACATTTCGTTCTATCTTACTGACCCAAATGGAAGGGAAAGAAGAGAGAACAGTAAATAACTGCTGAACTACGAACTTTGTTCAATTATGGTAGTTGACACTGATTGGCTTACAGCAAATGTAGATGCGAATTGTCATATCTTATTAATTCTTAAATGTATTCCATTACTTGTAGTGTTTGGAAATAGTAACAAAATCGTGCAGATGTGGCCAGCATTCTAAAGAAATCCAGTGTTGTAAGCAGTATCTGTGCGAGACTAAATGTAAAAGAATGAAAGACTGCAACAAACACCCATGTAATCGAAAAGTAAGTTAGCATAAGCTTAAGAGATTATTTATTAATTATTATGTATACAGCAAGTTTAAAAATTATTTTACACTGTTGCTATGTATTTTTGAAACGCCCTGTACATCATTTTATTTTTTTTTTCAGTGTTGCGATGGTAACTGTCCGCCTTGTGAAAAAGCGTGCGGACATACGTTACAGTGTGGCAATCACAAGTGTCCATCGGTATGTCACCGGGGATTATGCTATCCTTGTCAACAGACGAACGAGGTGTCCTGTAGATGTGGGGCAACCAAAATTACCGTACCTTGTGGCAGAAAGCACAGGGTCAAACCTCCTAAGTGTACTAAATTGTGTTTGTAAGTGTAAGAAAAGGGTTTTTGGGAAAACGTTTAATAGTAGTATGCGCGCTTATCGGTTTAACTTGGTTTACTTCGAGAATACTGATTTGATTATGGTCATTTTATTTTTAGTGGTCTGTATGGTGTCTGTCCGTCGGTCTGTCACACCCGGTTTTCTCCGCAACTATTTGACATAGAAAGTTGAATTTTGGCACAAATACAGGAATTGATGGCATAATCAGAGCCGTGTGGTTTTGAGAGTTAAATTTAGACTTAAGCGGTTAGTTTTTGGGGGTGAAATCGGAAGTGAAAAAAAATACCAGAGTTCAGAAATATATATAATGTAATACTTGCGCACACTTTTTCTTATGTTATTTTTAAAAAATGGCAAAAACACCCCTGTCCACCCACTTTAATCTCGAAAAGTACTGATCAAAATAGTCTTCACAAAGTGTAGATTGAGCAAAAATTATCACGAGTGCATTACATTTGATAATTTATCTGGTATAAACAAAAACAGTACTGAAAACTATGTTTCCGTATAAAATGGTGGAGGTCGATTATTTTCTGTACATTACCGTGCGTCGCTCCTCAAGACACAAAATAATTTTCTCTTATTTGTTTTTAATTAAGTATTTAGATAGTATATCTTTATTTTACACTTTTAATAATAGATTCTAGATTACTAGATACTACTAGGTAGTATATATCACCACCATGTCAAACACTTTATTTTTGTTCTCGACGCACGTTTCGCTAACCATGTTAGCTTCATCAGGAGCGATGATTGACTTAGTTAATTTTCAATTAGTCAATCATCGCTCCTGATGAAGCTAACATGGTTAGCGAAACGCTATAATTATTAAGTTGGGAATGTGGAATCTTTGGCACTCAGTATATATCACCACTACACCAAACACTTTATTTTTGCACTCGACGCGCGTTTCGCTAACCATGTTAGCTTCATCAGGAGCGATGATTGACTAGAGCTAAACTACAAATCTACCCTATTTATAGCCTAACCCTTGAATTACTCAAGCGGAACTAATGACATAGGCAAGGCCATCAGCAGTTCCGGTCAAGTAACCAGTAGAGGGGACTATAAGGAATAGGCCCTCTGTCTGTATTTAAACTAGTTTTACATTTTATGATTTCCATACTTTCGTATGCGTTCAATAATCTCCTATCAGATACATTTTTTATTAATCTTAGATTATCTACTGTAACATTAGATAATCTAAGATTAATAAAAAATGTATCTGATAGGAGATTGTTGAACGCATACGAAAGTATGGAAATCATAAAATGTAAAAACTAGTTTAAATAAAGAGAGAGGGCCTATTCCTTATAGTCCCCTCTACTGGTTACTTGACCGGAACTGATGGCCTTGCCTATGTCATTAGTTCCGCTTGAGTAATTCAAGGCTAAGTATAAATAGGGTAGATTTGTAGTTTAGCTTTAGTCAATCATCGCTCCTGATGAAGCTAACATGATTAGCGAAACGCGCGTCGAGTGCAGAAATAAAGTGTTTGGTGTAGTGGTGATATATACTGAGTAGCTATAATTATTGACTAAGAGGAAACATGAAAATATATATTAGATCTTAAGATATATACATGGCAGGGACCTAACTAATAGAGTAGGTAACAATTTTATATTATTTTAAAAGTAATCACAGTACGGAACACTAATTGCGTAAGTCCAACTTACACTTGAGCGGTTTCTAGTGTTCCGTATGGAACACTTATAAGCTCACTTCGGTTTCCGTCTGTCTGTCACACCCGATTTTTCTCTGAAACTATTTGACATAGAGAGTTGTAATTTCGCACTAATATAGGAATTGATGGCCTTATCAGAGCTGTGTAGTTTTTAAAGTTAAATTTTGACTTAAGGGGTTAGTTTTGGGGTATGAAATCGGAAGTAAAAAAAAAATAAAAAAAAATTACCAGGTCATCGAGTGAGGCGTCAAATGAAAGCTTGTAACACGAGTCCAAAAATATATATAATGTAATACTCACGCACACTTTTCTTTGTATTACTTTTAAAAAATTGCAAAAAATCGCTGTCTCCTCCTTTATCTCGAAAAGTACTGATCAAAAAATTTTGAAAAAATTCTGAGTGCATTATCTTTAATAATTTATCTGGAATATAAAAAAAGCAAAAATTTCAAGGTCATCAATTTTCAGTAAAGATTGGAAACAAACTTTGTTGAAAACTCATTTGGGGTGTGTTTTGTGAAGTCACATTTTATACTTTCGTTACAAAATTTTCTATTTTAAAAGCAATCAACGTACGGAACACTAATTGCGCAAATTCAACTTGCACTTGACCGGTTATTTTTTTATAGAAAGTAAAAATTTGTTGTTAATTTCCTACCTTTCCTTCTTTAAATTAAATAACAATCTAAGTTGCCCTTTGAGCATTGGACGTGTGATTTAATAATACAATATATAGATAATTACGTTAAACCTAAGAAATAATATGTACAGAAGGGAGAATGAGAGTAGACAAAACAAAAACAAGGAAATATAATATGTTTTTTGACGCCGTGATTACATCTATAATACTTAACTAAAGTGTAGTAAGGCTTTAAAATTAGCATTCTCTTCAAGTACTTTCTTTCAAATGAATATGGGACCTACATCTATTCTTATAATCCTCCAATGTAAAAAGGAGCACTCTATGGTTGACACTGGTCTGAACACATTGGTCACTGTGGCTTTCCCTGCCTTAAACGGCTCGAGTACTTGGTATAGCGTCTATTAAACTGCTCTGACTATAAATTTTTGAGCCAGATTCCATTTTGCTAATCAGATAACCTAATAAATAACCACACTTGCAAGTTGGACTTGCGCAATTAGTGTTCCGTACGTTGACTGTTTTGAAATAAAACATTTTGTTACGGAAGAATAAAATGATCAATGACTTCACCTAACGCATCCTAAATGAGTTTTCAACAAAGTTTTTTTTCCGATCTTTACTGAAAACTGATGACCTTGAAATTCTTGTTTTTTTTTTTATATACCAGAAAAATTATTAAAGGTAATGCACTCGTGATAATTTTCGTTCAAACTACACCCTGTGGAGAATATTCCAGGATTTTTTCAAAATTTTTTGGTCGGTACTTTTCGAGGTAAGGGGGGCTAGAGAGGTTTCGCGATTTTTTAAAAATAATAGAAAGAAAAGTGTGCGCAAGTATTACATTATATATGTTTTTAAACTCGTGTTTTTACAAGCTTTCATTTGACACCCCAGTCGAAGACCTGGTAAAAAAAAAAAATTTCACTTCCCATTTCACCCCCCCAAACTGCCCCCTTAAGTCAAAATCCAGCGTTAAAAATTACACGGCTCTGATGAGGCCGTCAATTCCTGTATTAGTGCTAAATTTCAACTTTCTATGCTAAATAGTTTCGGAGAAAATCGGGTGTGACTGACGGACAGACACCGAAGTGATCTTATAAGTGTTCCGTACTGAGCACTAAAAATTGCCTGAATTTCGGAAACAATACCACAAAATTAATAAAAAATAAAATGGTTAGTTCGTCACTGCATTGGAGTGATTATATAATTTCAGTATAAATAACTGTCGAATAGTCATCCTGAGCTTACTATTAGGAAACATCGACAAAATTTAATAATTGGGTATTCTGTATTACAATGATGTTAATAATCGAATGGTCGCTCCAATACTCGAGTTGTTTTTTTTTATGGCCATAGCGCACGTATTGCAGGGAAATCTCTAATGCGCTACAGAAGCGACACTTCTGCGGAAAAAGTGACTCGGTGGGAAACACAGTCGTGGGGAAAACATTGCAAAGGGATGAGATTTTCCATATAAAAGACTGCTTGAAAAGCGTTGTACGAGGGAGTAACAAGCTGAACTGCATATGAATGAGAAGTATTAGCGCGACTCGTTTCCTAGTAAGCACCGCTCTGGGAGGAGTTAAGCAGGCTACATCCATCGAACACTTGAAGCATGAAAATACTTGTAGAATGGTCAAATCGCCAACAGTTGTTCATTTTTTTCCAACGAATCAAGGTGGCCGGTGAGTTTTGGGTCTCCAATCAGGCGAACAGCTCTGTTCTGAATCTTTGTCTTACGACACCGTCCCCTCACGAAAGTTGGCGATCCATATAGCTAAACGAACTTTAGAAAACCGCTGCTGGAAAAATTATCAATCGAAGCACATCCAAACCACCTTCTCATGTCCTTCAGCTAAGAATTCTGTCGTCTACCGATCGATCGTTTGCTTTTTTATTTTGCCTTCAATAATTAGACCTAGCAATTCGTACTTTGGGCCTCACATTATACGTCCGAAATATTGAGTTTTTCCTATTTTTATGGTTGTTAGTAATTCCTTCATTTTGTTCATTCTTTCCAGTACTTCTGTGTTTTTTATTTTCTGTACCCAGGAGACGCGAAGAAGGCGTCTATAAATGTACATATTAAAAGATTTCAATCGTTTTTCTGAGCCAAGGTCAAAGGTCCAGCACTTATATCCATACAATAGCACGAAGAATACATGCACTCTCACCATTCTCATTGGGAGTTCGAGACTCAGAGTTGTGCGAGGGAGAAATTTATTCATATTCATGTACTTGGTCCTGTTCGATCCGGGAATATATTTTCTTTCTATTGCTTCCTAAATATTTAAATGTGGAGACCTGTTCTATGGTGTTGTCCCTGATTTCGAGGGATTCCGGCGGTAGATTTTTCTTTGTTATTGCCATCTACTTGGTTTTTCTTATATTCATAGTTAATCCAAATCTTTCGCTGGCTGTTGCGACTCGATTGATCAGTTGCTGGAGATCTTTGATATTATTTGTTAATAGAACAGTATCATCAGCATACCATATATTGTTCAGTGTACTCCCATTAACTGTTATTCTTTTAATGGATTCATAGATGGCCTCATTAAACACAGTATCAGAATATAGATTGAACAAAAGTGGTGAGAAAATACATCTCTGTCTTACACCTTGGGTTATTTTTATGCTTTCGGACTTTTCCAACCCAATTTTAACTTCCACTAATTGATTCCAGTATAGATTTTTAATAATATTCAGACCTTTTTTGTCTATATTTGTTGTTTCTACAATTTTTATTAATTTCTTGTGCATCACACTGTCGAAAGCTTTATTGTAATCTATAAAACATCCATATATATCTACTTTCATATTTTTACAACGCTGGACCAGTACATTTAATGCTTCCCGTGTACCAATACCTTTTCAGAATCCGAATTGTGTGTTATCTATTTCTGCGTTAGATTTTCTATTTATTCTGGTATGGATGATTCTCAGGAATATCTTGAGAACTTATTAAGCGATAATCGTCACATGTCATTGATTTTGACTTTTTTTGAATTGGGACTTTAGCCAGTGAAGAGGGATTTGTCCTGTTTCATAGATCGTGTTAAATAAGATTACCAGTCGATTAATAAATGGCTTTTCATCCGAAAATATTTTCAGGATTTCTCCCCTTATCTCATCTGGACCAACTGCTTTTCCATCCTTCTGTAGTTGTATAGCATGAATAACGTCTCTTATTATTATTTCTGGCCCTATGTCATTATCCCTGTTCTTCTGATTAGGATCCAACAAATCCAGTGTATGTTTGAGAGCAGAGCGCGCGAAACGTAGAAGCAGTGATCCATCGAATTTAAGCTTTGTACAGAATTAACAGTTGCCGTGGAGTGTAAAGCTTTCTAATTCGAAATAATATTCCCAGCTTTTGAGAAACTCTCTTTGCTAGGCATCCAACATGTTCATATCAAGACATATTTTCTTCCAAATTAACGTCCAGAAAATTAAGTGACGATGCTAAAAAAATGGAGTGGGTTAACTTTTTTAGAAAAAACTGCTACCAGTTGCGATGCCTCGCTTACCGAGTGATGGAGTAATATTTCGGTATAATTCGTTTGTTAACCGAGTTCAGGTGAATGCGTATAAAGTAGCGTATACATTTTTTAGATAATCATGACATACAGGAATATGTACTCAGGATGACTGCGTGAAAGTTATCGATCGGTTTATAAAAAGTATCCAGTCTTTTAGAATCTTACCGCTTAATTTTTTTTTTAAAGCTCGCCTAGTTAAATTTAAAAAATATATATTTCAGAATTCCTCCCGATTGTCACCATGAAAAACGTAACAATCACAAATGTCATTTCGGCGCTTGTCCGCCTTGTAAACAAATTTGTAACAAACTCAGATCAAACTGTGAACATCTATGTTCAGCTTCGTGTCACACGTCTGTACTGGTAAAAATAGAAGCTCAGAAAGCGTCCATGCCGTGGGAACAGAGCGGTCCTATCGTAGAAAAACGGAGTTTACCATGCCCCGATTGTAAGGCTCCAGTTAAAGTTACATGTTCAGGTAAGTTAGTTATTTTTTAAAATTTTATATTATTTTCTAGCTCTTTAACATTGGTGGTTTTTGTTAAACTTTTATAAACTATACCCTCTATGGCAAGAAACCCCGTTACAGCTTCCTTGACTGCATTATCGTCGTGAAATTCTCGCTTATGCAGAAATTTCTTCAAGTTCTGAATCACAAAGTAGTCACGGGGAGCCAGGTCTGTTCGAAAGGGTGGATGGTTAAAGAGACTAACTGTTTTAGCGGAATTTTTTTTATTGTTTTTTTTATTAAACTACATGCGATTTTGCATCAAATGGTGTAAATTTTAAAACGAGCTGACCACTAGAAGTGGGTAAAATATTTTTTTTGAAGTTGGCTAATTGTAGTCGTTTTTTTCTACCCCGCTCAGATTGTTTCCTAATAAACGAGAAATGGCTAGAAAAAAAGAAGTTGAAAATCCGAGGGGTAGAATTGCAGAAAAAAAAACATAGGTTTTCACATCCCTTTTACAGTCATGTTTTCTAGGTTACCACGAGCTTGAAAATTGAAATTTTTTGATGGAACCGGAGTTAAAATCAACGCTTAAAATACAATAATTCAAACAAAAAATTGTTAGAATCTACGGAATAGTTTTTAGACAATCGTGTAAAGAAAGAAGAAATTATTATTTTCTAAAGAGTTGATTGATTGGTCCGTTACTTTGTGGCAGTACATTTTAACAATAAAACTACTTAATTACTTTGTTAACTGTCACTAAATATATTTGTAAAGATTTTACAATTGCGTTATCGCGATTTCGTAGTACAACTACATTGTCAAATGCTTAACTAAGACTGAAACAGATTTTTGGTATTTTATGTTTTTATGATGAACAGATGTGGGTCTATTATATGTTAAAACAGTTGAAATAAAACAGAATTTGCTACGTCTAATTGACTATTCAGTAAATTATATTATGGTCCTTTGAATGTCTGTAAATTTCTATGGATTCTAAGAAGTTCAGTTTTGACCCTTTAGGTGCCATATGGAGTATTTGTAAACAATTGATGTTGAAGTATGGTCTATTTCTAAGAAATGTTTAGCAAAGTGTGATTTTTCATTTTTTAACCTATAAGAGGCATTGTGTTCTGCGAATCTTGTTTTGAAATTCCGTCCCGTTTGGCCTACGTAACAGCTATTGCACTCTTGACAATTAAGTTTATAAACTCCTGATTTATTGTATTTATTAGTTTTATCTTTGGCATTAAAAAATATATTGGATAATTTTTGAGCGGATTTTAAAGCTATTCTTGTTTTTTCGGTCGTGAGAACTTGGGATATTTTATCCAAAATATGTCAGAGGTATGAATGTTTTCTTTTCTCAGTATTGTTTTACGGGGTAGATTAAGCTGAAAGTGATTTGTTTTCGTTTACGGCTTATTAAGGTATTAATTATTTTAGGTTGAAAGCCGTTATTGAGTGCTATATTTTTTGATTGTGTCCAGTTCTTTTTTTAAATTATTTTTACTAAGAGGGATATTGAAGGCTCTATGGATCATAGATCTATAGGCTGCTAGTTTATGAGAGTTAGGGTGTATTGAGTCAGCTGGGATGGTGCCATCAGAAAAGGTTGGTTTGCGGAAGATATCGAATTCTAGTCTATTTCTTTTTCTCAAAATTGTAACATCTAAGAAATTTTATTTTATTATCTATTTCCTTTTCAAGTGTGAATTTTATGTTGGGGTGTAAATTATTTAGGTGATTTAAAGTGGAATTTAGTTCATTATCATTTCCAAGGAAACATACTAAGATGTCGTCCACATATCTAAACCAAAAGAGAATATATAATGATAAACACAAAAAACACTACTTGCAGTAACCAAGAACAACTAACGATAGCGTCCATTTCAGTCTAAAATAAAAGATAATAACTTAATAATAACTAAAACAGACAAAGGCAACTCCATCATAGCTCTTGATAAAAACCATTACATTCAAAAAGTAAATGATTTTTTTGGAAAAAGAAAATCCAATAAAACTAAAAAAAAAGATCCAACGGATAAAATTCAAAAAACAACTCAAGACCCTGCTAAATGAAACCCTAAGCATTGTGGATGAAAGAGAAAAGTTTTAAAATAATAAACCAAAATCCTACATCATCAAAACTTTATGGCTTGATAAAAATACATAAAGAAAATTCGCCAATAAGACCAGTAGTATCGTACAGCAACACCCCCTTAAAAAAATCTAGGAATACATCTCAACACCATCTTTAAAGAAATTACACAATTCAATCCAAAATACAACACAAAAAACTCTATAGACCTCACAAATAAACTTAAAAATATCTCCATCCCAAATAACGCCCTTCTAGCTTCATTCGATGTAACAAATATGTTCTCCAATATCCCAAATAAGGATTGTTTAGAAATTACAAAAACTATGTTACAAAAAAACAACGTCAAGATATATTGAAACTGTTCGAATTTTGTATAACCGGAAATTATTTTCAGTTCAATAATCAATTTTTCAAACAAAGAGATGGTCTTGCCATGGGGTCTCCACTTAGTCCTTTGCTAGCCGAAATTTTTATGTCAGAATTGGAAAACAGTTTTCTAAAAACTCAACACGCGAAAAATATTCTCTTTTGGTTTAGATATGTGGACGACATCTTAGTATGTTTCCTTGGAAATGATATTGAACTAAATTCCACTTTAAATCACCTAAATAATTTACACCCCAACATAAAATTCACACTTGAAAAGGAAAAAGATAATAAAATAAATTTCTTAGATGTTACAATTTTGAGAAAAAGAAATCGATTAGAATTCGATATCTTCCACAAACCAACCTTTTCCGATGTCACCATCCCACCGGACTCAATACACCCTAACTCCCATAAACTGGCAGCCTATAGATCTATGATCCATAGAGCCTTCAATATCCCTCTTAGTAAAAATAATTTAAAAAAAGAACTGGACACAATCAAAAATATAGCACTCAATAACGGCTTCCAACCTAAAATAATTAATACCTTAATAAGCCGTAAACGAAAACAAATCACTTTCAGCTTAATCTACCCCGAAAATATAATACCGAGAAAAGAAAACATTCATACCTCTGACATATTTTAGTCCCATCTCGGATAAAATATCCCAAGTTCTCACGACCGAAAAAACAAGAACAGCTTTAAAACCCGCTAAAAAAATTATCCAATATATTGTTTAATGCCAAAGATAAAACTAATAAATACAATAAATCAGCAGTTTATAAACTTAATTGTCAAGAGTGCAATAGCTGCTACGTAGGCCAAACGGGACGGAATTTCAAAACAAGATTCGCAGAAAACACAATGCCTCTTATAGGTTGAAAAAAATGAAAAATTACACTTTGCTAAACATTTCTTAGAAACCAGACCATACTTTTCCCAACATCAGTTGTTTACAAATACTTCATATGGCACCTAAAGGGTCAAAACTCAACTTCTTAGAATCCATAGAAGTTTACAGACATTCAAAGGACCATAATATAAATTTACTGAATAGTCAATTAGACGTAGTAAATTCTGTTTTATTTCAACTGTTTTAACATATAATAGACCCACATCTGTTCATCATAAAAACATAAAATACCAAAAATCTGTTTCAGTCTTAATTAAGCGTTTCGACAATGTAGTTGTACTACGAAATCGCAATAACGCAATTGTAAAATCTTTACAAATATATTTAGTGACAGTTAACAAAGTAATTAAGTAGTTTTATTTTATTATTATTTTCTAGCTCTTTAACATTGGTGGTTTTTATTAAACTTTTATAAACTATACCCTCTATACTGGCAAGAAACCCTGTTACAGCTTTCTTGACTGCGTTGTGGTCATGAAATTCTCCCTTATGCTGAAATTTCTTCTAGTTCTGAATCAGAAAGTAGTCACCGGGAGCCAGGTCTGTTCGAAAGGGTGGATGGTTAAGGAGACTAACCGTTTTTGTGGATTTTTTTTATTGTTTTTTATTAAACTACATGCGATTGTGCATCAAATTGTGTAAATTTTAAAATCGATCTGACCACTAGAAGTGGGTAAAATAAGGTAAAATTTTTTTGAAGTTGGCTAATCGTGGTCGTTTTTCTACCCCGCTCAGATTGTTTCCTAATAATCGGGAAATAGCTAGAAAAAAAGAAGTTGAAAATCCGAGCAATAGAATTGTAGAAAAAAAAACGTAGACTTTTACATCCCTTTTACAGTCATGTTTCCTGGGTTACCACGAGCTTGAAAATTGAAATTTTTTGATGGGACCGGACACGCTTAAAATGCAATGAATCAAACAAAAAAAATTGTTAGAATCTACGGAATAGTTTTTAGACAATCGTGTAAGGAAAGAAGTCGGGCATTTCCGGACGGTGCACCAAGCGGAAACGATTAGAGTCCCCTTAAACCCATTGAAGGACACATTTCTTAATCCCGTCTTACCATTTGCGTGACTTGTGTGCAGGTGCATTGTCTTGATGTATCAGCTCATCACCCGACAACTTTTCATGGGGTTTTTGCTTGACAGTCTCGCAAAAAGCCACCATTGTTGAAGCAACTCTCCACTACTAATTAACTTGTGTGGCACGAATTGTACATACAGAACTATTGACTGATCCCAACACTACTAATTTCGTATTTGTGTTTTTTATTTAAGGCGATCATGAAACGACAGATTGGCCCTGCTATATAGCACAACCATCCAGTTGTGGCAGACCATGCGGAAGAGTTTTGGGTTGTACGAATCATACGTGTTCTTTACAATGTCATGTTGTTGAAGACTCGAATAATCGAATAGAGGTATTGATTTTTGTTATTTATTTTGATATATTGGATTAGATTAACATTTAATAAAAAATACATTAAAATTACTTTTAAAAAGATTTCGTTCAGGAAAAAATACATATTTTTTAAATTATATTCTAAAACTTCCACCAGAAAAGACGTTTGACACTACTCCTCGGCAATATCGGCTTGCATTTTTTCCTTACCGACAGAGACAGAATTATAATTGATACGGTACGCAATAATTGAATTTGACTGTATTTTCTCCTCTTTCAGGCAGGTACCAACTGTGAAAAATGCGAAAACCCCTGTAGCAAACCACGTCCGGATGGTTGCACCCACAAATGTCCAAAGCCGTGTCATCCGGGCAGCTGTCCACCCTGTAAACAGATGCTTAGAATTAAATGTCATTGCGGACTTACTCAGCCTTACATATCTTGCAGCGATTGGTTGGATTTGGAAAAAAGGGAGGAGCTACAGAGTTGTGGAAATCAGTGTCCCAAAAATGTAAGGATATTTGTCAATGTTAATTACGTTGCGATGTTTCACCTATGATTGCACCTGACGCCTTCAAGGCTCTGGTATATTCCAAATGCATTTTTCAATGAGGATCAATCGCTATCTGCAAATGGCAGACGTCGAAACATGAGCGTCACCTATAATTACGTTGAAACTTGTACGCCCTTGATACGTACTAATTGACGTAAAAATAACCAGAACTAATTATAGATGTTTGCTTGAAAGTTTCACTTGCAAGTAGGGATTTATTCCTGTTTAAAACATATATTGTAGTCGTGAGGCGTAAACTCCCTGCAAATTCTTTCTGTAATAAAACTGGAAATGCCAACTAGCAAATTTAATACAGTCTATATTTAAAAATACTCTTCTTTACGTTTTGTATCGTTAATATTTTTAGTATGCCTGTGGACATCGTTGCAAGGCAAACTGCCATTCTGGTGACTGTCCCAATCCGGAATCCTGCAAGAAAAAGATGAAAATTCCCTGCAAATGCAAACGTCTCAAAAAAGAATTCCAATGTGAAACCATCCGTAAAGGCGAGGCAATAGTCGAATGTGACGACGTTTGCAAGCAAAAACAAGAGGAAGAAAGAAAACAACGCGAAGCCGAAAACGAAGTGAGAAAAAAAGAGGAGGAGATAAAGAATCAAAAGGAATTCGAGCTGTATCAAAAGAAGTTTGCTGGAAAAAAGAAGAATAGAGATAGGAGGGTTTATAATGAGACTGACGATGTTGGTTTTGTTAGAAAATATTGGGTGGTGTTGATGTCCACATTCCTCGTTGTTACATCAATTGTCGTATATCAAGCACTGAGTTAGATATTAAGTTGTTTTTATCTAGCATACTTACGTGCAACAGATATTTATCTTTTGAATTTAAGAGAAATTAGGTATAGTTTGTATTAGTTTTTGAAACATTTTTGAACACGTTCGCACATAGATTGTCAAAAGTCAACTAAAAGTTGTACTTTGACAATTATTAATCAAGGCAGTGATATTAAGTAAGTAAGGTCTTTAGCTAATTTGAACACTGTTGTGTAATTTTTCAGTAATTTAATATATTTGCATTGGGTTTAAATTCTGTACGTAGATACGTTTTACGTTCAATAAAAACTTTAGATGAATTTACTTGTTTTATTGCGGAATTATTATTTGTGTAATTTATTTTTTTAAGTCCAATGTTTTCTACTTCTTATCGCACTTCCTGAAATTTTAGGTCGATGATGATTTGGCAGCAAACGATTCTGTCGATGACATATGTAGTCAGTATTACGGATGGGGCGGTAATGTATATTACCTATCGACAGTTGATGACAACCTACCTTTCGATAACTATATATACAGGGTGTTACGAAAATCGTTTAATATATTCAAATGTGTGACTTCTGAAGTCACATCCAACACTTAGTCTTAATAAATTTGAACATTATTGAAAATTTACAAACCCACTTGACTACGTAAATTAAAAAATCAATGCGCCGCCTTTATCATAGGTAAGATAATCATGGCTGAGAGAAAGCGGGAATTTTTAATGCAGGTTGTGGGAAAATAACACACCGCTGTCGGCAACAATCTAATCTTGAAATCTCTTCGACTACAAAACGTTTTGTTTATATAGTGAAAAGTAATACGAAAAATTTAGTGTATATATATATATATATATATATATATATATATATATATATATATATATATATACATATATATATATATATATATATATATATATATATATATATATATATATATATATATATATAGAGAGAGAGAGAGAGAGAGAGAGGCAGACAGACAGAGACAGAAAGAGAGAGAGAGTAAGTGTTGATAATTATGATTCAAAATTGATGGCTGGTGGCTGAAAATAAATGATAACTACCGATAATTTTTGAATTTACCTATCATTATTCAATATATCTATACCATAGTTGGTATATGAAATGTTTGTCGGCTATAGTCTGCCTCAAAACACAAAGCCCCATAAAATCAGTCGTTAAATTATTTTGTGTTTCGAGCTGTTGTAACAGGGTTAATTTATTATTATTTTATGATATGAAAAAAGTTAATAGCTATATATATATATATATATAATATATATATATATATATATATATATATATATATATATATATATATATATATATATAGAATGTATTTCCTCAAGCCTCGAGTAGTGGTCTCTATGAGATTGTGGCCGAACGTTTATATTATTAGAAATTGTGCTCACGATGGGTACCAAAAATGCCGACTAAGGTGCATAAAATCAATCGTTAACTAGTGCTTTGAGTTTCCCCAAAAGGTACAGTGCCGAAGGTGTTTAGTTTTTAAGCCAAACTGTCAGCGATGCCGAAACCTGGGTTACTCACGTTACACCGGAATCAAAACAACAGTCCACAGAATAGAAACATTCAACATCAAACAAGAAAGTGAAGTTGAAGTGAAGAATTTCAGTCCGTGTAATCATTTCACACTGTGTTTTCGGATAGGAAGGGACATATTGTGAGACCTTAAATAAGCTACGCTGTGCAATCCAAAACAAAAGGCATGCTCAGTAGAGGGATCGTTTTGCTTGACGACAATGCTCGTCCAAAACGTGGCTTATCGCACCCAAGGTCGCATCGCGTCATATGTCTGGGAACAACAAGATCACCTTCCTCCTGTATAGTCCCGAGCTAGCGCCCAGTGACTAACTTGACGGTCAGCGCTACGACACCGACGACGATGCCAAAACGGTCGTGCTGCAGTGGTTAGCAAAGCAGGCGGCAGATTTTTATGAGGATAGAATACAGTGCCTTAATATCGCTGGAATATATATATATATATATATATATATATATATATATATATATATATATATATATATATATATATATATATCTATATATATATATATATATATATATATATATATATATAATATATATATATATATATATATATATATATATATATATCAATGTGTCTCAAAAAGTTTTATACAAATGGAGAAAAAGTTTTATTTTACATATTACAAAAAAAAATTATTCTTGATTAAAAAGTTCTGCATCACATGGAAATCCATAATCAAGCATCAAAAGTTTAAAATATTTGATGGTATTCAGGGAAAACAAAAAATAATGATTATATAATGAAGAGTAAAGTGCGTTTAAATTTAAATACAGAGCAAAATATTAATTCAAAAAACAGTAAACACGTCAATAATTGTCGGATAATTTATTGAATAAAGGAAAACGGAAGGCCAGAAATCTAAACGTGGGCATAATTTTTTAGTTCCTATTATCATTTTCAATTAATATCTTGCTCTGTATTTAAATTTAAACACTTTACTCTTCATTATAAATCATTATTTTTTATTTTCCCTGTATACCATCAAATATTTTAAACTTTTGATGCCTAATTATGGTTTTCCATGTAATGCACAACTTTTTATCAAGAATACATTTTTTTGTATTATGTAAGATAAACTTTTTCTCCATTTGTATAAAACTTGTTGGGACACACTGTATATATTTTAGAGCAGGAGGGTAGTCTTGACCGACTAGTTAAACAGCAAACTTGAAATGCTTTGCGTAAGCGGTTATGGTCGCTTACCCAAAGAATTTCAGGTTTGCTTTATATATATATATATATATAGTATATATATATATATATATATATATATATATATATATATATATATATATATATACAGTCCCTGGCGAAATTATTAGACGCACTGCAAGATTTCATGTAAAATATTAATTACCGAGTGATATTGTACCGTTTTATTATTTTAAATTGATTTGTTTTTATTTTTATATTATTCAATCAATTACCTATTTATTTGACATAAAATAAAACAGCATTAATTTAGAAAAGCATAAGTTTATTAAGTTTTAAAGAAAAGTGAAATTAATGTTAGTAAAAGTCAATATTTAGTTGAGCCACCTTTAGCCGCTATCAAAGCTTTAATTCTGCGCGGCATGCTATCAATGCAAGATTGTACTGTCTCCTGCATTTGAGAATGATGATTCCACACATGAATAATCTTTTCTAGGAGCTGGGTTTTGTCGGTAATCACATCTTTAGCCACTTCTCTTTTCATCAGCTCCCACACATTTTCAACAGACCGAGCAGTGTGGCAGGAAGCTCCATCTTGCATGACAGTGAATGGTTCCCCATTTGAAAACCATTCTCTGAGCTGCGGAATCAACCGATTTTGTAATACTTCTTTGTACTGATCTGGCCTCATTATTCCTTTGACGACGTACAGACTTCCAGTGCCCTTGCCGCTGATGACTGACCAAATCATCACTTTGGTGACATGTTTAACCGTCGGGACGACACAATCAGGATGAAACTTTTCTCCATGACGACGACGCACATACTGAGCTTTATTCTGCAAAATTTCGAATGTGCTTTCGTCACTGAAGCAGACCTGTCAAAAATAGGAAAAATATATAAACTTCCATGTTTATTTGCTTTATTTAACTGAAAATGATAATAATGTATCAATTATTGATTAAATTGCTGTATCTTACCGATCTCCAGAAGTCCACATCTTTGTCTTGCCATTGTTTGGCCCGCTTCAGGCGCTTTGCTTTCATTGCAGCTGTTAACTTGGGCTTCCTGGCGGGGGCGGCAGGCCTTAAAATCTAATTCTTTCAATTTTCTTCGAACAGTGCGCTCAGAAGCATTTACGCTAGCGTCCTGTAGTTGTGATTTTATTACCTTTGTGGTAGCAAATCTGTTTTCTACACAAATTTTCTTCAAACATCTCTCTGACCGTGGAGTGAAAATTGGTTTTCTACCGCATCTTTTCTTTCTTTTCGGGCTTAATTCCTTCCCTGACTCAATTTTTTTTTTTATGCGTCGTACACTAGCTTCAGAAACCTCTAATCTTCGTGATATTTCTCGGTTTGTAAATGTTTTCGCAATCACAAGGGCCTTCACTTCAGCTTTTTTACGTGGTGAAAGATCGCCTTTTCTACCCATAATGAAAATAGTCCAATTACTTTTTTTAAAACACTGCATACAAAATAAAACTAATAACTGAGTAGTATAAAACTGTTAAACAAACAATCACAGTCCATAAAGCCACAGAAACACGTCCGTACCTGACTCGATTCCGATCGCGACTGATACAGTTTTGTACTTGTTTACGTTCATGTATCACTTTGTCAACATAGTGTTGCCATATGTTAAAAATAAATACAAATATGTAGTCTACAACAATTCTTTTAAATAAAAATCACTAATATTGTAGTTTAAATATACCATTATTGCATAAAAACTCTTAAGAAACATAAAATTACTAAAAAAAAATACAGTGCGTCTAATAATTTGGCCAGGGACTGTATATATATATATATATATATATATATATATATATATATATATATATATATATATATATATATATATACAGGGTGCTCCATATGCATGGACTAATGATTCCACAGCATTTATTAATCAGTGTATCAAAAAAATGTTTAAATAAAAGTTATAGGCGCATATGCTGACGTTGACAATAAAATGTTTTGAACTGTGAGTTCGAAGAAATTACGCCATCTTAATTTTTTTTAATGTAAAACCCTGTATATTATTTTATTATTTATTAACAGTTTTTTGTCTTTTTGGTGTTCCGTAGGGAACACTTATAAAATCACGTCGGTGTCTGTCTGTCTGTCCGTCCGTCTGTCACACCCGATTTTCTCCGAAACTATTTGTCATAGAAAGTTGAAATTTGGAAATAATATAGGAATTGATGGCTTCATCAGAGCCATGTAGTTTTGAAAGTTAAATTTTGACTTAAGGGTTAGTTCTGGGGGGTGAAATCGGAAGTGAAAAAAAGTTTTTTTTTGCTAGGTAATCGAGTGTGGTGTCAAATAAAAGCTTGTGAAGACACGAGTAAATATATATATATATATATATATATATATATATATATAATATATATATATATGTATATATATATATATATATATATATATATATATATATATATATATATATATATATATGTATATATATATATATATATATATATATATATATATATATATATATATATATATATATATATATATATAATGTAATATTTGCGCGCACTTTTCTTTGTATTATTTTTAAAAAATTGAGAAAAAATCGCTGTCCACCCGCCTTATCTCGAAAAGTACTTATCAAAAAGTTTTGAAAAAATTCTGGAATATTCTCCACGGGGTGTATATTGAACGAAAATTATCATGAGTGCATTACCTATAATAATTTATCTGGTATATAAAAAAACAGAAATTTCAAGGTCATCAATTTTCAGTAAAGATTGGAAATAAACTTTGTTGAAAACTCATTTGGGGTGTGTTTTGTGAAGTCACTGATCATTTTATACTTCCGTTACAACATTTTTTATTTCAAAAACAATCAACTTACGGAACACTAATTGCGCAAGTTCAACTTGCACTTGACCGGTTATTTATTTTAAATTTCAAATGACAATAATTCCAAAACAGTTCAATTTAGACATATGGTATATAAGACAAATAATACCTAGAATTTTCAATAGGACTCGAAAATAAAATAATATACAGGGCTTTCCATTTAAAAAAAATTAAGATGGCGTAATTTCTTCGAACTGACAGTTCAAAACATTTTATTGTCAACGTCAGCATGTGCGCCGTATAACACCCTATAACTTTTATTTAAACATTTTTTTGATACACTGATTAATAAATCTTGTGGAATCTTTATTCCATACATATGGGGCACCCTGTATATATATATATATATATATATATATATATATATATATATATATATATATATATATATTATATATATATATGTATATATATATATATATATATATATATATATATATATATATATATATATATATATATATATATATATATTTGACTCTATGACATGATGTCCTAAACTTAACCGTTTTCGAGGTATTGAAGTTTAAAGATTTTCTAAAAAAACATGTTTTTTTTGCTTTTATATCGATTTTTTTTATTAGAGGTTCTCGAGTGCAATTTTTTGGTTATTTTTAGTTAGTCTGTATGTCAAGTATCAAAAATCATCAAAAAAATTTGAACTAGTTACTAAAAATTTCAAATGGCGGCTTGTTAATGTTCTAAATTACGAATTTTTACCAAGTGTTTCCTACTTTAAATCAATAAAGAGAAAAAAAAAAATGTATGGAAGTTATTCTGCAAATTATTTTAAAAACTTTTACGTCTTTTTAGCTATCAAAAAAGGTATAATACTAGGAGTTTAATAGGAAAACTGTACACAGAATGACACCTAAAGCAGGCTCGGGTAGCAAAAGGTAAATTTTTAGTTCTAGGTGAAAATACGAAAAATACACAAATAAAACAAAATCCTTGCAATTTAATATTTTTTATTAATTATAATTCATGTTCTATATGGTCGCCCCTATTTTTAACACAAATTCTCATTCTTTTTCTTAAATTACTTTTCACAACGCTGGTTGTGAGGTGCCGCCTCATTTCGTCAGCAGCATCAATTATTTTTTGTCTTAGGACATCCACGTTTTCGATAGGAGTCATCTGGTCGTATACGAGACTTTTCATGTGACCCCACACGTAAAAATCCATCAGTGTTAGGTCTGGGCTTCTCGCCGGCCAAGGTATGGGTCCGCCTCTTCCAATCCATTTGTTGGGATAATTGTCATTGAGCCGTGCACGAACACTTCCTCTGTAGTGAGCTGGGCAGCCATCGTGTTGAAAGTACATGTTTTGTCTCAAACCAATAGGTAGGTCTTCCATCAAATTAGGTAAATCGTTCCGCAAAAAATTGTCGCATTCCTCGCCATTCAAATTATCTGGCAGGAAGAATCGCCCAACCAAATAATTTGAAATTATACCCATCCACACATTTAAGCTGAATCTTGTTTGTGATCCTTTCGTTCTTTTTTTGTTTGGGTTGCCTTCCTCTTTAGAAGCCCAATAGTGGGCATTGTGGTAGTTTTGTAAGACCGTCTTTGTCGAATTTCGACTCATCAGTCCATAGTATTTTCTTAAAAAAAGATGCATCTTCGACATCGGTATTGAGCATAAATCTGCAGAATTCTAATCGTCGCAACGGACCCCCTTCTTCAATGACTTGCACGGGCGTATAGTGGTAAGGGTATTGCCCAACAGTATGCATTACAAACCATACCTTCTACTGCGAAATACCAAGCTGTTGTGCGACAACATTTGTAGATGTGGTTGGGTCCACCTCAAAGAGACGTCGTATTTCGTTTTCTTCGTCTTCGTCAAAGATACGTGGTCGTCCCATGTCAGTCCGCCGTCTTTGTACGGAACCAGTTTCTCGTAGTCTTCGATAAGTTCCATCAAATACGCTAACATCAGGTACACGACGAGTAGGATATCGCAGTATGTATTCATCACGTGCACGCGACGACACTCCTTCGCAAAATCCGTAACACATTAGGATGTCAGCATATTCCTCGTTGGTATACGTTGCCATATTCACAAGCAGAGATCAAAATCCAGTTATGAGCCAATTCACACAGTCAAAAGATGAAACACAGATATTTTTGAAAAGCACGGTATAGCACATCTACCACGGACGAATCGCATCAGCAGACTAAAAATCATTCAATAATGTTTAGTGAACAGAAAATATCACTATTATGTTACTCTACATTTGGGCCTATTGAAATCTCATTTTCTTAGAATTTTCAATAGATCCAGTAGATATTATACCGTTTTAGATAGCTAAAAAGACGTAAAAGTTTTTAAAATAATTTGCAGAATAACTTCCATACATTTTTTTTTTCTCTTTATTGATTTAAAGTAGGAAACACTTGGTAAAAATTCGTAATTTAGAAACATTAACAAGCCGCCATTGGAAACTGTTAGTAACTAGTTCAAATTTGTTTGATGATTTTTGATACTTGACATACAGACTAACTAAAAATAACCAAAAAATCGCACTCGAGAACCTCTAATAAAAAAAAAATCGATATAGAGCAAAAAAGCAAGTTTTTTTTAGAAAATCTTTAAACTTCAATATCTCGAAAACGGTTAAGTTTAGGACATCATGTCATAGAGTCAAATCGGTCAGAAACGACCTAAACCAGGGATGTCAAAGATACGGCCCGCGGGCCGCATCCGGCCCCCGGGACGTATTAATAAGGCCCGCGATCGCAATGTGTCACAAAAAGAAGAATCATGTTTTTTAGAGCTTTTAGACTTCACTCGATTCCTCTACGGAAGTTTTAAAATGCGCATACTTTTTTTTTTTTTTTTTTTTTTTTTTTTTTTACAGGGAGAAATCCACCTTATGGATTCTGGAGCAATCTGCCTCACCTTAGGGGTGGCCCAGAGTGCTCCAGATATGTGGGGCTCACCAGCCTCGTGAGAGGGGGCATACCCACCAAAACTCCTTGTGAGCTGGGCTAGGCCCTTTACCCCTTTTACATCAAAATGTTTTACTATGTCTAGGTGTTTAATGTGTTTAACTCGAGGTTAGTTTTAATAGTTAGATCTAAGCTACCTTAACCTAAAAACTAATCCTAAGTCCCTGTATTAGGGCGTGTTTGGTTACAATAATGTTAGTGGTGTGTGATGTTTACACTTTTTTTAAAGTAGGAGTTGCTCAACTAATCTACAGTCTTAGCCATAACTTAAGTCCTAAGTCAGGGGGCAGTCTGTAGTCGGTGTTTGTCAGTCAAGTTGTATTATATCTGTAGGGCGAAGATGTCGGTTGCCGACGTTTACATTTGCTCTGAAAGTGTTAGCTATTTCGGGGTTGGGGTGAGCTGCGGCTTTCTCTAGGAAGCGAAGCTGGGCATTGCGGGTGAACTCTTTTATAGTGGGTATTTCAAACTCCCTGTGCAACTGATTGTTGCGGACAAACCAGGGAGCTCCTGCTATGATACGGAGGGCTCTATTTTGAACAATGCGCATACTACATTTATAAGTAATTTCAAGGGCAGCGCGTGCCTTGACAAGCGAGAGAGATAGACAGTAACGCCATCTCTTAGCAACAAGCGGAAATACCATATTATTTTTGTTGAGAACAATAGAATCTTCCACGCGCTTCGAGTCTAGACTAGAACCTTCCTTATTGATATTATAAAAGGAGTGCGTCGGCGCGACGTGAGTCAGTTGAGTGTGAGTCGAGTAATCGAAGCGATACGGTCGGAGAAGGATTTTAGTTGTACTGCGAAGTAGTGATTGTGAAGGTATTGTGCATTTGTTTGTGTCGTGCGCGTGCGATATCCATAATTGTTGTGTCGAGTTCCACAATTGTTACGATTTTGGCATAATGTCACAAAAACGTAAAGTTGATAGTGAGTGCAGAGTTTTTCAGTCTAAATGGGAAATTGCATATTTTTTCATAGAATGGAAAGGTAAACCACTGTGTTTGATTTGCAATCAAACAGTTGCTGTTTGTAAGGAGTTTAACTTGAAGAGACACTATGATACGAATCATAAATCAAAATTCGATTGTTACACTGAAAAAATAAGAATGGACACATTGTCATCTTTAAAATCTAAACTTCAAGGTCAACAATCGATGTTTACTAAAGCTAATACTGAGAGCGAAGATGCCCTGAAATCAAGTTTTATTATTCCATTAGAAATCGCGAAGAGATCAAAACCTTTCACTGATGGTGATTTTATTAAAGACTGTATGTTGAAAGTTGCCGATGTTTCATTTCCATTTCAAAAGTCAATAATTCAAAATATTTCTCTGTCAAGAAACACTGTTGCTTCAAGAATAAATGATTTATCTCAAAATTTGGTTCTTCAACTAAAGGAGAAAATTAAGGAATTTACAAACTTTTCACTGGCTGTTGACGAGAGCACTGATACTGTTGATACAGCTCAACTTGCTGTTTTTATACGAAGTATTAACAGTAACTTTGAAATAACTGAAGAACTATTAAAGTGCGTTCCATTGACAGGTACTACAACAGCAAATGATATTTATTCTGCAATTGAGCATTTGATAGCAGAATATGAACTCGACTGGAATATACTTAGCAGCACAACTACGGATGGCGCTCCTGCCATGGCTGGCAAACATTCGGGCGTTGTAACTAAATTAAAACAGAAAACATCAGGGAATTTTGTGGGATTTCACTGTATAATTCATCAGGAATCATTGGCATCCAAACATTTAAAAATGGACCATCTCCTGCAATCTATAATTAAAATAGTAAATTTTATAAGGAGCAGAGGACTAAATCACCGACAGTTCAGGCAGTTTTTACAAGATTTGGACGAAAAGTTTTCTGATGTTCCTTACTTCACCGAAGTTCGTTGGCTCAGTCGAGGAGTAGTTTTAGAAAAAATTTTTGCATTACGTGACCCTATTCAAGCTTTCATGTTAGAAAAAGGCAACCCAATTGATTATGACAATGACTGGTGGGTTGATTGTGCCTTTTTGGTAGATATGAATAAACACTTGATTGATCTGAATGTAAAGTTACAGGGTAAAAATCTGATTGTCACTCAAATGTATTCATGTATTCAAGCCTTTGAAACAAAGTTTAGGCTGTGGGAAAATCAGGTAGAAAATCAAACATTGGATCATTTCCCTCATTTAAAATCATTTGGCACAGTGAACCAAAGAAAATTGGATCAATATTCTCAACTTCTGCAAAATTTGATCACGGAATTCAACAATCGTTTTGAAGACTTTCACAAAATGAATGAAATGGAATTCCCAATTTTCAACAATCCATTCAATTTTGAAGCTTCAGAGGCATCAGTTCATTTGCAAATGGAGTTGATAGATCTTCAATTGGACAGTATTTTGAAAGAAAAATTTAAAGAGATTAACGCTCTTACATTTTATACACAATATTTCAAGAGTTTGGATTAACAACCGTATATTATATACTATATAATTAAATAAATAAAATGTTATAATAATTCAGTACAGTTTTTTATTTGAATCTGGCCCGCCTACACATTTTAAATTTAATATATGGCCCTCTGCAAAAATTGAGTTTGACACCTCTGACCTAAACTATAACGTCCTTAATTATCTAGGACGACTTTCCCTGTAACCCTGTATAATACATATATATATATATATATATATATATATATATATATATATATAAAATATGTAAAAATAAAATTGTTAAAAAAAATCGTACTTGTATTTTCAAAAGAGAGAGAGATGTGTCTATTCAAAACAAGAGATAAGATAATAAACAATTTATGACGGGTCAAATGAAGTGTAATACTTGTGAAATGGTCGATATTAAAGCAGATTTTAAAAACAAATTATTCATTATTAGAACCATGAAGGGTGACGAGCTTCTGACACCGGGCACGGAACTTCATGAAATTAAATTTGATGGGGTAAGCCTTATTAATTAATTAAATAGCGTTTATATATCATAGGTATATAAATACAAAGAAAATATTTATTATGTTTTACAGTGTTGGTTTATTGTATTACTGAATTATATTTACACCGATAAAAGCCGGTTCCTTATCAAAAAGCCGGTACACGTGTTAAATTTATGAAATGTTCGCCAATATGGAAGTGACAGAGTGCATTTTTTTATCTCCCAAAAAGAAGTACAATTGAAACTCGACTAAATTTCTCACCCGTTTCACCTTTACCGATGCCAGCCGTTCAAAAACTACTACATGAGGTGAAAAATTCCGAGACTTTTGAAGAAAAAACAATGTTATTGCCAAAAATCGGTTTTATTTTCCACCATAGTTTCCTTCAAGAGCGATATTCCTTGTTCCGGCGATTTTCCAAGAGTTGGAAACCTTTCATATAGTTCGATTTTTCGAGGTTCTATCATTATTATTCGACACGTTGCTGTTTTTGATCAATCGTGAGAGTGCGCGATACCCATCGGAGATAAAATAGCTTTTTTATGTGCAAATATTCATGCAAAATATGCGTCACGCGTTCTGTTGATATCTTCACGATCTCAGCTATCTCTCTCACTTTCATATGGCGATAATTCAGATCAATATGGTGGATTTTTTTGTGTTTTTTGTAGTGAATGTCTCATTCGGACGTCCGGAACTAAACCTTTGACATATAGTTGCTTTCGACTGAGCAGATGTCCCATAACTCTTACCAAGCCATTCTTGAGTTCTGGCTGTATTTTTTTCCCATCAAAAAGCAATGTTTTATCAACACAGGAAATTCTTTTTGCTCTATCGTTTTGCAAAAATCGAAAGTAACATCACTCAGACAGCTATAACTCGCAAACTAATAGACAAAATGTAACGAAAATTTTACATAAATCGTCTGAGAGTTAACGCTAACTAAAAGTCATATGTTTTTTTTTGTTTGTGCTGCCATGTCTAGAAAAGTCTTGAGATTTTTCACCCTATGTTAGTACAAGACAAAATTTGACTTTATTCATCAATATAGTCTCGCTTTTCTGATAGCTTTTTATACCTTTCTTTTAGAAGAATTTGTCTTTGCTCTTAAAACAGGCTTTAGTTTCGGCGATAACTTCTTCAATGGAGCTAAATCTCTTTGCTGCGAGCATTTTTTTTGAGGTCTGCGAGTAGATAATAGTCGCTGAAGGCCAACTCTGGAGATTATGGTGGCTGAGGAAGCAATTCATGCAATTTTGCCATCGTAACCATTAACTTGTGACATGGTGCATTGTCTTGATGAAAGAGCATTTTTTTCTTGTCCATTTGGGGCCGTTTCTTTGCGATTTTTGCCGTCAGACGCACCAATAACGTTATATAATATTCGCTAATCATGGTTTTTTCCTTCTCAGCATAGTCGATGAAAATTATTCCATGCGCATCCCAAAATACAGAGGCTAAAACCTTCCCAGCCAACTGTTGTGTCTTTGGTCGCTTCGGGCGGCTTTCACCGGCTGCTGTCCATTCAGCTGAGTGCCGACTTGATTCCGGTGTATAGTGGTGGATCCATGTTTCATCCATTGTCATATATCGCATGAAAAAATCCTTTTTATTGCGCTTAAACAGGTCCAAACAGCACTCAGAATCATCAACATGTTGTTGTTTTTGGTACACTGTGAGCAAACGCGGTACCCATTTCGAACAGAGCTTTCTCATGCCTAAATGTTCATGTAAAATATGACCAACACGTCCTTTTAATATCTTTAGGGTGTCAGCTATCTCACGCAATTTCACTTTACGGTCATCCAAAACAATTTTGTGAATTTTTTTGATGTTTTCCGGTATAACCATGTAGGCGTCCAGAGCGTTCAGCATCATTTGTGTCTGTACGACCGCGTTTAAATTCAGCACACCAGTAAATGATGAGTGATTTTCCAGGAGCAGAGAGACACGAAATTCGATTTTTTCCATTGTTTTGAAAATATCAAAAGTAGCGTCAGTAAAACCACTGTAACTTGTATACTAATCGTCGAAATGTCATGAAATTTTGACACGTATCGTTTGACGGTTGGTACTTCCTAAAAATCATATACATTTTTTTTGAAAAGTGCGATATCTATGTGTCACTTTTCATCAACCGGACCCTCCCCCCATTACTGCATAAATTGACGCAATTTATGAGGACACAATCTGATCCAGATCAAAGCTTATGATATATATTATTGAATTTTGAGTGGCATATTAAAAAATTGTGCTAACTTGGACTCAATACTAACCCAAATCTGAAAATGGATTTCAAAAAATTTCAGACAAGTAAAAATGTAATTTCCCAATACAACCAAAGGTTTTCTCTAATACTTAATCTATCTATCCCAAAAATCCTACAACTTTTGCAGGAAAAGTTTTTTATTTATGGAATCAATTTTCGGAGATATTTATCACAGCGTATTTGCCATATCATAAACTTTAATCTGGATCGAATTGTGTTCTTATAAATTGCGTTAATTTATGGACTAATGGCGGTCTCCGGTTGACGAAGAATGACCCATGTATATATATATATATATATATATATATATATATATATATATATATATATATATATATATATATATATATATATATATATATATATATATATATATATATATATATATATATATATATATATATATATATATGTATATACATATATTATTTTTTTAATTATACTCAAATGATAAGTATCCTTCTGGAAAATAAGATCTTTTAACTATATCTGAGATCATTTTTTACAATCTTTTATAAAGTTCTTAGACTGGTTTGTCAGTATCACCGATCCAAGAATACACTGGAAATATGAACCAACCTATCAATTATCCCAGGCTGTATATTTGTTCGGAGGAGTGGCGACTTTAATTCACTGTAAGTTCTTTTAGACCAATTCAACCGTACATTTTGAGTAAGATGCGTTGTTATTTTTTTATCATGTGGAGGGGGTCCAACCTAAAGTTAAATTTGACTTTTCGGGGTCGGGGTGCATTCATTTGGCCACCATATTGAAAATAGGGGTGTAAATGGTTTTTTTCATATATCTCGGTAACCACAAGTCCAACAAAAATTTTGTAAAGAACTTTTTTATAGATTCTGTTATAACATACAACTTTTCTTAATAACTTTTTATTGCTACTTTAATTATTAAGACGTTATAAAAATAATGAAAATTTAGGGGATGAAAAACTATTATTTTTAATAACTTTTTTCTATCAATTTTATAAAAAAATGCATCAGAGCTTTTTTATAGAATATACCAAAAATTTCAATTTTATATGATTTTGTTTATTTTTAAGGGTTTCTTCGCGTTGCAAAGGAAAGAAGATCAAAGGTAGGTGAGGTAAATGGGTAGAAAAAAATTATTATTCCTTGATTTTTACATACATATTATTTACATTATTATATTTTATGTTTTTTTTTTATCAATCTATTAACATATTATTAATATATTTTTTAATAATAAAATCATTTTATATTTAATTATTAAATATTTAAATATTTATTAATTTATATTTTTTTTATCATTATCATATTTTATTTTTAATATTTTATATTATTACAGTTTAAATTAATATATAATAATACATATTATTTAATAATTTAATAAAATATATAACACGTAGGCTGGTCTAGTTACTAAAAATTCATTATTCATCAATATAGTCTCCTTCAAGAGCGATACAATCAGTCTAACGCAGGGGTGCTCAAACTTGAACTGCTGGCGATCTACCTCAATATTGTTAGACTACAATCGATCGACTCTGAGAGGCTGCAAGTAAGTGTGATGCAGGATTGTCGTCTAGGCAGGGTGTATCGTGGCATAGATATTAGTTTTTCCGCACAATATGCATTTTTTTAGTCAAGGTAAGTGTAGGTCTGCTCTAAAATGTCAATGGAAAAACTCATAATTATTCAAAATTGCGAGTTTATTGGTTCTTACAAAACAAACGAGTTCTAGTGTCTAAACTTAACTAAAGAGTGACTTTGGATGTTGAAGCGTGGTACTGCATGTCCTCAGCATACTTTTCATAAGATGGTACGTAATTACCGAGTGCTAAACGCAAGCATGATGACATATGTTCGTCAGTTAGTCGATTGCGATATTCTGACTTAATTATCTTCATTTCAGAAAATGCAGACTCGCACAAGTAAGTTGACCCAAACATTGTCGTCAGTTGAAGGGCGATTTGCCTTAGATTCGGATATTTATCTTCACATATAAAACACCAGAATTTTGTATCTGTGGCTTTGAGATGTATATCTGATATAATCTGCACTAACTCATTTTCAACAGAACATGAGTCCATGTTAAACTGACTTGCTATTTCAGTAGCTAATTCCTGTATGTTTTTACACGAAAAAGGATAACTCATAAATGATGCGATATTTGCCAATTTACTGAAATCATAAAAACGTATTTCTAATTGGCCCAAAATATTTGATAATTCTGCCTCATAAATATCATAATTCAACTGAGGAATCCTTGCTTTCAGAGACGGAAAATTTTTCAGATCCTTTCTTTTCAGTTGATCTATAATAAGTTGCAATTTACTTTTGAATGCGTTTATTGCGCTAATCATCTCAATAATAGTTTTTCCTTTACCTCGAAGCTCCAAATTAATGGTGTTTAAATGCATTGTGATGTCTGTCAAAAATGCCAAATCAGTCAGCCATTTTCCGTTTTTCAGCATCTGAGTGTACCTCTGAGTGTACCTCTTTCGTCCAGAAAAGCTGTTATTTCGGGCAATAATTCTTGAAACCTTTCTAGGAGTTTTCCGCGACTTAACCACCTGACGTCCGTGTGAAGAACTAAATCAGTGTGTTCAGCTGACTCACTATCTTCCAACTGCAATTTAAAGAGCCGTCGTTGCAAGCTACGTGCACGGATAGAATTCACAATTTTTATTGTAATGCCCATAATCTCCTCCATGTTTAGAACTTTTGAATACAAAACTTGTTGATGTATAATGCAATGGAAGGAGAAAAATGAAGGGGAATCATCATTAGCTCGACACAATGCCACAAAACCGTTTTCGTTTCCAGTCATTGCTGGTGCTCCATCGGTTGTAATGCACACTAGTTTATATATTGGTAGCTTGTAGTTTGTTATAAAATTGAAGAAAACGTCATATATATCTTGGCCACGGGTCTTTCCTTTTAGAGGAATCATTGTCAAAAACTCTTCCTTAGCCGACATGTCATTGAATACCATTCGAATAAAAATACACAGCTGGTCAGTGTCTGTCATATCGGTGGATTCGTCGAACTGTAAAGAAAAGTATGTACATTCCATGATATCATGTTTTAGTTTATCTGGCATGTCCTGACTCATGACTTCAACACGCCTTGTGACAGTCGGACGAGATAACTGAAGTTCTCTAATAGCAGACATAATCTCTGTTTTATTTTTAAAATCTCCAAATAAAGTCTCACCCGCTTCAATAAATGCTTCCTTCACAACCAATCCATCATCAAATGGTTTCTTGTCTTTCGCCAATATATGAGATATTTTAAATGACGCGATCGTTGCAGCTTTTGATTGTTTGGCTGGTCTTGTGAACATGGTTTGTTCTTTTTTCAAACAAGTTATCAAATCACGTACTTTTCGTTTTCTTAATTCACTCTGTGACGGAAAATCCTTTTCATAGTTTTTATGAACCATTTTATGATGCCTCTCTAAGTTCCCACGCTTAGGTATTGCAACTGACGCACGGCAAATGAGACAAATGCACTTATCCTTTACCATACAAAAGAAAAAATTCTTCCTTTCAATCGTTATTAAAATGATAAGTTTTACTTTTCTTCGCCGCACTCATTTTGGACTATTTATTAATAAACTTTGTATCGATGTATCGCCTTCTTATATTATTCTGGCCTAATTGTGGATCGAATAAATTTTAGTAGTTTATTCATTACATTTTGTTTTAGTTACCTTAAACAAAATCTGTGAATAGTTCTATATCGGAATTTTTTTCTCGAGATCGACTCAAAAAGCACTCGCGATCGACCGTTTGAGCACCCCTGGTCTAACGCGTTTCTAACATTTTTATGCCTTTTGTGTAGTGTGTCTTTGGTCGCTTCGAGCGGCTTTTAACGGCTGCTGTCCACTCAGCTGACTGCCGATTTGATTCCGGTGTATAGTCATGGATCTATGTTTCATCCCTTGTCACATATGGCATGAAAAAATCCTTTTTATTGCTCTTAAACAGGTCCAAACAGCGCTCAGAATCCTTAACACGTTGTTGTTTTTGGTCCACTGTGAGCAAACGCGGTACCCATTTCGACAGAGTTTTCTCATGCCCAAATGTTCATGCAAAATATGACCAACACGTTCTTTGGATATCTTTAGGGTGTCAGCTATCTCACGCAATTTCGCTTTACGGTCATCCAAAACAATTTTGTGGATTTTTTGATGTTTTCCAGTGTAACCACTTCATTTGGGCGTCCAGAACGTTCAGCATCATTTTTATCTGTACGACCTAAATTCAGCGTACCAATAAATGATGAATGATTTTCCAGGGGCAGTCCCCGTAACACTTATCAAGCCATCGTTTTACTTGAACGGTATTTTTTCCCACCAAAAATCAGTTTTTAATCAACACATGAAATTCGATTTTTTCCATTGATTTGAAAATATGAAAAGTAGCGTCAGTAAAACCACGGTAACTTGTAAGCTAATCGTCGAAATGTCATAAAATTTTGGCATCATATCTTCAAGATCGGTACTTCCTAAAAATCATATTTTGATTTTTTGGAAAAGGACGACATCTATGTGTCAGACTAAAAATTTTTCATCCTACGTGTTAATTAATGATCATATTTTATAGTAATTGTACTAAAAATAAAAACTTTGTGATGAGACTGTACAGGGTGATCATTTTTAGACGCCAGGCCCCGAAGTATGGAAAATTGTTGGATATTTATTTTTTTAAAACGTAGAATGGTATAGAGCATGTTAAGGAGTATGCAGACGTTTTTGATATTTGGTAGTGAAAACGATGCTGAGCGCCGCGACACCAAACAACTTGTTTTTTCCATTGATATACCTTAACGTAAAACTGCATTGGAAAGCCCTAATTTTTTTCAGCATTTTATCTATATTTTAGAGAGTTTTTGTTACATAACTTTTTTACAAAACAAATTAGAAAAAAAACAGTTAAAAAAAGTCAACTTTTCAAGACCGTTTTGCAAAAGGTATGTCGATGGAAAAAAAAGTTGTTTGGCGTCGGGGCGCTCAGCATCGTTTTCACTACCAAATATCAAATACATCAGTATACTCCTTGACATGCACTATATTCTACATTTAAAAAAATATATATATCCAACAATTTTCCATTAATCAGGGCCAGGCGTTTAAAAATGACCACCCCGTACCTAGAACTGTGCTATGATAGATCAATAAAGGGCCGTAAAACCGGTTTTACGGCCTATGGTTTTTCTGTTTCTGTTATGATGGATACTCTGATGACTCTAACATCGCAGGCATCAAATCATGAAAACGATTAAGAAGATCTACAAAGCACAGTTTTGCTGACGTGGTTTATAACAGTTTTAGTGTCCCGACAATGTAGATTATTATATAATCTACAAAAAAGTTCTTTACAAAATCTTTGTCAGACTTACGGTTACCAAAATGTATGAAAAAACCATTTACGCCTCTCTCAAGATGTTGACCAAATGGGTGCACGCCCGACCCTAAAAAGTCAAATTTAACCTAACGTTGGACCCCCACATGATAAAAAAAAAACCGGTCAAGTGCAAGTTGAACTTGCGCAATTAGTGTTCCGTACGTTGATTGCTTTTAAAATAAAAAATTTTGTTACAGATGTATAAAATGATCAGTGACTTCACAAAACACATCTCAAATGAGTTTTCAACAAAGTTTGTTTCCAATCTTTACTGAAATCTGATGATCTTGAAATTTTTGTTTTTTTTTTTTTAAATACCAGAAAAATTATTAAAGATAATGCACTCGTGATAATTTTCGTTCAATCTACACCCCGTGGAGAATATTCCGAAATTTTTTCAAAATTTTTTGATAAGTACTTTTCGAGATAAGGCCCGGGACAGCGATTTTTCGCGATTTTTTTAAAAATAATACAAAGAAAAGTGCGCGCAAGTATTACATTATATATACATTTTTTACTAGTGTTTTCACAAGCTTTCATTTGACACCACACTGGATGACCTAGTAAAAAAAATTTTTTTTCACTTCCGATTTCATCCCCCAAAACTAACCCTTTAAGTCAAAATTTAACTCTCAAAACTACATGGCTCTGATGAGGCCATCAATTCCTATATTATTACCTAATTTCAACTTTCTATGTCAAATAGTTTTGGAGAAAATCGGGTGTGACAGACAGACAGACAGACACCGAAGTGATCTGATAAGTGTTCCGTACGGAACACTAAAAAACCGGCCAAGTGCATGTCGTGGTAATGCACTCGTAATAATTCTCGTTCAATCTACACCCTGTGGTTCTTCCAGGATTTTTTCAAAATTTTTTGACTATATACTTGAGTACTTTTCGAGATAAAGGGGGACAGCGATTTTTCGCAATTATTTTAAAATAATACAAAGAAAAGTGTACGCAAGTATTACATTATATATATTTTTGAAATCGTGTTTTCACAAGCGTTCATTTGCCACTCCACTCATGACCTGGCAAAAAAAAAAAAAGCTTCTGATTTCACTCCCAAAACTACACGGCTCTGATGGGCCATCAGTTCCTATATTATTACCAAATTTCAACTTTCTATGTTAAATAGTTTTGCAGAAAATCGGGTGTGACAGATGGGCAGACGGACAGACACCGAAGTGATCTTATAAGTGTTCCGTTCAGAACGCTTAAAATAAAATCGCATCCTACCCAAAATGCACGGTTGATCTTTTTTTTAACGACAAATTGATTGGACTATTTTAAAGATATTCAAGATTTGGTCATAAAAACAATGTGCTAGAGATAGAGAATTGCTCTGCCTGACGTATATTACCTCCACAATAAACGTTTAAATTAATAATTTTTCTTCATTTTAAGCTATTGTTAGGGGTGGACGCCTACCTTGGCTATGGGTTGGAGTATTTATTCACGGATTTTTTACTGAAGCACTATCCTATCTTGCACCTGACATAGACAATTTCTGGCATTCCCAAACTCCCATTATATTTTTGGGAAGGAGATTTCCGTTACACATTATGATGCTTTGTAAGTAAAAAATATATCACCTTTAGAGCCTTATAATTACGCCCTACATAATAGCAAGCGCATTAAAATCCGTTCAGCTTTTTTTTCGAGACTTGCGCGAATCCACAGAAATGCTAATGGAAAGTATAAAATTCTTTGTAATATGACGTCTAAATGTTTGAATCGCAAGAATTACTTGAATTTTAATGCAGTTTCACTAATGTGTTCGAATCAGGAGCATCAATAAGCTTCTTTCTTTATTATTGACTTTTCAGATTCGTGTTTTATATACAACTCATCAGTGGCAGTCGCAAAGATGCGTCTCCCAAAATGGGCTGAACCTTGGGCGGTAGGGCTTGGAGTAGTACTTATTGATATTCCGTACGACATAGTCAGCGTCAAATTTGCTCATTGGTTCTGGCATGACACGGATCCCAATATTTATGACAGACATTACTGGGTGCCATGGAATTCTTACTATTTTCACACGACTTTCGCGGCTAGCTTTACGTTTTGGTTTCATTTTCTTAAAGAGAAACTGTGCAAGAGTGAAGGAAAGTGGTATAAAGGACACAGGTTCGTATCAAAGGGACATATGATGGTTTCATGCAACTAAACACGGAACCCTTAGCAAGCATATCTCACTTGATCTTAACAGCATTAATATTCTTATATTTTTAGCTTTCTGTTGGAATTTATAACAACTATAATCGCCGGATTTTTGGGGCCCATAGGGGGAATAATCTTGTTCCTACCAATCTATCACCCCCTTCATGATGGTTATAAGATCCATTCAGAAGTAACATATTTCATTTTATTCGCCATCTGTCTACTTGTAATTTGGACGGCAGACCGAACACCGAAAACGGACGAATTTGCAAAAACTTACAAACATAAAGTCCATTGGACCACTCTGTTAGTTTGTTTGCATTTAGTCTTACATTATACTGTATTCTGGATAATGCCAGTCTTCTTTAACCCCGAAAATGAAGTGTCAACTGGAATTAAAGAAACTATTGGACCATGTAATGAGATGTCGTTTATAATGACTGTTTCTGGAAAGGTGAGAAATAATTTACTTTTTGATGTCATATCACCTTTGCGTCGAGCAAAGTAGTTTGTCAATTTCACTGCCGAGTTATATTAGCTGACCGTAGTGTAAATTATTAAATATAAACTTGAGGGGCGAACTCATGGTACTGAATTTATTTAAACTTTATATTGCAGGCCCTTCAAAAGAGAAAATACCTGTGCCCAGCTGACTATGACGAAAAATACTTTGACTGGAGTTGCCTGCCAAATAAGAAACCACCCTCCAACGGAGCTGTTTGGTACACTGCTTGTGGCACTCCATTCGAAAATAGAGCTGAATATATTACTATTGTTTCCCTGATATGCTTTGTGGCTTCCGTTGTGTTTTATAATTTACATTTTAGATCTTTTGGAGATGAAGTATTTTCTTATAAGAACAATAAAGTTGTTAGCGAAGCGAAGAAGTCATTGAAAGCTAAGAAAAAGAATTAAATAAATGTATGCTAATTGTATTAATACTAGTTTTTTAATACAAAAGAGAAAAAATTATTAATCCTAAATTAATAAAATCATTCAATTTAACGACTTACCTGACGAGTTGTATCAATAATTATAGCCACTTTTTGGCGTTGAAGCGCCTGTCTTCAAAACGGCTTTAGACAGACGTCATTACAGTCGGCGAAATGAGTAGGAATCTGGCAAAAAAATCTGAACAGTATATTACAAGATATATCCGAAGTAATCCCTCGAACCACCTTCCTCGTCATGTATATACGGTCAGTTCAAAAAGTTTCCATACACCACCTGCTTTCTATACTATTTTTCTGTTTTGTTTAACTAATTAACTGGAACTATGAGAAAACATGTTTAAATTAATATTTGGAACTTAACCAACGAGGATTAGTTTTAAAAGCAACTACGGAACATTTTATTTAGAAGTTACGTCATTGTTATAAAAAGGTAAACAAAATAATGTCAAAAAAGTCTCCATACACTTAACAATTACCAATAAGAAGTTTGACGGAGTTTAACGGAAAATAAGAACTTCATTTAAACTAATATTTAGTGGGACCTTGATAATCTCCTGTAACCTTTTTGTCGTGCTTGCAACCAGCTTTCTAGTAACTTCTGCTGGTATGTTTTCCCATTCGTTCAATATTATGTTTTTTAATTTTTCTCTATTTGAAACATTATGTTTGCGAACGCGCCGTTTACGTTCCTCCCATAAATGCTCGATGGGGTTAACATCGGGTGATTGCGGATGTGTATGAAGCTGCTGTCGCACATTATGGATCATCCATTCTTGCACCAAGTTTGCGGTATGTTTCGGATCTTTTGTACTTGATAGTCATGTGACTGACCATGGTCCAATAATGCTTAATATTAGTTGTACTCATTCGACCCCAAACAATGACAATGTAAATGTAATCAGTGTAAGCAAGGATAGGTATGATATAGATAAGCTTAAAATGATGCTGCGGTGCCAGGATTGGTCTTCGGTAACGACTGATTTAGATCCTGAGACGGCGACATTAACATTTGTTAATATATATACGAGGCTGGTTTGAAAAGTCCGTGCAAAAATAAAAACTACTTATGTGTTTGGGGTAAACCTTTTTTATTTTTCGACATAGTCTCCTTTTAGGCTTATACACTTCGTCCAACGATGTTCTAATTTGTTGATCCCTTCCGAATAATAGGATTTGTCCAAGTCTGCAAAATATCCATTAGTGTCTGCAATCACCTCCTCGTTTGAATAAAATCTTTGTCCCGCCAGCCATTTCTTCAAATTAGGGAACACATAGTAGTCCGAGGGAGCCAAGTCTGGAGAATAGGGGGGATGTAAAACGAGTTGGAATCCTATTTCCATTAATTTTGCGACCACAACTGCTGAGGTGTGTGTTGGTGCGTTGTCGTGATGGAAAAGGACTTTCTTGTGGGCCAATCGTGGGCGTTTTTCTTGCAGCTCGGTTTTCAAACGGTCCAATAACGATGAATAATATTCACCTGTAATAGTTTTTACCCTTTTCCAGATAGTCGATGAGGATTATCCCTTGCGAATCCCAAAAGACAGTCGCCATAACCTTTCCGGCCGAAGGAACGGTCTTCGCCTTTTTTGGTGCAGATTCCCCCTTGGTAACCCATTGTTTAGAGTGTTGTTTGGTCTCAGGAGTATAGTAATGTATCCATGTTTCATCCACAGTGACGAAACGACGCTTAAAGTCTCTCTTGGATTCTTCTGGAACAGCTGCAAACCATCCTTGCAACACTTCACACGATTCCGTTTTTGGTCAAGCGTGAGCAATCGCGGCACCCATCTTGCGGATAGCTTTCTCATGTCCAAATGTTTATGCAAAATAATATGTACCCGTTCAGTCGAGATGCCCACAGCACTAGCAATCTCACGCACCTTAACTCTTCTGTCATCCATCACCATATCATGGATTTGATCAATGATTTCTGGAGTCGTAACCTCCACAGGCCGTCCAGAACGTTCAGCGTCACTTGTGCCCATATGGCCAGTCCGAAAATTTTGAAACCACTTATAAACTATTCTAATCGAAAGTGCAGAGTCACCATAATGTTTATCAAGCTTCTCTTTAGTCTCCTGAGGCGTTTTGCCTTTCATAAAGTAATGTTTAATCACCACACGAAATTCTTTTTCGTCCATTTCTTAAAAATCACTCGACTTCCTTGATTCACACGAATGCCAAATACAAAGAAATAAACCAATATGGCTGAAACTTGGTGTGCGTTCATTCAAGAGATGCTACTAACTAAACATGACCTCGATACGCGCCGGTGGTGCCATCTCGCGGACTTTGCACGGACTTTTCAAACCAGCCTCGTAAATCTTTACTAGACTTAAGTAAAATTAAGAACAACCAAACTCACAAACAATACAGAAAATTAAAAAATTGGATCACGAACGGAATAATAAGATCTATTAGACATAGAGACAAATTAAAGTGCAGACTTCTAAAATAATATAACTTGGATTTAGAAATAGAATATAAAAGATACCGAAATATTTTGAATAAAATAATAATCAAACAAAAGATTAACTACTACAAAAACGAAATAAGTAGAAAAAACAAAAATTGAATAAAAATATATGACCTAATTAAGGATGCTACTAATGAAAAAAAAACTAATAAAGTAAATATAACTATAAATAAAGACAAAGGGGGGGGGTTTTTGACTGATAAAGACATGTTAAATTATTGTAATGATTATTTTATTAATGTCGGTGTAGAGATAGAGAAAGGGATTCCTGTCGTGAATGATCCGTGTCCGCTAGATAATTCTGTGTCTGATTCGCTTTATTTGTCTCCCGTCACAGATAAGGACCTAATCCGAAATATCTCTACGTTGAAGAATAATAGTGCACCGGGATATGATAGAATAACACCATTCGTAATAAAGCATACCCACACTGAAATTCTAACACCATTAACTTATATTATAAATTTAATTTTCCAAACTGGCATAGTGTCATCTGAATTCAAGATATCAATGGTGACCAGTGTAAACAAGAAAGGTGATAGAACAAGTATTGGAAATTATCGACCTATAAGTTTAATCACTTGTTTTGCAAAACTCCTTGAAGTGTGTAAAAGACAGATTGATTGATTTAAAAAAAAAAAACATTTTCTCTGAAAACCAATTTGGGTTTGTGCAGGGTAGTAGTACCACAAATGCCTTATATGAATTTATAGCTGTTTTCATTGACCTTGTCAAAGCCTTCGATACTGTCCCCCACGATAGACTTCTGGAAGTGCTTGCACAGTATGGAGTTAGGAGGCCAGTGTTGAGGTTAATTCGTAACTATTTGACAGACAGAACCCAGGTTGTTAAAATTAATAATTCCATAAGCGATAAGAGGATTATCAAAATAGGAGTACCACAGGGCACCGTCCTTGCCCCCTTCTGTTTATTACATATATTAATGCTCTACTGAAACTAGACATGGGTGGGAGGATGATTTCCTATGTTGACGACACTGTTCTGATTTTTAGAGGTGATGATTGGGATGAGGTTAGGGAGAAGGTGGTCAGTGGTTTCAGCAAGGTAAAAAATTGGTTGGAAACATATAAATTATCTCTTAATTTGACTAAGAGCAATTATATTGCATTTTCATTAGCTGTTGCAAATAGGCCAAATTTTTCAGGTATTCGAATAAATAATAACAATAAAATAAATGAGGTGACTAATACAAGATATCTTGGTGTTGTAATAAATCAATTTCTGAAGTGGCAGCCACACATCGACTACCTATCAATCAGATTACGAAAATGAATACACAAATTTTATATAATAAGGAATATTTTAAATACAAAACTACTTATACTTATATATAAATCGCTGGTAGAATCTCTGATTGGTTATGGTATTTTGGTGTGGGGAGGGCTGTATGAATCTGCATTGTATGGACTGAATATAGTACAGAGGTGTTTATTGGAAATAATTTATAAAAAACGCAGAATATATCCTACTGGCCTTCTCTTTACATGAGAAACATGCAATATTAGAACCATGTATCTCACGACAGTTTGCACCTTTCTACATACTCGTAAAGAACGGAATAAATTTGTTAATCATACTCACAAAACACGTTCTAGAGAAAATAAAAACTTAATACTGCCCAGGAATAACAACATAAATCTAAAATGTATCAGTTATTTAGGTCCGAGAAGCTACAACCTTCTGCCAAATTCGATGAGGCTGGAAAAAAAACAGCAAAAAATTTCGTGAATTATGTAAAGCATATATGAGGCGTTGCGGATAGTAAGGGCGAACTCAACAAAATGAAGTTTCGAAAAAATTGAATTTATAGAAAAATCTAAATGGCGAACTCAACAAAATATTGGCAAAATCAGGTTTTTATTATTTATTTATAATTTATTAGCTTTTTATTATTTACTTAAGTAGAATAGTGTATTCCGTGAATTTTTAAATGTTTTTTTTAAATATTTATTTGCGTATTTTTTTTTCATATTTTACTGTTCGTTTCTGATGCTACACTATCACCTAAAATTGGCAATACCTGGGAAAAAATTAGACCGGTATTAAAAATTTTGAACACATTTTATTTAATTTTAAGGTTATTGTTTTAATTAAAGGTTTTGTTATTACAAAATAGTTACTTGATACAACATACAAAACAGTGGAAATATGGTATTGAAACTAACATAAAAAAAACTAAAGAAAAGAAACAAATAATTAGCCAAGTTCAGTTGTAATCTATTTGGTCATCGTCCATAACATCTTCATTTTCGGTGCTCTTATTCGTTGCTGCGTCTTGAGAGGCTATAATGTTAGTAAAGTATCGACTCCAAGGTAGGGGAACATACGGTAACAAGTCCTGAATGTCCTTTAATTTGGGGGCTGGTATTTTAATGGGAGCACTGTAATGTCTCGTCAGTGTTTCACTGGCCAAATGAAAATGATCAGGATCATAGTTTTTTTCACCTTGCCTTTTTGTAGTTTGACTGCCGTTTTGACATCCAAATTGTAAGCAGAATGAATGTAGAAACCTTGCTTAAAGTTATTTGTAAATTCAAAGATCTTTCCATCTTTAAACTTAGCACCAGCCATCTGCATTTTAGTAATTTTCTTTTGAAAATTAGAGAAATTGAAAATCATGTCCTGTCTAAGTTGGACAACGCAAAACTGGTTTTTTCGGCGACAGCTTTCAATCATTAACTTATACTTTTGAACTGCATATTAAACGTATCACGATAATAGTGCTGATTTACCGGGCTGTAACCAGGGTAATTTTTCATAAGCCATTCATTGTAAAGAGAATAGAGCTTTTTAATATTAAGTCCAACAGGTAAGTATTTTCGATGAGGGCTTTTGGCGCGACTGTAATGACTGGTGACAGTAGGTAGTGACATGATGTGTTCTTTTACTTTAGAAAGATCGTCATTTCCTATTTTCTGCGCGGGTTCACACCTCCCCCTTTGATCCGTTGTAACAGTTCGAGTTCTGCTGGTTTTGTCAAGTACGACTCGAACGCGCTTTTCAGAGATGCATCGCCCCATGAATGTTATAAAACGCAGTACGACAAACTTCACGATTAGCGTGATCAACAGTCACATTATATTGAATGCGTCTCAGGGTACGACTTGGACGCCCCTTTACGTAAGATCTTTACATCATTGCAGATAAACAATTTTGATAAGTAAGCATTCTGTAGATCATAGTTTTCAATTTGCCAAAAAGAGTCAAAAATATTGGTGACCAGTTCAGCGCCTATTTTCTCAAAACATCCACACTTGCAAGGAGGTCCAATTTTGCGGGCAACAACGTGCCTTTTGTTATTTCTTGAAATGTAAGCACTTCCTGAATTTCGTTTCAACTTACACTGGTTTCTTTGCCAATCATTCATCTTAGCAGGTCTCTTTCGCGAATAACCCGACACAGCACTACCATCTAAATGTTGTACACTTACTTCACTACTAGAAGGTCCAGGTTGCGCCATACTTTTCTTAAAAAAAGAAGCAACAAAACCAAACAAAACATAAACGTATTAACTTCAAAATTAACTTGAACTAACACGCAGAAAGCGTAAAATTTCAAGTAAACCTCATTTAGTGACGCAATACCGGCGGTTGCTCCGCGCGAAATTGTTGAGTTCGCCCTTACTACCCGCCCGGCTATCGCCTGTTCGAAATTTTTCATTTATTTGATACTGAAATTTGAAGGCGAAGCAAGGGCAAACTCAACAATTAGACCGGTATGTGATGTAGGAAAAGTACTATAAAATAGAATTATATAAAAAAAAAATTTGACCCAATGTTGAGTTCGCCCTTACTATCCGCAACGCCTCATATATTCGATAACTTTCGAATTTTTATCTGTATTATTGTCTGTCACAAAAAGAAGGAAAAAAAAAAACCTGATCCAGAAAGAAAGCTATTAGTTAAACTACCTAGACACATACAGGTGCCCTGGCACCTAGGTGTCGTTAATTTGTGATATTATTATATTATTTATTATTGTCCTGTTGGAAAATGTATCTTTTTTCGAGTGCTAATTTTTGGACTCCTAAATTGTCTCTCAAAATGTTCAGATAAACATGCTGATCCAGGGTACCATTAATAAAATGTAAATTTCCAACCCCTCCAGCGGACATGCATCCCCAAGGCAGAATACTGCCACCCCCTTGTCTTACCCTGGAACAAATGTTTTCAATATCGAATGCGGTATTTTTCTTTCTCCAAACTTTAGTTCTGCCATCAGACGCAAAAAGGTTAATTTTAGTTTCATCACTAAAGATTATGGGTTCCCAAAATTCAAGAGGTTTAGTAACGAATTCCGTAGCAAAAGCTAACCACTTTTTGGGATTAGCTTCCGAAATTAACGGCTTTTTTCTGGCTACACACCCCTTATAGCCTACCCTGTGTAAACAATTTCTCACTGTTTGTGAACAAACATTTTTCGAAAATAGTTCCCGTACTTCTTCTTTTAATTTTAGTGCACTTTTCTTGGGATCTATAATTATTTGTCTAACAATAATGGCCTCTTCACGTGGAGTCAGTTTCTTGGGAGGACCGGAGCGTGGTCGAATTTTATAGGAACCCGTTGACTTATACTGGTTTACAATGTACTGATCAGTAGCATGCGGCTTCTTAACAATTTTTCCTTTATTTCTGTACGATTTTCCATCTTTCCACAAAACAAATCTCACAATTTCTCTTGTTCATTTTTAATACTACTTTAAAAACTCTCTGCAAAATTATTAGCAACAAGTGACAGATTATAAAGTATGGCCGAAAATTATTCATTTGTTTTCAGTTTAGCGAGCTTGACAAAATGCGGCTGATTATAACGTGTTTTTTTTCAGTGCAGTTCTTGAGTGTATGGAGACTTTTTTTGACATTAATTTTGTTTACATTTTTATAATGATGTAACTTTTAAATAAAATGTTCCGTGGTTGTTTTTAATACTAATCTTCGTTGGTTAAGTTTCAAATATTAATTTTAAAAACCGGGTACCAGACTACGTAAGATCCAGGAAAGCCGGGTAGGATCCGACAATATTAGATTAAGTTCGTTCTTTTTCGTTTTATTAACATTTTCTGCCAACTTTAAGTAATTTTTTATGATTTGACAATCTTGTTAAGATGCGATAAATTAGCGCTTAGGCAACTAGGCATTTGATTGCTTTGTATAAAACCCCGTATTTAGCAGTAATAGGATGAATTCCCGAGCCGATATTTTCTACGGCAAAAGATCTTATTGTTCGGCTTTAAAAAATTAGCAAAGTCTGGAAGTACTTTTTACTTGATGAGGAAGATGAATCAAAAGTTGGATGAGGGTTGCCACGCACGGGTTACTTCATCTTTATGGAAACATTTAAAATTTAAACCTCCCACTAATTTGGTCAATAAAGATAAGACAGAAGCAGAACCATCAACCACCTCTGGGAACTTAAAAACTATATATACTACAGAATATTTTGGGACAACAGTGGAATATGATTCTAAAGCAAAACTTTTGTACAGGGTGATCATTTTTAGACGTCCGGCGCCTTTAAATGCTCAATATCATTTGTCGTAGTTTTGTATACAATATCTTTAAGAGTCCCCCACAAGAAAAAATCTAACGGCGTGAGGTATGGTGACTTCTTCGTTGAAACCGTTCATTCAAATACTCTCTAACAGCAGCAACTGTATGAGGTGGTGCTCCGTCGTGTTGATACCACATATGCCGTCTTAAAATAAGGGGAACATTTTCTAATTCAACCTGTCAGAGTATTAACCAAGAAATCAATCTATTTCCAGTTAGTGTTCCTTCAAAAAAGTATGCTCCAACCAAATAGCTTCCAATTATCCCACTTCCTTTTCTTCCTTCAGCCGCTCTCTATCCACTGTCGGGTATAGGCCTGTCTCAAATCTTTCCATTTTTATCTCTGTTGCGCTTGTTGATACCAGTTAAGCCCTCCGATTCTCTTCAGATCGTCGCTCCATCTCTGTTGGGGTCTTCCTATGCTTCGCTTTTCACCCCATGGTCTCCACCTAGTGATCTTGCCACTCCACTTATACATCGCTCTCGCTACATGGCCGGCCCAGCTCCATTTCAGAGATATCCCCTTTGTTTGTGTCTAATCCATTTATTAGTTTTCTTGTCCTTCAAAGTGAGCCACATTGGTATATTATATTCGGTGGCCTTCTCGATTAGTATTCTTAATGTGTGCAAGTGATCTGAATCCAGCCTGTTCTATCGGTTGGTATAATTCCATTTTGTGTTCCAGTCTGTTTGTTATGATTCGTGAGAACAGCTTGTAAACTTGGGAAAGTAAACTAATTGGCCCGTAGTTTTCTAGGTTTTCGGGGTTGCCTTTTTTGAATATTAAGATGACTATGGCGTTTTCCCAGTCTTCTGGTATATTTCCACATTTGAGGCATTCATTAAAAAGATCTTTTAATTCATTCATTAGGGCTTCACCTCCGTATTTTAGCATTACAGGTATAATATCATCCTCTCCAGCCGCTTTTCCATTTTTTATCTGTTGTAAGGCTTTTTTAACTTCATCCATCCAGGAATTTCTTCTGAGTTGACATTAATTACTCTTTTGTCTAATAATGAATCGTCCTTTTCAACTATGACATTTTGGTCTTGATAGAAAGTTGTAATTCTGTTCTGGATATTTTTCTTGTCATTGATTATGTTTCCTTCTTGGTCCTTCAATTTAATTATCTCACATTTACAGGCGTTTGCTCTTCTAAAAACTTTTAATCCTTTGTTTTTCTCTATAAAATCTTTAACCATGTTTTCTTTGTATTTGTTTATGTCTTCTTTAGCCGCTTTTCGTACTGTCTTATTCAATTCTGCATATTCCCACACCACACATTAACATAATAATGGCCTTGATTCTGAATTTGATTAAGGTTGTATGGATTCTCATCAGCCCAGTAATGATAAGTTTTTCTATTAGGTTTGCGTTGCTGACAAAATGATTTTCGTCTGTTTATAATATGATTCAGAAAATAACGTTGTTCGTCATATTTAATTATTATTTCTGCTACAAAACTCAGTCGTCAGTCCGAATCAAATTGTATCAGTAACTGAAGATTATGCATTTTATAGTCATGGTATTTGTCAGCTTTAAAAGATTTCTGAATAGCCCCATAAGATACATTCAATTGCCTTATTGCTAGTCTCATTGACTTATATGAATATGGTTTTGAAAATATTGCATAATTTCGGCTACTTTTTCATCTGTTAATAGTTTTTTGTTTAAAAATACCTTTCTGCCCAGAAAACGCATCCATAATGCTCCTCAAATTTCTTCTTACTTCTTCATAAATAAGAATTATATCTACTTTTTCAGCGTGGGAAACCACTTCAACCAGAAGCTGACTGTTTACTTAGTTTAACTCTGCTGAATTGAATAGGTGTGCAAACAAGAGCTGGCAGATTAAAGTATGTCAGCCGTTTGAAAGCTGTCAAGCGTGGCATACGATCCATGGCAACCGCGATTACCAAAAAAATAATATTTTAGAGGGTTTTTGCTGCATAATTTTTTTGCAAAACAAATTAGAAAAAAAACAGTTTAAGTAAAAAAAATATAGGTAAGCGCAAAGATGAAATGTTATTGTATTAATGTTATTGTCATTTTTGTACAGTAAAATGCATCTATAACTTAAAGGATAAAGATAACAATAAATTATTTTTAAAATAATTTTCTTCCTCTTTCTTTTTAACAAAAAATAAGCCAGCTTCTTCTAGTTAATGAGCAGAAACGCAAAAATTCTAAATACTATTTTTTAGCCAGAGCTTGCTCGTTAATTTTCCGGTCCCGCCGAGACCTTTTACCTTTTTTTCAAACTTCTTAGCCGAGTTCCCATCCTTTTCTGAACACGATCGATGAATTCTTTCTTCAGTACTGTGAAATTCTTGTTAAGGACTAGCATCTAAATATCTTTGAATGTCTTGGGGGCTACCATCAACTATGTAACTCCCGTATTTCATACAGATTCTTAGAACGCTGAAACATTTCGACAACTGCGTCTACCTCCATTTTACTTACCGATCCCTCGTGGTTTATTTGGCATTCGTTTTCATGAGTTTCCAGCTACTCGACATACTATGCTTATTGCTTTTTTTTCCAATATTCGCAAGCCTTGTAATATTTACAATATATTGATAATTATATCAATTACTTTTCCGGTATTCCATCCTATTGATACTAAACCAAACAATGATGAAATCCCACGTTTCCTCCAAGAACCATCACCTGACACTACTTACACATTGGTTAGGCCTTTTTGAGCACGTTCTTTTGTTTCCATTTCTGTTTCTTTCGCCATGCTAGCGTTACAAATAATTTTTGTAGCTTCGCAAATACTTTCGGTAAGTTTATCATAGAGTGAATGAAAAACTGGCTTAGAATGAATTGGCAATTTCAGTTTTTTTCATAATTTGTACAAGAAACTACTAACTTGAAACCAAGTCCGCGTTTGATTTGCACACTCAACTATTTACAAAATTGCAGAAAAAACAGCCACAAAATTGATGAAACGATATCCGAAAAATGTATCCACTGCAATGTCACGAATATCTTCAGACAGTTTCGGTTTCTTTGTGGGCGTGCCGACGCCAGCGGGATCCGGTGACCCCATTTCAAATCAGTTTTGCGGTCGATGACGTGACCGTGGGGGCTTATTGAAAGAATTCGCTCCATCTCTTTTACCTTTGCGACCACTATATTTTGATTTGTCACTCATTTTTAGTGTTCTGTACGGAACACTTATAAGATGACTTCGGTGTCTATCTTTCCGTCACACCCGATTTTCTCCGAAACTATTTGTCATAGAAAGTTGAAATTTGGTAATAATATAGGAATTGATGGCCTCATCAAAGCCGTGTAGTTCTGAAAGTCAAATTTTGACCTAAGGGGTTAGTTTTGGGGAGTGAAATCGGAAGTGAAAAAAAATTTTTTTTAGTAGGTCATCGAGTGTGGTGTCAAATGAAAGCTTGTGAAAACACGAGTAAAAAATATATATATAAAGTAATACTTGCGCACACTTTTTTTTGTATTATTTTTTAAAAAATCGCTGTCCCCCACCTTATCTCGAAAACTACTGATCAAAATATTTGAAAAAAATTCTGGAATATTCTCCAGGGGGTGTAGATTGAACGAAAATTATCACGAGTGCATTACCTTTAATAATTTATCTGGTATATAAAAAAAAAAAAAAAAAAAATTTCAAGGTCATCAATTTTCTTGGACACAAACTTTGTTGAAAACTCATTGTGAAGTCACTAATTATTTTAGACCACCGTAACAACATTTTTTATTTTAAAAGCAATCTTCGTACTGAACACTAATTGTGCAAGTTCAACTTGCACTTGACCGGTTATTAATCACTAATTTAAGTAATAAAAGAAAACTGATGGATTATGAAAAAATAAGAACGCGCGCTTAGCGTCTTTTCAACGCTTATACCGAATATATATTAATATGCTGCTTTTATACTATTTACAACATATCTAAACTATTATATGAACCTTACAAACTTCCTAAAATTCCACAGGTAAGTGATTTTTATCAGGTAAAAGGATTACAGAAGTTCGAACTCGATGTACCTACAGGTAAAAGGCTTGGAGCTCATAGCAAAGTGCCTCAGTAAACCTTCATAAACCACCTGTTTAAGATTTCTCCAGGCTATGTAACAATTTTTTTTTATATTTTTAAGGCTTCAAAGATAGCTAAAAAAAATTTGATTTTTTGAAAATTCTGGAGTGGCTTTACCCCTTAAGATCAATACTTGAAACAAACTTATCTTTGAAATATTATATGAAATCTTATAACTTATCTAGGTAATTATGGAGAAAATAACTAATTCTAAATTATGAAAAGTGGTGTTTTATTATATTAATTTTAAATTATGACAAATCAGACCTACTAATAATAAAAAACTTAAAATCATTTATTTGGATTCGTCCTTGTGTTTCAAAACAAGTAGTTAAATAACGTAAGAATAAGAAAAATGAAGGGAGCCTTAGTCTACTTTACATACATCTACTTTAATTTATTGTTCTGATTATTTCAGATATATTAATTTTAAAGGTAGTTCATGACATATGGATATTTAAAAAATAATTAAAAATCCTTAACAATTTTCTCCGCCCGTTTGTTGCTGATATACTTCAATCGTATCTCCTTCTTCCATATCTAGTGTTGTGGGGGTATCTGTTTCATTTATAGGGTTACCATCAAAACGAAATCGTACCACTTGCGTACTTATACCCTGAAAAGAAAGAAATCTTGTAAATTGTGTCACGTCTAGGTTGAAAAATTTTTGGTGAGACATAGATGTCGCCCTTCTCAAAAAATCCATATGGTTTCAAACAATACGTGTCAAAATTTCATGACATTTCGACGAATAGTTTAAAAGTTACAGTGGTTTTAGTGACGTTACTTTTGATATTTTCAAAACAATGGAAAAAACCGCTTGAGATTCTCCAAAGTGTTCAATTGAGCTGTATGATGATTAAACACTGTTTTTGATGGGAACAAATACCGTTCAAGCAAAGCAATGGCTTGATAAGTATTACGCGGACTCAGCCCCTGGAAAATCACTCATCATTTACTGCTATGCTGAATTTAAACGCGGTCATTAAGATAACACATGGGCTGAAAAGTCCCGGGCCTAACAAAGAAAACACGGTTTTTTTGGTTCAAAATTAGCTTTATTCATCAACGTAATCTCCATCAAGAGCAACGCAATCATTCCAGCGCCGCTCTAACATTTCAATACCACTTTTGTAGAACGATTTATCTTTTGCCTCAAAATAGGCCTCAGTTTCAGCGATAACCTCTTCATTCGTGCGAAATTTCTTACCGGCATTTTTTTCAGGTCTGCGAACAGCCAGTAGTCGCTGGGAGCCAAATCTGGCGAAATAAGTTCAATTCATGTAGTTTTGCCTTTGTTTTGATTGACTTGTGACACGGTGCGTTGTCTTGATGAAACAAAATTTTTTTTCTTTGCCATATGCGGTCGTTTCTTTGCAATTTCGGCCTTCAAACGCTCCAATAACGCTATATAATATTCACTGTTGATGGTATTTCCTTTCTCAAGATAGTCGATGAATATTACACCACGCACATCCCAAAATACCGAGGCCATAACCTTTCCAGCCGATTGTTGTGCTTTCGGGCGCTTTGGACGAGGTTCACCAGTTGCTGTCCACTCAGATGACGATCGTTTTGATTCCGGAGTGAAGTGATGGATCCATGTTTCATCCATTGTCACATATCGACGCAAAAATTCCGGTTTGTTAGGTTTAAACATGGCCAAACACTGCTCAGAATCATCAACACGTTCTTGTTTTTGATCAACAGTGAGCAAACGCGGCACCCACTTTGAACAGAGCTTTCTCATAGTCAAATGCTCATGCAATATAAAGCCAACACGTTCTTTTGATATCTTTACGATGTCAGCTAACTCACGCAACTTCACTTTTCGATCATTCAAAACGATTTTATGGATTTTTTTGATGTTTTCTGGTGTTACCGCCTCATTTGGACGTCCACTGCGTTCTGCATCATCGGTGTCTCTACGACCACGTTTGAAGTCAGCAAACCAACGTTTTATTGTTGTTTCTGATGGAGCGGAGTCCCCATAACACTTTTCAAGCCATTGCTTCGCTTGAACGGTATTTTTTCCCATCAAGAAGCAGTGTAAAATTAAAACACGAAATTGTTTTTGATCCATTGTTTTGAAAATAACAAAAGTAGCGTCACTCTTAGCACAATAACTCACAAACTAATGAATAGAATATCATGAAATTTTAACAGCTGTCTTTTGAAGGTTAGTATTAACTGAAAAAAAGGTGACTGCAATAAAACTAGCGCCATCTATGTGTTAGGCCCAGGACTTTTCAGCCCATGAGTCACCTGAGTGGACAGCAGCCGGAAAAAGCCACCCGAAGCGACCAAAGACACAACAGTCGGCGAGAGGGTTTTGGCCTCTGAATTTTGGGTTGTGTATAGAATAATTTTCATCGACTATGCCGAGAAGGGAAAAACCATCAATAGCGAAATTTTCAGCCTACATATTACTTCGTCAATAATACAGAATCATGATTTAGTCAGCCTTTTTTTTTTAAATTTCTTAGGTCAAATTTTTGGTAGGATAGATATCTATAGTCTATATATTGATAGTGCATGAAGAGTAACATCCTTTTCTGGTTAAATTTTTGAATTTGTTTTCACGGGAGGGTCTTTTTACGGGGTTTTATCTACCTGCAATTTTTGAAAAAATCGAAAATTTTCTTTTGCTTAAATGACGTATTATAGTCCTAAAAACTAATTTTAACGGCCATTCCTTTGGCCGAGATGATGTATGGAAAAAACTCCATGGCTTGGACACTACCAAGAGTACAGGACCAGATGGAATACCAGCATTGTTCCTTAAGAAGTGTTGTGATCCCTTGGCACTTCCTCCGAGCCTTATTTATCAATCTTCATTTGAACATGGTTCATTCTGAAGGCTTTGGAAGCATTCATGGGTTGTTCTGATATTCAAGTTTGGTTCAAAGTGGGATATTAAGAACTATAGAGGGATTTCGTTACTGCTCATATTATCTAAAATTTTTGAATCCCTAAAAACGGATGAGCTGTTTGAAGCTTTCAAATACCACATAGCGGTCGACCAACATGGTTTTTTTTTTAAAGGAAGATCTACCGGTACTAATCTGGGAGTGTTTCAGGACTATGTTGTGAACGCCGTCGAGAGTGGTTCTCAGTTCAATGCCATCTACACAGACCTGACCAAGGTCTTCGATAGGGTATCCCACCGATTACTCATCAAAAGACTGTCTAAGCTGGGTGTACGCGGGCCATATATTTAATGGATTGAGTCCTATTTAACAAAACGGCAACAGTATGTTAAAGTTGGTAGTACCGAATCCCGTGAAATAAATGTGTTGTCGGGTGTACCACAGGGATCTTACCTAGGTCCAGTCTTATTTTTAATATTTATTAATGGTGTTACCCCTGTCTTTCGAAAATGTAAATGTTTACTATACGCCGACGATCTTAAACTGTTCTGTGCGGTTGATTCTTCAAAAGACTGTGTAGACATACAAACTGATTTGAACAAGCTAGTCAAATGGTGTTCCTTAAATAACTTAGAAATTAATACCTCAAAATGTAGGATTCTTAATTTTTATAAACGCAAAGATCTTATTAATTTTAATTATTGTTTAGATAGCAAACCTTTACAAGCTGTTGATAGTTTTTAATGATTTGGGTGTGATTTTTAGCAGTGACTTGAGTTTTAATAGTCACATTGATAATATATTACTGAAAGCATCTCGTATGTTAGGTTTTCTATGCTATGATATCTGTGATACTGGAGCTATTAAGTCTATGTATAATTGTCTTGTTAGTAGTGTTTTGGAGTATAATAGTGTCATATGGGGTCCTGTTTATAATTGTCATATTAATTGTCTGGAGTCTCTCCAAAATAAGTTTTTAAAATTCATTTTATACAAACTAAAGTTTCCCTACAGCAATGTACCGTACTTGACTCGTACTCAATTAGTAGGTACAGAAACACTTGAAACACGAAGACACAATGCTCTAGTTTCATTTCTGTACACATTACTTAACGGTCAGATAAATTGTCATACTTTGCTATCCCATGTTGATTTTCGGATTCCAAACAGGACCACCAGATCTCAATAACTGTTTCATATCACTTTTCATCATACTACATACGGAATACAAAGTTTTCCTCATAGACTGTTAAGTAATTATAATGCAAAATTTAGTGATTTAGATCTGTTTAGATATAGTATGACAAGATTTAAAAACAAAATAAAGTATAGCTGAATTAATTTAGTAACTCTAAGTCAAGACAGTAACAATTTATCTATTATCTTTGTTATTACTTCTTTTTGTAAATTATTATATGTGCTTTCTTTTTTTTTTTGTAACTATAATTACTGTTTTACTATTTGTGTTGCTCTGTAAGTATTCATTGTATAAATAAATAAATAAATAAATAAATAATTAAAAACACATCATAGTCTTATTTTAGATTGAATAATTTTTTTTAGCTTCTAATACTTAATTTCTGAAAGAAGTTGTAGCATACGAAAAGGTGTTTACTATGCGCGCAGCCTGTTAGAGTGACTTGGCTTAGTTGGTACATTTAATCCATCACTAACGGCTAATACTTTCTAAAATTAAATATTTGAATAGTGAAATAAAGCCATTTTCAGATCCAGTCATCAAAGGACATCCATCAGTACACACACAAATAATTTTTTTTTATTTCTATCTCATTTTGCTCCAGAAAACTGCCAATAATATCGACATAATCTGTGCCTTTGGTTTGGCCTTTCACTGGAAGGAATTTCAAAAAAATCTTCAAAGATTGAATTCTGTTCGGTGCAATATCTAAGAAAAACCGAGCGTTGCGATGTTGCTGAAATCGAAAGCTAAACTAAAAAACTTGCACTTCTTCAAGTGGTTAATTACGTTATCACGAATATGCTTGGTGATATCTTCAATATGTCTCACACAAGTATTTTTTAAATTTCCGATAGTATCTGTTTTTTGTTACTGAACTTATCAAACAGTACATCAGCAGCATTTTACATTGCATTACATTTTAAAATGCATATATTAAAACCTCAAAACAGATTTTTTGTTGCTTATATAGTAGAATGTAATAAAATTCCCAAAAAGAGCATATTTCTCCTGTCTGTTAGATAGATGTAACCCTTTAAGTTATCTACTTAGCCAGGAAAACATTTCTGACTAAAGAAAATGGCTCTAGAGTTGTACGTGATAGATTTCCCAAGTGTAAAGCAATGACGGCCAATCTTATTTTCAAGAAAAAATTTTGGTCTAGTTTCGATTTGATCAGGACCCAGATCAGGATGATTTTTTGCTACCACATAGCCAAATGAAGATCCCAGTGCTTGTTAAAAAAGCTGGGGTATCTGAAACTATACTTTTTCAGACTGTACACTAATATTTCAGGATGAAAAGCTCAATGCAGCCCCAAAACAAAGTATTGTTTTGTTTATGGTTCTCATATTTCCTCAAAGAGTGGTCTTGATGAGTGGCAATTGATGGATTTCTTTCAAACACTTTTACTATCAAAGCCCCAAGACTCCATACCATTTCCTACTCTCTTTCTTATTTACATTAACGATTTGCTAGAAAGGACTAAGAATCCAATCTACAGATGCAGATGCTTATTTCTTCATTGAATTTGAAAGCTTGAACTCATGCTAAAATCATCAACTTAACAAAGACCTGGAAGGCGAGGTGAGAGTAACCAAGTAAAATTTAATGCTACAAAAACCCAGGTGGCAGTTTTTAAAAAAAGTTAATGTTAATGTTGTAATGCACTTTGTTTTTTACAAACTTCCCAATCCACCCTTGAAGGAACTAAATTTTATTTGGTTCTTGTATTATAACAATAAGGTAGTTATTTTAAAGATTCTTTATATATAGAGCAAACAATCTAAAATATGCATATAGGTGCAAAACTAAACTAATATTTTATGATTATCTATGACACTTGAGGCTTTAAGGTGCTATTTCTTATTTTTGACAAATACAAGTAAAAACAGTACTATAAATTTTATAAGGTCTAACTATATATTTGTTACGACAACAAAATAAAGTTTTATCTTTCGATTTCTCTTATCCTTACATGATATTTACAGTCTTCTGAAGTTTTATCTTTCGATTTCTCTTATCCTTACATGATGTTTACAGTCTTCTGAAATGTGTATAAACATGTACATAGTCTTTTGAAATGTGTATAAACATGTTCATAGTCTTTTGAAATGTGTATAAACATGTTTGCACAAGACCATAAATAAATATTTATATTTGCTAGTGGTCAGTCTTATTTTGTGATTACTAATATAGGAATTGGTACTAATTTTTTTTTTTTTGATGGTGAAACCTATTCGAAAAAGTATTGTGAATCTAGCTAAAGAGTTACTTGAAAGTCACCAATCTAAGGGAAGTATTACAAGAAATTTCAGATTCAGTCAAAATATAGTACAAACAATTAGAAAAAAGTTTCTTATTCCAAAAAAAGGTGGAAGTCAACAGTATTACCGGGCAAAGACAAAAGTAGAATGTTATTTGGGGTCAAGTAAGCATCTTCAGCTCTTGAATTTTTGAATAGAAATACCAATAAAATCCTGAGTAAGTGGACGGTGCACTGATCATTAAATTACTTAAATTTGAAGCTGAGAAAAAAAGAAACTTACTTTTTACTAGAAAAAAGATAGAACTCCAAAATATTTCATAAAAAAATCATATACCTGGGATTGATGTGAAAGTTATTTAATCCAATAAAACTAATATTAAAAGATATCTTAACGATGAACACAGTGGAGCTGGAAAAGTAGAGTAGGTAAAGGATTTGGTCCGGACTGTGAAACATGATGGAGCTAAGCTTAAAATATGAGGGTGTTTCACAATATTCAGAGCCAGACCCATATACAAATTGAAGGAAATATAAATAAAAAAATTCAACACAGTATTCTTAGAATTCGTCTCGATAGGACTGTCAAAAATATGTTGCAACAAGAAGATTGCATGACACACAACAATGATCCTAACCAAAGTTAACAAAACCTTGTTAAGAAGAGAAGTATTTCAGGTTTTAGAGAAAGAAACCTGCTATTTCAACTAGAACGAATTATCATGTTCAATTTATGAATCGATTGAAAACAAAATGGATATTTTATTTGATCATGATATTTATATACAGGTCTCAAAACGGAAAACATGTTAGAACCTGTAACCCAACTCATATGTCATTAAAAGAACAATAAAAAATTAAAATCTAAGCTGGAAAAAACCTTATCTACAAAAATAACCTACAAAGTCAAATCTATTCAAAATAAAAGTCTTGTTTTTAAAATACAGTATAACAAATTTTAAAGCATTTGATATTTCCAAAAAGACATGATAACAGGTGTAAATATCAAAATACCATTTTTCATGCATGTTACACTTGCTAAAATAAAACAGTTTTTACTTCTTTAAACTACAGGTAAAAACATTATCTCTCGGGTTATATAAGAAAACAACAATGCATTCATTTAAAGTTCTAACAAATTTGCCTGTACATTCAATAAAAACATTTTACTACAAATTTTAATGATGAAAAGCATGAATAATCAAGATAAGTAACAATGAATTTCAGATTATCTTTGCACTGTTATCAAAACTAATTACACTAACAATGCTTAATTAAAAATCCATTTAAATGTTTTATGTAGGAGTATCTAGAAATGGGTTTATAGAGAATAGTACTTCAAAGGAATTCTAGTGCTGAACTGAACAAAGACAAAGGGGGCTACTTACAGCTCGTTCACAATAGGCAGTCATGAGTTTCCTAAGTGGCGTGTGCCTTTTGATTTTGAATTGTACGACAGCATTGTCTTGTCCTAATACTTTTAAGTTGATGTGTTCGGCTTCGTTTCCCTAAAATATGAAAAAACAACGCCGTGATATTTCCTACGAAAAAATGCCCAAGCTTGTCAGTTTGGTTAAGACGTAAATATACAAATCATACCTTCTTTTCGTCGCCCATTTTACAAAAATTTATATAAATTTACAAAAAACGACTAAATTAACACTTATCGATAATTGCTGAACCGAAAACACAGTTCTTTTAAACAAACACTACAGAAAACCGCTCACAAATAATGGCCGGCTAGTCAAAGAAGCGGCAAAAATGGACGACGGAAGTTACTACGCCAGTCAAATTATAGTTGGTCGTTTGAATTTCCGCTATGTTCAGAGTGACATTTTAGTTTTTTACTTCAAATAGCATAAAGACCACTGGTTACATTGAATTATTTTCTTCGATAAGAACAAAGTTAAGAATTATATTTGGGCAATTTTATGACCCTATATATTGCATGTGTAACTTTTATGACTCAAAACTAATAAATTCATGATATAATTTTTATTTGAATACAATATTACGTCATTGAAGTCGATACGGTCATAACCGGGATAACCAAAATGTCAATTTTGAAATGGGTTTTTAAACAATTTCTTGGTTTCTGGCTCGTTTTATAAGTTTTTAAGGAATAGAATTTTTTTATATATTTGTGGAAACTATTGAAATACAAAACTGTGACTTCTGTTTTTGACTCGTACATGGAAAAATGAATCGGGACTTTCAACTGACACCAACGTCCCTAGTCCTTTTATGGCGGGCTTTATAAACCGTGAATATAAAATTGGTATTGCATTATTCATTATTACATTTCTGGAAAATTTTGGCTTTGTACGACTCGATTAGCATCGCCAACTATTGTAATTTGTGACAAACTACAAAATAGAAGCAAAAATGGTTAATTTATTCTAAAAATTGTAAAATAGTCAATTTTAGAGATTATAAACATCTTCATAAAATAACTTGTTACTTTCATCTTCGTGAGCAATAATTACCTGATATTTGTCGGACCTTTATTACTCCTTGTTCGGGGGCCACACCATTTTACAACACTAGAATTTGGCGGGATTTATTGTCTGTTTGTTATTCGCTCTAAATTCTGGTTGCTATAAACATCTTTTCTGCGATCTTTTATTTGCTGTGTCGTAAAATGGCGGCTCCCTTTAATAACTCACCAAAAACCAAAGAAAATAAAACAGCTTGGTTCAGGTTTTCCAAAACAGTTCACAGCTCATCAAACAATTTGTAAATAAAAACACAAAAAAATTTTGTTAATGACGTCAAATGATGGCAACGCCATTTTTTTTGCGATCTATAAAGAATATTTTCGCCGATCAAGAGGTTATTAAGACGAATATAATTATTTTGGTTTCTTATGCAATTTTAGACATTTTTCTAAGAATGAAAGAAAACTAATCATACCTCATTACACTTGTGGTGGAATGATCACGGAAGTTGTTAATGATACTTCAATTTTATTAGGGGATAAATGATGTGTTTACTAAAAATTCTATTTTACGGGACTTATTTCAGAGCATAAAATAAAATGTTGCACCATTTTAATTCAGCATGCATAATTTTCTCATATCTGTTTTTTAGATGATGCAGTGTTTAAATAACATAATTTTAAAGCTGTTAAAATATGTTTTAATTGCGAAAAATCAGCTATTTCATCTCTCTGTTCCATACAACTTGAGAGTAAAAAAACCGGTCAAGTGCAAGTTGAACTTGCATAATTAGTGTTCCGTACGTTGATTGTTTTTAAAATAAAAAATCTTGTTAGGGTGGTGTAAAATGATCAGTGACTTCACAAAACACACCCCAAATGAGTTTTCAACAAAGTTTGTTTCCAATCTTTACTGAAAACTGGTGACCTTGAAATTTTGGTTTTTTAATATACCAGATAAATTATTAAAGGTAATGATAATTTTCGTTCAATCTATACCTCGTGGAGAATATTCCAGGATTTTTTCAAAATTTTTTGATCAGTACTTTTCGAGATAAGGTAGGGGACAGCGATTTTTTAAAAGTAATACGAAGAAAAGTGTGCGCAAGTATTACATTATATATATATTTTTTACTCGTGTTTTCACAAGCTTTCATTTGACACCACCCTCGATGACCTAGTAAAAAAATTGGAGAATATTCCAGAATTTTTTCAAAATTTTTTGATAAGTACTTTCCGAGATAAGGCGGGTGGACAGCGATTTTTCGCGATTTTTTAAAAATAATACAAAGAAACGTGCGCGCTAGTATTACATTATATATATTTTTTACTCGTGTTTTCACAAGCTTTCATTTGACACCACACTCGATTACCTAGTAAAATTTTTTTTTTTACTTCCGATTTCACCCCCCCAAAACTAACCCCTTAAGTCAAAATTTAACTTTCAAAACTACATGGCTCTGATGAGGCCATCAATTTCTATATTACTACCAAATTTCAACTTTCTATGACAAATAGTTTCGGAGAAAATCGGGTGTGACAGACGGACAGACAGACAGACGGACAGACACCGAAGTGATTTTATAAGTGTTCCGTATGGAACACTAAAAACAAATGTTAGCGAAAGTCACACACCATCAGAACTCAACAAAACTTGAGTTACTATCTTACCATTTCACACCCTATGAATGTTCCATGCATGCGGACGTTCTGAGTGTAAGATAATCCGCGACTAAATATTTGATGACGTAACGCTTCCAGTAGCATAAATAGGCTAAAATATACCAATAAGCGGAATCCTCTACCTCTGAATTAGCTTAAGTTAACCTTGATTTATGTTCAAGAAATATCTTAAATTCTCTCAACATATTTATATAAAATCCTTACTTACGCTAAGTTAGTTAGGTCCCCGACATGTATATATCTTAAGACCCAATATGTATCCGCAAGTTTTTTAGCCCGTCATTGTACAAGTTATGGCTTACAGCTACCTAGTAGTCAATAAATGACATTAGACAATCAGCGGCTCGACTTATTTCAGTCTGAACCTACCCTAAGAAGAAAATAGTTTTGATAATAAATTAATTTTTTTTTAAAGAGAAAAAAGTATTTTTTCTTTTTGAAAAATTCCTTCTTTAAAAACTTAAAATTAAATCTGTTTGCGCGATGGACGATCCAGAGCTTGAAGCAATAAGGCAGCAAAGATTGGCTCAATTACAATCACAATATAAGGTAAATTCTTTGAGGTTATAATTTTTAGTTTTATAATACATATGACCAATTTTAGGGCTCAAATAACGATCCTCAAGCTCAGAAAGCAAAAGAAGAGCAAGCAAGGGCTCAGGAAGATAGCAAAAATGCTATATTGTCTCAAATTTTAGACCAAAATGCCAGAGCTCGATGTAAGGATACTTTGGTACTTACCACCCCTTTACTCCTTCGCTTTGTGATAATAATTTATAAAATTCAATTTTTTTTCTCTTTTTAGTAAACACATTAATGTTGGGCAAACCAGAAAAAGGGCAGCTGGTCCAGAATATGCTTCTTAGAATGGCTCAAACAGGTCAAATAATGACAAAAATAGGAGAGAAAGAACTGATTGGTCTGCTTGAAAATGTTAGTGCCCAAACACAAAGCAAGACCTCCGTTAAATTCGATAGGAGGAGAGCTGCACTCGATTCAGATGATGATGACTTGTAAAACATTGCATCCTTGCTTTTACAAATAATATTATTCGATAGGCAGTGTTTAAAGATCTTCTGTTATATCTTTATATGTTACGTATAGTCAAGAGAACATTTATTTATATGTTGTTTTATTATTTCATTTAAAATTGATAGACCTTTATACACTGACCATTTTAACGATTGCTGTAACCTTAATATTGGGTTTTGATTATTATTTGCTAAAAACTGCCTCTGTATTAGTGATAATATAGTTTATTTTACATAAAATTAAGGAAAAGTTAATATATATACAATTACGGCCAAAAGTTTCCTCAGTAAAACACAAATGCGTTAGGAAGTTTGGTAACAGATAGCATAGACAACAGTTCATGAGCTAGCCGTTCACTGCTCGTGTGTACGTGGTTGGTAAATATGGAGTGAGACGTGTATGAAAATCGGGATGCTATCCTAGTTATATATTTTGACCGAGAGTGTGAAAAAAACTTGTTCATTGCTAAGGAAGTTGAATATGACTGCGCGGTTTCTGTTTCGAAGTATTAAATGTTTCAAAAGAACAGGTTTAGCTATAGTGATAGGTCTCAAACTTGGCATCACAGAACTGTATTCACAAAAGAAGTTGTAACCGCTCGTCGTGCACGCATTGGGCGTAGAAACCCTTTATAATAAGAAAAGACTTATTTCTGGGTCTGTGAGGTGTTGATTTTTTTCTACACGCGCTGAAGTACCAACGGAACTTACGGCCGTACTGTGTATAATCCATTACTTTATATTTCAAATTTTGTAACGGTGTTATATTACAATTTTCTGTAAAATAAAAGACAATACGGAAATATAGAGTTTATCAGCAAAGAAAAGTAATTTTGACTCAGACTGGGTTTATTAATATCTTGTTCTTTGTGTGTGTTCCCCGCTTAAGTAAAACTAGTGGATTTTTTCTTTATGATTTATTTTTAAGAATTGGCTTTCTTTAATAAATAATAAACAATAGTACATCTTAATGTTAAATACTCCTATTTTATAAGAATAATTATTGTAACTATTAAAAAATTGGATTTTTTTATATTGGAAATAAAATATATGAAACTTAAAAACGAGTGACTAGATTATTTTTTTATAAAAGATGCAAGTTACAAACTTATTAATATTTCAGAAATATTACATACACATATCAGCTAGATTCACTAAAGAGGTCTAAAATATAGACTTTTACAACACAAAAATCCACACAAGTACTTTGGTGATATTTTTCGCTGACGTAATTTCTTTCCTTTTACAATAAAGATTCAAAGTTCTGCTTCAACAGAATATTAGTATCCAGTAAGATACCACAATTTGCATCTATGGCTGTTGTAAGCCTAATTTGAAGGCCACAAACTGACAATTATCGCTACACAGTGCGACTGGTTAAGGTTCCGCTTCAAGTATATACAATATGAATATCAACTACTTAAGTTGAACAAAGTCCATATTTCAGCAGTTATTTACTGTTCTATCATCTGTCAATATATACCTCGGGATGCGTTTCGCCGACAGTAGTCACACCCCCAAATTTTTGTATCTTACTGATTCTTGACGCTAGTGTTTTGTTCTCTTCTCTGTTGATCCTACTTCGCCTGGATAATTCGTGATATGACCAAATGCGGTCCGAGAGGGGTGGACAGATGAGAGAACAGTAAATAATTGCTGAAATATGGATTTTGTTCAATTTTAGTAGTTGATTTTAATTTATATACACGTAGCGTAGTAGTCGTTGTCGTGGGGAGGTTCAGCAAATAGTTCACAGTGATCCCTTTTTTCTGACCCCTGAACGATTCCTCCAACCCCTACGCCCCTTGTGGAACTTACCTGACCTCGTTATGAAGGTCATGGTCCCACGCCACGGTGTGGGCCTCCCGTTTTTGAAGGATCGCTGCCCCAAAAACGTTATACGCGAGTCTTCCAAGCGCTTCTCCGGCGTAGATTAAGTAAAGCATTGTCTCTTCATCCTCTAGACAATCCAGGCAAGTCCGGTCATCCTCCAGTCTAACAGTCTTACATGTCTTCCCAATTTTGTGAGAATTCCAACAAGAGAGTTTAGAACCTGCCTATTTTTTATACGCACATATTCATGCTGTGATTTCCCAGGTCACCATAGAAAAACTTTGGGCAGCCTGCAACCTGAGTTTTGACACCGTTTGTTGTTTGGAAATGCTCAAAGCCCCACCATCCTTTTTTTTATACAAACAGGTAGTCCAAACAGGGAGTTTAGTGCATCTATTGGCGTATTCTTTATTACTATTGAATATAAAAAAGAATAAAGCAAGCCGCCGACCGTTGACCGAAGAAAATAAATTATTTTAGCGAAAAATGCGCGAAACATTTTATACAAAGATGTGGGATATTATTAAAAAACAACGCACACTTAAACTCTAGGCATAATAGTACCCTATAAAAATATAACAAAAACGCCTAATTATTTACCCATTTCACATATTCACACAATAACCTACTCAATAAGAAGGTTTTTCAGTTTGTTTTCTTTTTCAGGCCGCTTTAATCGTACAGTTCATTGTTTTTTCCGTATGTATTAGGTCTGTAGGGGCTCAGAATTTGAGAACAAAAATTAAATTGCTTATACTTTTTCTAACAGTACTAGACAATTATTATTAGTGTAGTAAAAAAAGCATTTGAAATTGCATTGCCTAGATAGAGCAATATGATTTTATTCTCTGAGGTATCACCAGGAGTACTGTCCTGAGTTTTGGACCTCGAAAAACTTGTCTTATGTTTATAAACAATTTAAGTTTTGAAAATGCGTTTTTTGAGCTTAAAATGTGAATAACTCCGGTTATATAAGTTGGATCGAGACAAAAAAAAACCAAACCCTTTGTAATGAAATGTCCAACATATCCTTGTTGGTTTTAAGTCACTCAAGTGCGAATATAACCTACAAAATTGCAAAAAAATGTTTTCTTTTTTTCATTTTATTGTACAAGTCGAATTGATCGGCTTGAAACTTTCAGAAAATATGCCTTTTGTTATAGCAAAAATACCCTGAAATTTTGGTACAGAAATATTGAACTCAGTGAGTACAATTGAATTTGTCATTTAAAATTTGAATTGCCCGCCATTTTGTGCCATTTGGTCCAAAACAGATCTTGTTTTTCAAAATTTAGGTCTCGACGCCAGCTTTCCGAAGCCATTAAAAAAATTTTTTTTTGGAGTCATTTTAACCGTTTTTTTTTTACATTTGTTTATTAATCAAATAACAGCAAATGCGTTTTTTCGGCCATTTAAAAAAAAAAATTGAAAAATTTTTATCACATCTGGTAAGAACGGCGAGATAATTTTCGTTAACGTGAAAATGACCCTGAAAAACGCATTTGTTGTGAGGGAGTGTTCGTCCGAGTACCCAGCCGACAAACACCGATGTCCGGACGAACACTCTCGATCCCTCTACCTACAATCTGCGTAAACGCCGACCTATAAAAAAATACCAAATGAGATTTTGGCGAAACGTCGTGCAAATCCATTGTCAGACGAACGAATTGAAACCAAGAAATTATATATATATATATATATATATATATATATATATATATATATATATATATATATATATATATATAAAAGGTAGTCGCAAAAGTGTGGTCTTTTTCTCATGAGACAGTTTAGTGTCATAAATCTCAGGTAATATAAGTCGCATCGGGTCATACTTAGCGTCAGTTGAAAGCTGACATTTGACAGTAGTAACCGTTTAAAAACTGTTGGAATTCGTTTACGCGGATTTAATTTAGAACGCCTTGAAGATGAGTGAAATTTCTGCGAAACTTCGATACATTTCATAATTTATGTCGATAAAAGCGTAAAAGCTGAGCAGGCATATGAAGAACTTCGTGGTTCAGTTGCTTTCGCTCTGGAAATTTTAATGCCAAAGATGCTCCTCACACTAGTCAACCAGTGACAGGAAAAGTTGGTAAAAATTTGGCAAAAGTTGAGGAAGACTGGCATGCATCCACCGTATAGCCAGGATCTTGCACCGTCAGATTACCATTTGTTTCGTGTTCTCTGAAGAACCCCATGCATGGTGGTAGGTTAGTTTAAAAAGAGGATTGTGAAAACTACATATCACAATTTTTTGCCTGGAATCACAAAAGTTCTAGAGTGAGGAGAGTATGATGATGCGCGAAACCTGGCCGAAGGTCATCGAATAAAATGGAATAAATTTGATTTACAAAACTTGTTTCAAAATATAAAAAAAGAATTATCTAAATTTTGATTTTAAAAGACTCAATACTTTTTCAACAACCTAATATATATGTAGTGGATTTTGTGGATTTCTCCAGGCTTTACTCTTCAACTAATGTTTTACAGATCTTTCCCAATAGATTGTGAACAACTATTTTTGTATCTATGTGATTTGTCATGTATGGGTACTTTAATCTTAGTCTTTGGTAGCTTATGACAATAAAATACAAGTTATAAATAAATATTCGATAATGACATAACAGTAAATCATTACCCTTATTAAAGAAATTATGTATTGAGAAATTATGGTTCTTGGGATTGAAGCCTCTAAAACATTTCGCCAACAATTGTAAGAGGCGTCTGCATTGACCTGTACTCTTCCAAGATTAACATAAAGAATTTGAATTGAATTTCGAAGAGTACAGATTCCAAAAGAATTCGTAATAGGCGAGACATCGGAAAATCATTCCGATTTGGCGTGCTCTAATCCTAAGAACCATAACTTCGTATCTAAACAATGATGTAAAAGCTTCCGTTCTATGAAGTTATTTATTTTTGATACTTTATATATTGGTATATTACTACCTGGGTTGAAAAGTTCCGATACTTGCCGAGAGATGGCAGCACAAACAAAAAACCATGATTTTCAGTTAGTGTCAACTCTCAGAAGATTCGTGTGAAATTTTCGTGACATTTTGTCTATTAGTTTGGGAGTTACAGCTGTTTGAGTGACGCTACTTTTGATTTGTGCAAAACGATGCAACAAAAAGGCTTTTGTATGTTGATTAAACATTGCTTTTTAATGGCTAGAAATAGAGCGAGAACCCAAGAATGGTTTGTGAAGTGTTACGGGACATCTACTCCGCAGAAAGCAACTATATTAGTGAACTTAAATGCGGCCCTACAGGCACCGGTGATGTTTCAAGCGTCCCAAGGAGGCAATCATTTCAAAAAATACAAAAAAAACACTATATTGTTCTGAATGACCGCAAAGTGAAAGTGAGAGAAATAGCTGATACGGTGAAGAGCCCAACAGCATGCGTAAGGCATATTTTGCATGAATATTTGCGTCTGAAAAGGCTATGTGCCCGACGGGTGCTGCGTGTCGCAGATTAAGAATGCTGTTTGGCATTGTTTCGACGTAATCGACGAAACATGGATCCAGCACTATACACTTGAGTTCAACAATAAGTTCGCAGAGTGTCTGGAGCCGCATAAGAGTCAATCGAAGCGTCCATCAGCTGGAGAGGTTTTGCAAGTATTCTTTGGGATGCGCATCGAATAATAATGATCGTCTGTCTTGAAAAGGCCGCATTTAGCAAAGAAAATGTGTTGTTTTACCAATACACACACACAAGTCCATAAAATCGATGGTGAAATTGTACCAATGGGGCTATGGATTGCTTCTTCATCCGCTGTATTTCACCAGATTTGGCCCCTAGCGATTATTACCTTTTCCACATTTGAAAAGGTGGTTCTAGGGAAAGAGATTTGGCCCAAATGAAGAATTTGAATGGGAAAATGAGGCTTATTTTAGAAAGCTTGACAAGTTGTACTAAATGAAGGGTATCCAAATGTTGTAAGGTCGCCGGAATAAGTTTATCGCTTTTGAAGGATACTGTTTTAAAGAACAAAATCGATTCTTGGCAAAAATATTGTTTTTTCTTCAAAAGTCTGGTGATTTTTCAGCCCGTGTAGTATATTACAGTTACAAACTCTCTCATTATCAAGAATACATAAGATCTCTTACAAATAAAGTAATTTATTTAATCAAAATATCTAAAAATTTGGTGAAAAATATTTGTCAAAAATCAAAATATATAAGTAATAGTGTACAAAATAAATAAGGAACTTTTTGAATGTAATGGAATCATTTGATGAAGACTTACTCCCCACACGTATGTACTTACCATTACTCATTTTTCTCGTGGAGAAGTTCTAAAAGAAAAGACAAATTTAAATTTTGTCCATTGTCTAACAGTTACAGATAAAGATTGCAGAGGTGAAATAATAGAGAGATTTTGCAATGCTTATTTTTCACATTCCTTTGTCCTTATCGTTATCTCAAGCATGCGCAGTATTAACGCGAAGGAGTTGCAAGGTTAGGTTAGTATTCATCCTCTATAAACTTAGGGGATTTTTTTTCATTCATTTCATGGTTAAATCAGACCGGTTATTAGTATTTAATGAGTCAACGTTTCAATACTGCTTAAGCTCCAAACGGTGGGCGCATGCTTCAAATAAAGATAAAGACAGACCAAAATAATCGTTGCAAAATCTCTCTAATGTGTGGCAGCATTAAAGGTTTTATGATATTTAATATTATTTACTAGAAAGTTGGATCTAAAAATCTTAGGACCGGAAAAAACAAATTTTAGAGGGAAATTTTTTCACGAATATAATATTTCTTATTAGCAAGGAAAGTAGATACAATAATTTACCTTCTGTGCCATAAGTACATTTTTGCCAACATCATATTTTATATTTCAAAACCTTGGTCTATATTCAACTCAACATTTTTTTTACTGTGTAATCCAGTGATTCCCAAAGTGGTTCAGGTGGACCCCTAGGGGTCCAAGGGAGACTCGACGGGGGTCTACGTTGGCGTGAAAAAAAAATGGGGGTTCACAAGTTGTAAGTGGGGGTCCACGAAAACTTATTTGGTTTCGATAGTAAAGAACAAAAATGTTGGATTTGCTTTACCTATCAATGTGGGGAGATAATACACTACTCAAAAAAATTAAGGGAGCAAAAAAAAAATTCCAAATTTTTCGGTGATTTTTGACAGGCTGTATTTTGGTGAAAAATGGTCGTATTGAGAAGTATTTTGAAGCTTTAAGATTCTAATTTTCAGATTTTTTGGCTAAAATTTTTTTAGGAGCTACGGTTCTCATGCAATCCTAACAGATAGCGCGAAAAAATAATATTGCAAATATTTTGCTTTTTTTTTTGGTCCACGGGCTTGATAAAAATTTTTTCAGTTAGGCCGGCATATGGATCAGACAGCCTGTTTATTTAGCATTAATTTCCTTGTTTTAAAACCTCTCTTAATTTTTTTGAGTAGTGTATTTTAAGAAGGTCAGCGACTGTTACTTGTAAAAACTTGCATATTCGATATTCAGTACAACGCGCGTCGAGACTTGCAAAGCGCCGCCCGCCTGCCCGCAACGCAACCCGTTCAAACGTGCAAAGGGACGAAATACGACTTGTGCTGGGCTTGCAATCTTGCATGAACTTGTTTGATTTTCACCAATATAAATACGAATGCCAAGGACAAACGTTACTCATTTGTTTGCGGAATTTTGAAAAGAAAAGTGTGAGTGAATCGATGTCAGTGTTTGCCAGTGCCGGAAAAAGTAAGTACCTGCCTATTTGTTATTCATACTTTTATTTTATATTGTAATATTATAGTTATTTTGTTTGCGTGTAGTAGGTACGTAATAAAAATTAAATACTGAACAGGGCCATTATTCGATACTTCTATAAAAGAACAGAAAGCCGAGAAAGATTTAACTTTTAGTACTTTTTATTATAAAATTATTTATTTATCCGACTGTGGTGATTCACTAAAGGAGGGATATATATTAATGTTGGTACATATTTCAGTGCCCTCGTAGTTGCTAATGCTATGTGACTAAAAATATTTTCATAAATTGTACGTGTTTTTATGTACCACTCGTAACGTACATCAAAGTAATAAATAAATCATTAAAATCGCGGAGTTTTTATGTCAAAATATTCTTTAAAAGTATTTTCGCTCGAATTTACAGAAATGTATGAAAATATAATTAATCATAAAATATTATATATTAGATTAAAATAGGTTCAGTCGTTTTGTGAAAACCTCTATATGGGTCTTAGCAGTTTATTGCTTTTAATAATTAAAAATCAGTTTTGCCGCCGGCATTTTGGTTTTTCCATTGCATTAATTAATTAATCCTATTTTATTCTGTTAAAATAGCCATATCCTGTTAAAGTCGCCTTATGATTACTAAAACATTTTTTTTTACAGGTAGGTAACTGATACGAAACATGGCTGAATCTAAGAAGAAATGTCGGCAGTACAGTGTTGATTATTTGAAATGTGGTTTTCTTCCATCAAAGGCAGACAAACGATTGCCCATATGCCTTTTCTGCAACAAAGTTTTGAGCAATGACTCTATGAAACCATCGAAGCTCGAGATCATCTAAGAAGGTGTCATCCTGATAAAATAGGTAAAGATTTAAAATATGTATTTTCAAACACTGAAGTAAAAATAAGAGACCCACCGTGCACAGTATGTTCGCTTCAACGTCTCAAAGTAACGATGATGGCTTGCGGGCATCTTACATTATCTCATTGCTTATAGCGAAATCTGGAAAACCGCACACCATTGGAGAACAATTAATTTTACCCGCTGAAGTGGTTTTAAAAACTGTTCTGCACAAACCTCCATTTGACGTACTCAAAAGAATTCCTTTGAGTAACAACACTGTACAAAGACGTATTGATGAAATGAGCTCTGATATTGAAAGCTTCTTGTGTAATTATCTGCAAACAACTCATTTTTCTATTCAACTGGACGAGTCAACTTTACCTGGTAATGAAGCATTATTATTGGCATATGTTCGATTTGTTATGGACGAAGAAATCCATGAAGAGCTGCTATTCGTGAAAACTTTGGAGACGGACACCAAAAACGAATCAATATTTAATGTCCTGACTGATTTTTTTACGGAAAAATCTATTCTATTTACAAACATTATTTCGGTGGCACCAGATGGAGCTCCTGCGATCTTCGGGCGATGTCGTGGGTTTATAAGCCATCTTAAAAGAATTAAACCAGGAGTAACTGCAATTCACTGTGTCATCCACCGGCAACACCTTGTAGCGAAAAATTTGAGTGATAGATTGCACCAATCGCGTCAATTTGTGATTAAAGCAGTTAACAAAATAAGAAGCAATGCGTTGAATACCCGTTTATTTGCACAATTGTGCGACGAAAATGATGAAGACTTCCAACGATTGCTCTTACATACTGAAGTACGAGGGTTGTCGAAAGGTGCATATTTAACTTGCAGTTATAAGGGGACAGCCTAAATTTAATAAAAACAAAGGGTGAAATTTCGGCTTTTCTTGGAAAATTGAAATTTATGAAGCAAAATATTAGTCGGCGCGAATTCTCCCAGTTTCCAAACTTGTCACAGGCAGAATGTCTTGATGAGAATATTCAGCCATACGTTCAACATTTAAATGCCCTGCAAAATAGATTTGAAGATATTCTGATGATGGAAATACCACCATGGATCATAAATCCATTTGATGAAACGGAAGTGGCGAATGTGTGTGGTATTACAAGCGAGCTATTCGATTAGCACCAATGAGGAGCTGAAGGTGAAATTTAAAAAACTATCAAACTTTGGCTGCAGGCAGAAATACCCGAAAAATATCCTGGGCTGCGGGAAATTGCGAGAAAACTTTTGATAGCGTTTCCCTCGTCATATCTTGTCGAAAAAAGTGTCGCAAACCTATTAACAAAAAAAAGGAGCAAATTGAACATCACAGAACGGGGAGATTTGCGGTTATTCCTTATAAAACTGAAGCCAAATATTGATAATTTTTGTCAACCCATCAAGTACATCCCTCCCATTAAAATTGTGACTATTTTTTTTTTAATTGTTGGTTTGCATTGTTGAAGTTACGGCACGTTATTAATGTTTAATTTTAATTCTATTAAGTCTGTAATCATATTATTTTAATAAATAGAACACAAGAAAATATATTATTTTTCTTTTTATTTTTACCACTCCGAATTTAGGGTTGGAACTCAGCCACGACGCAAATTTCCATCGTTAGATCTAATCTTCACATTTTTTGACGAGTTTTGGGAATATGGTAGAAATGTAGCAGCAGGGGGTCCACCGAAACCAGTAAAATTTTGAAAGTGGTCTACGAGAAAAAAAAGTTTGGGAACCTCTGGTGTAATCAGATATCAATCCCTTCTATTTAAATGAGAAATAGTGGGAAAACAAAAGCAATGAATAGAAATATGTTACGATAAATACGCAATTACCGTTTTAGCTCCCTACTTCATTCCTTTCATCCCATAAATATTTGATTATTTTTTATTAAATATCCAATGTCCCAGTCAAAAACCAAGAAAAATTCTCATAATACTATTTAAAGGATATAGTAAATGCCGGACTTGTGAAATTACCAAAGATTCTTGCAGCAACTTTGATATGGCGAAGCCAATAAATTGTAAATTTTCTCATTACTGCGCCAGCTCACTAGCCCACCACAACGTCATCATCAAGGGAAATTGTTATCCTTAACAAAGGAATCTTGTTTCGTTCAATAATTTTCCTGTATCGTATTCGTGAAAAAACTTTCATCGCAAACAACACAAATTAGCCGCATTAGGTTTTTTTAGTTCATCGTTTGGTCACTTTTCCTCTGAATAGAGTAAACTTCAATAATGAAAGGAATCGTTTTAGGAATATAACTAGAGTTAATGGTTATAACGGGACTTAATAAACAAATTAATAAATAGACAGGGTTGTGGCGTTAGGAGTTAGCACCCTAACACACGTAAAACCTAAACTAGGAAATGCTAGTTGTTTTTGAAAAGTAGGATGAAAAATCACAGGATAAGCAAAAATCCCCGGGTGGCAATCCACACCTTCGAAGAAGGGAGCCCCATCGGATACGGGGGGGGGGGCAATTCTACTTCAAAGCGAATAGTTAACCCAAGCTTAAAATTCAGCCAAATGAAGAAATCCCGAAACAGAATAGCTGCTCTCGGCACCTGGAATATACAGGGATGGAGGACAAAGAACATCGAAGTCATACAAGTGTTTAAGAAGATGAACATAGACATTTTAGTAATAAACGAGACGAAGAAAAAGGGAAGTGGAATAGAAGAAATAGATGAAGTGATGCATTGTTGGAGGGGAGTAAAGAAGGAAGAAAGAGCAAAGGCTGGAGTTGGAATATTGGTAAAAAAGAAGTGGAAAAAGAAAATATCATCTTGGGAACCCATCAATGAAAGAATCACAAAACTAAATATAACAATGCTAGGAAAAGACATGGTAATATTGGGAGTATACGGCCCAACAGAAGACAGCACTATAAGAGAAAAAGATAATTTCATGGAAGCACTAGAAATAGAAACACAAAAAGTAAAGAAAAACCAATAATTAATAATAATAGTAGATCTGAATGGGAGAACAGGAAAGAAAACAAAGGACTATACCGTAGAAGACATTCAGAGAAGACATTACTAACGACAACGGAGAGAGACTAATAGAGCTGTGTGAACTAAACGGCCTCAAAATAACAAACGGATTCTACAAATACAAAGACATCAACAAATATACTTGGATACAAGAAACTTAAAATCAATAATAGACTACATTATAATTAAAAACGATACCACTATCAAAATAAAAGACGTAAGAGTAAAGAGAGGGGCAGAATGTGGAACAAACCATAGACTATTAATAGCAAATATAAAAGTACCGTGGTACAAGATAATAAAGCAAAAAGAAACAATAGATAAAGAAAACAGAAATACTAATGAGATAACAGAAAAAGCAGACAAAGAAATAAAATACAAAATACACTTACTGCAAGACGAAACGATAAGAGACCTATATAGACGACGATTAGATCAAAAATTAAATGAATTTAACTACGACAACCTCCAACAGATGTATGACCACATAAAAGAATGCATCAAACAGGCGTCCCTAGAAGCATTAGGTAAAGAAGACAACGAGAATGAGAAACATAAAATTAGAATCTGTGAAAAAACCAAAGAATCTATAAAGGAGAAAAAAAGACTATACGAAAAATGGTTGAATACAAAATCAGAAGAAGATCTACAGAAATATAAAGAGAAAAACGCAGAAACGAGGAGGATGATAAACAAAAAAAGAACGAGAGATGGGAAAAATCGTGTGAACATGTAGAACAGTATATAGGAGGAACTAGAAGTACAGAGTCATGGAAAATAATTAAAGCATTAAGGACTAACAATAGAGAGAAGACGTATATAGAGTACATCCCAGAAAGCGAGTGGGAAGAATATTATAAGAAGCTGCTAACAGAAGATAGACAAGAATTCCAAGAAGAGAACCCTGAAGAAGAACAGAATAAGGAAATAAAAGAGATAGAACTAAGCTATGAAGAAATAAAGAAGATAATAAAAACACTCAAAAATAATAAATCTGCAGGGCCTGGGGGTGTGGTAAATGAAATGATTAAGTACGGGTCTAATAAATTACATCGAATGCTGAGAAACATGTTCCACAGAGCGATAAATGGAGAAAAAAATACCAGAGGAATGGTCAAAAGCTTATATAGTATCCATATTTAAAAAGGGAGACCGCAGAAAATGCATAAACTATAGAAGCCTAAGCATCGAGTATGGGACGTTTGTATGGAAAAATTAATTAAAAATATCATGGAGGAAAATATAAAAGGAAAAATTGGAGAAGACCAAGCAGGTTTTACGGCCGGAAAAATCATGTATAGACCACATATACACTATAAAACAAACAATGGAAAAAAAAACTGGCAAAGAATAGAGAAGTTCATCTAGCCTTCATAGACATAAGAAAGGTCTATGACTCAGTACCAAGACAAAGATTATGGAACGCAATGAAAGAAATAGGCATTGACAAAGAACTAATATACGCAGTAAGAGCTCTCTACGAAAACAACACGGTGAACATAAAAAATAGGACATAAAATAGGGAAAAGACTCCAAACATCAAAAGCCTATTACAAGGATGCTCTACATCCCCAACACTATTCAAAATATACCTCGAACAAACATTAAAAAAATGGAACCAAAAATGTAGTGGAATGGGAGTCTCAATACGAGAAGATTACTTATATACTCTAAGTTTCGCAGACGACCAAGTAATCATAGCGCAAGATGAGGAAGACCTGAGTTATATGGTAAGAAAACTGAAAGAAGAATACACTAAAGCGGGATTAGCAATAAACTTTGATAAAACGGAATATCTAACAAGAAAGGAGGGAAATGTGGAGAATCTAGAAGTAGATAACGAAACAATAATCAAAGGAACCGATAGATTTAAATATCTAAGAACCATCATTTCAAAAAACGCAACATCAGAAGAAGAGATTAAAGCTAGATTAGGACAAACGCGAACATGCATAAGACAATTAAATTCGATTCTGAGGGACAAGCACATTACAAAGAGAAACAAAACACGCATATACAAATCAATAATACAAAGCATAATGACACACGGGTCAGAAACATGGACGATCAACAAAAGAAATAAATCTAAAATTAACGCGGTAGAGATGGAGTATTGGAGAAGATGTTGTAGAGTGACACGTATGGAGAGAATAACCAATGAAGAAATAAGAAGCAGAATGAACATCAAAGAGAACACAATAAATACCATGAAGAAAAACGATTAAAATGGTATGGACACATAAGACGAAGCGAAGATAATAGGTGGATAAAGAAAATAACGGAGTGGAGCCCTATAGGGAGAAGAAAAAAGGAAGACCCAGACGATCGTGGAGAGACGATGTGGACGAGGCTATGGAGGACAGGGGTCTAACAGATGGAGACTGTGAAGATAGAAACGAATGGAATCAAAGGCTGAGAGAAGGAAGACAGCGTTAGCTGTAGAAAATCCATGTTATATATATATATATATATATATATATATATATATATATATATATATATATATATACATATATACATATATATACATATATATATATATATATATATATATATATATATATATATATATATATATATATATATATATATATATATATAATAAATAGACATAAGTTCAGGTTAAATATTCAGAATTTCATCTTTTTTTCACGTGAAGAAAATAAGATCAAGTATGTCTCCACACCGTATAATCCGAAATATAGCAGCGGACTCAATAAGATATTTATTAAGGTAAGCCTCACCTTAGTCTATAAGTCATCAGACAATCCGAGGAATAACTTAGGAAATCCCAAAGTCAAGATTCCCAATTGTGAGAAAAGTGGAATTTATGAAATTAGTTATAATGATTGGGATAAAAAGTATATTGGGCAAACTAAAAGGTCAATTAAAATACGATTTAAAGAAAATTTAGCACAGTTAAAACATAGTAGAACAGAAAAGTTTAGCATTGTCGAACATGCAGGGGGAGGGCTATTCCTTATAGTCCCTTCTACTGGTTACTTGACCGGAACTGATGGTCTCGCCTATGCCATTAGTTTTCGCCTGAGTAGTGTTTGAGGGTAGCCTAAACGGCCCCAATAAACCTGTTTAGATCAAGATGTAACTTGACGATAAGAAGATCTGTCGGCGCCCTACACGGGAATTCTTTCACGAATAATGTACGAGAGTGGATTGATAAGCCTGGCAAAGTTCTACGAAATGGCGGGGAATTTTGTTAAGCGGCATGACTGTTGGCAAGCGTCATTCTTGTGACGGTTATGTTTAAAGTTTCACACAGATGTAACGCGAAGTTGCTTGTTGGCTACCGTAAGTGATCGGCGCGTTTGTTGACTCCAGACCCAAAACGCACGAGACAGGACATTTCGAAATTGTATTTGAAAAAGTTGCAGCGCAATTCGGAGGACTTCTGGCATCCTCTTGTGACTGTAGACGGCAATCAAAATAGTCGGTTAGCGAAGGTGAAAGTGCTGCGAAAATAACTTTACCGGCAGGAAAAGTTTAGCAACTGTTTTTTGGGACTCACAGAGTGTCACCATGATTGACTATTTGAAGAAATATAAAACAGTGACTGGCTCTTATTACGCAACGTTATACGACCGTTTGCATAGTGAGTTGAAGTAGAAATGACCAAGAATAGCACGAAAAAAAGTGCACACATCGGCCGCTGCAACGACAAAAGTGCACGAGCTGAGCTCCGAAATAGTTGCCCATCCATCCTATTTCCCAGATTTGGCCCCCAGTCATTTTTTTTTTGTTTCCTAACCTCAAAAATTGGAGGAAGAAATTTTCGTCGAATGTAGAGGTTATCTATGCAGTAAAAGAGTATTATGCACAGTGCGAAAGAATTTTTTTTCCTAAGTGAATTTTAAAAAACTGGAAACTCGTCGGCTCAAATGTATTGAGCTCAATGGAGATTATGTTGAGAAATTTTTGTTTTTGCAAAAAAAATCTTGTAAAAAACAGGGTAAATAACATTTTACTTTGTTCTTTACAAGATTTTTCAAGTGATATATAGTCACTAACATAACTTCCAAAAAAAAAAAAAATGTTGGATGCCATATATCAGTAGTTAGATCATTTATAATCAAAAGGTAAAAGGTACAAAAAAATGCAAAGCATGACTTACCTTCGTCTTCTTCGTCGTCATCTGCATCTAAAATGTCGGCGCAACAACATGCCCACAGAATTAACAGGAAAAATAGTGAGGGTAATGCAAAAAGAACCAAAAGCAGAACTGGATTGCCCTGCCACATATCTTCGAGGTTCCGTTTAAGGTCGAAAAATTTTCTGGCGACTTTTACGTGAGCACTATTACCCCCATAAACCTACAAAATAAATAACCGATTCAGTGGAAGGACAGTTCCAGTTTTCTGTGCGTAGCATACCAGGTTCGAGTCCAGATAGGCCACTATAACTATATCTTTAATCCAGTGGGCCAATGCCCGGAAGAATACGTCACGTGGGTGAGAATTTTCCATACCGAAGAAAAGATAACATATCCTGTCGTTTTTGCCATGGGTGGTCTGGCGTTGTCTAAAATGTCACAATCTGAACGGACAAATAGCTTTTTCGTGCCTTCCGGGGATACCCTTTAATGGGTGTGGAGGGAAAGCCTGCTAGTCGGGGGAAACAGAGTACTCGAGCCTATGCTTTCCTCCAGTTTCCCGATTTCCTCTAGAAGTCCCCAGCAGAGTATGACCGGGTTTTGTCAAACCGAAGGCATTGCTTTAAACTAACACTGATCAAAAAAAAACTGACAAAAAAATACGTGTGCAATCGATGTACGGTAAAGAAGTCTGAGTATACCAGCTCGCTGCTCTTAGCCATAGCGTTGAGACCCTAAGTCACCCAAAATTCATCAATAAATAGTCTGGATTCCGCCCTCTGGAGCTCGCCGTTGTAATGACTTGTTCACTCGATTAAGTGTGCAAATAAAACTCCATTTTGAGGTTACGTGAATAGCGTCATCACGCGAAGTGACGATTTTCCTTCTTTAAAATTTAGGCACTTCTACACATAACAGTGGCGGGAAATAGTTTGCATTTGAAACTGAATTTTAAGATACTTATTTCAAACCTTTTAAAAAGTTCTATACTTTGAGAAATTATTACTTATTCCTAGTTATCCCACAAATAATGATAGTGCTGTAATGGTAAAATACTTTAAAAATATGCATTTATTGTACTTACTGGAGATGTATCGTTCATAATCTTCTCCAAAAACACTTCAATTGCCTCGATAGTCATTTGAGGAGGGTCATCTTCGGGGAGGTGGTGATGATATGTGCTCGAATTTAATACCAAGAGATAGGGTAATGGTAATCTCTCCATAACTATGCTGTTAGCCAAACTTGGGTTTCCCATCCAACCAAATTGAAAGTATTGGTGGTAAGTATCTCGTTTTTTGCTGAAAGAAAAGGAGGTTTGATTCATTTGGGTTTTTTCAGTACGCTCAGTTTTTAACGACTGCAGATAAAAATATCGTTTTTACCGTATCAAAGACTCCACCCTATTCCTAAACTCCAACATTTCGGCGGGGACCTGTTTAACTTTGTTTTCCTCTACAATAACCAGAACTATATACTTGCCAGTTTGCATAAACTCGTTAATATTATCTGAAGATATTTTTGGAAAAGTGTCGAAACGTTCTTCATTTATCCATTTGTATAAAGTCTTGTTTAAATGTTCCACATCCTCTACGGAGTTCCCAGCATCAACTGAAATAAATTTAAAAATAAGTCGGCAATGTTTTGTTGTACTTACCGAGCGACTGTGTTCCGTCAGTGAGGTCAATTAAAAAAAATAATATTAATCATTTGTAGCATTACCTGCATAAAAGTAGTGTATGCCTTCCTTATGTACGAAAACAGCTGGTAACTCAGCCAAATCAATGTGCTGTTTTGCTACATCTTCAGTAGTCGAATAAAAGAAGGCAAATGGTTGCATTCTTACTGCTATATCAAAGAAGACATCCCACAAAGGTCCTAAAAATAACAAATTTATTTGATCATAAAATCTCAAATTATAATTGGTAGTTTGAAACAAAGCTTGACAGAGTTTGATAGCTTGAAAGCCGTTGAAAGCTTTGAACAAGTTAAGAGTCTGAGTACTGAAAACTTCGCAAGTTTTTAAAGCAATTAGAGCAAATAAGTATCTCAAAATTCATATTTTAAAATACAAATCATATTTTAAAATACCTACCATATGTTTTACCAACATACATGAAGAATAACTGGTTTTGATTTTTCAGATTAGTTATACTTTCGGGTTTAGTCACTTCCTGCACTGGTGGGCCGGCCATTCGTATTGCGTAATTCACGATGGCCTCTTTGGAACGATCGCCATGGTATGTATGTTCCATATCAGGCTTGATACTTGAAATTTAAAGATTACTTTGAGTATTGACAAAAAAATAAATATACATTCAGCAAATATTAACTCGGGCAGCTATATTATGTTTAATCTTACTTTATTGATTACATCCATGACTAAATTCAGGGTACCTGGCTATTTAGCTACATGTAACCACATGAAATACCACAAAAACATTCTTGTTTTATGAAAAATACAAAGATATGTTAAAGATTGTTAAAGAAGAACTCTCTCATAAACTATTCTTGAGGTGGTTATTTTAGGTGGGAAGTTCTATAATTGTGCTAGTGCTGCAAATGAACGACTCTAATAGCATTATACGAGGCTCGTTTTGAAAGTAAATACCATTTTGATATTAAAAAAATTCTGCTATCTTTTCTCTTGCTTATCTACTTTCCAAAATAATTTCCACCTATATTAATGTACTTGTCTTATCATAAGACCAACTTTTCTGTATTCCGTCCTCATAGGAATCTGCAGCATGGTTTGTTAACCATTGCAGCACGGCCGTTTTGGCGTCGTCATCGGTGTAGTAGCGTTGACGGTGTTTCTCTAATGGAGGAACAAGTGGTCACTGGGCGATAGATCAGAGCTATACACGGGGTGATCAAGTTCCCAGCCATATGACGCGATGCAATCTTGGGTTTTATAAGCCACGTGTGGACAAATATTATCGTGAAGCAGAACGATTCTTTTATTGAGTCTGCCACGTCGTTTGTTTTGAATTGCACGACGCTGTTTATTTAAGGTTTCACAATATGTATGTGTATATATATATATATATATATATATATATATATATATATATATATATATATATAAGCGTATATCCCTTCTACCATATGGTGTAGGGCAGTCTCACAATATGTCTCAGCATTTACTGTGGCCCCCCGAGGCAAAGAATCCACAAGCAACACCCCCTGAATATTTCAAACCACGCTAAGTGTGCTAACCCATTTTTGTTACAATTCCATCGTTTGTAGCGGTATCGCCATAGATGTCACTAATCTGCCGATGAATTTCGGTCGCTTTCACGTCAATTGCATTTAAGAAATGTGTATTTTATAATCAGCGGGATTCTTATTGGTCTGAGGCATTTTAAACACACAAACAAATGTAAAATCGCACGAATGCTTCGGTAGTGGCGCTGTGGCTAGCCAATAGATCTATTTAATTATTTATACAAATTTTACGGGAAACTCCATTGTAGTACAAAATTAAAACAGATACAAATGTAGATACAAAACTATTAAAATTATAAAAAGAGAGAAAAAAAAACGAACACGTGACAAAGACTATATCTAAATAAAAATATTCAATTCAATATTCAAAAACACATACAAATCCTCAATAACGAAATATTTAACATAGATACAGGTAATGAAAAAAACCAACCTCAGAAATATAAAAACAATAATAGTATTGACAATAGTAAACACTGAACAAGTAAAACCTCTACAGAGCCCTCAGCAGATGGGACCTAACTCCCGAGACAGAGCAGTTAAACATATCGAGCCGCCCATCCAATGAATTCCAAGTCCTCAAAGCTCCATGAATGGGAGAGTACATCCCATAAATCGTGCGATGGAAGGGGATGCAAAAGAGATCATGATGGCAAAGATTGCCTTTGGGTATATAAGTTTACTTTAGCAAGTAGCTGAGGAGAGTGGTGTTCCATTAATAAGTTTGAAGATAAAACATGCATAATAAAGAGATCTTCTCATTTCCAAGTATGTAACCTTAAGGTCCTCCGTATGACAGTCTAATGATAATTCACAAGTGTACCGTTGCACTTGAATGTGGAAAATCTCAAAAATTTATTTTGCACTTTTTCGATTGTTCCCTTATGCAACTCATAAAATGGAGACCGTCGCATATTTCAAGTTTGCTCTCACAAAAGCAGAATACAACACTCTCAAAACAGTCACAGAGAACTGCCAGCAATTTCTCAAAACAAAACCCAGCATGCTTACCCCTTTCTGGCTAATGGCAGATATATGACTTGTAAAAGTAAGTCTTTCATCGAAAACAACCCCAAGGTCTTTTGCTGAACTCCTGTAAGGAAGTTTAACACCTTCAATCGAGTATGAGGATGGGACTATGTTTCCCTCTATAAAAGCTAATAGTACAACATTTGCTTACATTTAAAAATATATGATTGGACTGGGTCCACTGCCAAACCAGATCAAGGTCATCTTGGAGCGCCACCACGTCCTCAACACTATCAACTTGGCGATAGATCTTAAAATCATCTGCAAACATAAGCCCTGTTGAGCGATGCAATGCCGATAACAGATCATTTACAAACAAAATAAAGAGCAGAGGAGCGGAGTGCGAACCCTGGGGGACGCCCGATGTAACATGAATAATACTGGATAACAAACCAGACTTATTGAAAATAATTTGTAGAGGTAAAGTGATTGAATAAATGCACTGCTTTATAAACAAATTGGGGATATTAGCTGGACCACATTTAGTTTCATCGGGCAGCCTCTCAACTTCCCAGATAGACTGAAATTCCCTAACAATATGTCATTAAAACAGTGCTGATCGAAGTCAGGCACCCAACAGTCAATGTTAATATACACACTGGGAAAAGTGCTTTGCAAATAAGTTGACAATGTCAACACTGGAATACGCCATAATTCTATCCAGGTGCGTGCTATTTGGGACATTAACCAAACTTCTTTTACTACTGACAAACTTCCAAAAGTATTTAGGGTTGTGAAGAGAATTTTCCACTCTACGGTGTACCTCATGACACTTCCTAGACTCAGCCTTACAGAGAGAATGGAAGTGCCCGAAAGCTACATAATTATCATACACTCTGGTTGACATGTATTTTTTGTGGGCAGCCTTCTTTTTACAAATTAGATCCTTTAATAGTGGGGTGACCTATTTAGGAAAGCTCGAGTTCTTTACCCGCCTGACCGGAACAAAGCAGTCCACGCAGTAATACAGACTCATAGAATCTATCCACTGCATCATCCAAGTCCAAACCGCACAGTCCACCCTGTCATGCGAGATCAAAAAATCATTAATGACAGGGTAATTAGCATTATGAAAATCGAGATAGAGTTCATCAAACTCGGGGGTATCAAAAGACAGCCCGACCCTCAAGCAGTATGATGTAGAGATTTTTAGTATATTTTTAGCCTGACAAGCGTCAGCATCCAGTGAGAAACAGAAAAATAGATCCAAGAAAATATTTCTAAAATTACACACTTAGATTTGTAAATTTAGATGTCAATAGATGCATAAATTTAGATTTCTCAAGCCTGTAGGTAATGTGTTTAAAAAACTTACAATTTAATTGTAGGGGTTGCATATGCATTAAACTCATTAGCAACTGATGGAAATCGTGTAACATCAACTTTTCCGACTTTAATATTTGTTTTAGTTAAAGCTTGTGCTACATGCATCCATATTGGTTCCAATTTTTTACAATGTCCGCACCAGGGGGCGTAGAATTTAACTAGCCAATATCCACCATCTCTTCGAATTTCCGGAAATTTGTCTGAGAGTTCAAAGACTTTTGAGGTGTGACATCGTTGCAAAAAAAATCCTAAAGCTAAAAAAATCTATTATATACATTAGTGTCCAAGAGTTTGGCAACACTGAGTATTTTCAATTGAAAAATAAATCTAGTGTAAACATTTAAAAATAAATTAAATCCAAAAACCTTTATTGATTGTCTTAGCTACTTAATGTAACAAGTTTTTAGGCGCTTTTCTTAGAATTTTCATTTTTATCAATTTGCGACTGTGTTCGTGTATCATTGTATTACCTAGTCCAAAAACCGGTCAAGTGCAAGTTGAACTTGCACAATTAGTGTTCCGTACGTTGATTGTTTTTAAAATAAAAATTTTTGTTAGGGTGGTATAAAATGATCAGTGACTCACAAAACACACCCCAAATGAGTTTTCAACAAAGTTTGTTTCCAATCTTTATTGAAAACTGGTGACCTTGAAATTTTGTTTTTTTTTGTATACCAAATAAATTATTAAAGGTAATGCACTCGTGATAATTTTCGTTCAATCTATACCCCGTGGAGAATATTCCAGAATTTTTTTTAAAATTTTTTGATCAGTACTTTTCGAGATAAGGTAGGGGACAGCGATTTTTCGCGATTTTTTAAAAGTAATACGAAGAAAAGTGTGCACAAGTATTACATTATTATATATATATATTTTTTACTCGTGTTTTCACAAGCTTTCGTTTGACACCACAGTCGATGACCTAGTAAAAACATTTTGTTTTTTTTTTTCACTTCCGATTTCACCCCTCAAAACGAACCCCTTAAGTCAAAATTTATGTTACGGTGGTATAATAATGATCAGTGACTTCACAAAACACAGATCAGTGACCAAATGAGTTTTCAACAAAGTTTGTTTCCAATCTTTACTGAAATCTGATGACCTTGAAATTTTGTTTTTTTTTTTAAATACCAGATAAATTATTAAAGGTAATGCACTCGTGATAATTTTCGTTCAATCTACCCCCCGTGGAGAATATTCCAGGATTTTTTCAAAAATTTTTTGATAAGTACTTTTCGAGATAAGGCCCGGGACAGCGATTTTTCGCGATTTTTTAAAAGTAATACAAAAAAAAGTGTGCACAAGTATTACATTATATATATATTTTTTACTCGTGTTTTCACAAGCTTCATTTGACACCACACTCGATGACCTAGTAAAAAATTTTTTTTTTCACTTCCGATTTCACCCCCCCAAAACTAACCCCTTAAGTCAAAATTTAACTCTCAAAACTACATGGCTCTGATGAGGCTATCAATTCCTATATTATTACCAAATTTCAACTTTCTATGTCAAATAGTTTCGGAGAAAATCGGGTGTGACAGACAGACAGACAGACAGACACCGAAGTGATCTTATAAGTGTTCCGTACGGAACACTAAAAACGGTCGTTTACTTACAATGGATGAGTTTAATTAGTAGTAAGATATTAGCAGTTGTATTTAAGTATTCAAAGATGAGAGTTGAGATTTCTGGATTTATTGTGCTTCAAAGTGTCCGTAAGTTAGTATGTCATTTTTAACATAACACCAAAACAGCAGATGAGTGTAGAGAGCGAAGTGCCATCTGTTCTCTGCATAAGGGCCATAATGAGCGATAACTAACAAAAACTAGGTTTTTCAAATAATGGCGAAAATAAATAACGGAAAACACCGTATAGAAACCGAGACTAACAATCGACACAAAAAAGATACAATGGTTTAAAACACACAGAAACTGGATAATAGACCATTGGAAAAAAGTCCTTGAGACAGATGAATCAAAATTCCAGATTTTGGGTTCTAAAAGAATATTTATGCGCCACTTAATTAGCAAACCGGTCTCAGAAGTTTGTGCTGTATAAACTCTTAAATACAGAGGTGGTAGCCTTGTAGTTTGGCGATATTTTGGTGACAGTAAGGCAGGCGGTTTGGTATAAATAAAAGGAAAATTATATAAACAAATATATTTGAAAATCCTGCAAAAGCATGCCGTGTGGGCTAAATATTATTTATCCTTTGAACTAACTGCCATCGAACTAGTATAGGATTCAGAGGGTTTAAAATCGTCAACGTTTGCGCACCTTTGGGAATACTTAAATAGTAAATGGGTAAAGTAGGACGCCCAGTATTTTAATAAATTAATAAATAGGTTGCCGAACGTTTGTGACTAATTTAGATTGTAGTGCTTGATCTTCATGTTTGTTTCTAAATTGTTTTTGTAGTATCTTTATTGTTGCTAACTTAGGTTAAATCCTTTTATGTATTAATGACAAAACTGTGTTCTGTGATAATTTGTGACTGAATAAATAAAATAAATAAATAAATAAACATACTGGGAACTGATGAGAGTTTAACAGTTCTCAAATCTGACACTTTGAACATGCAGAAAAAGGTTCCACTAGGTTCTATCATGGTTTTCCTCTCATACATCATGTATGTTACTGAATTATTTAGCATAAGTGAACTTGAAAACTTTTTTATAAAAATAATTTGTTTTTTTAAGATAAATAAAATTAAATTTTATAAAATTTAATAGGAATAATGACATCAATGAGTTTAACTTCAAATATATAAAGATGAAACATTGTAAGCAAGCACCTCTGTATTTTTTATAGAAGTAACGATTGACAGCAAATTAGATTGAAGGAAGGACGTGGAACAACTGTGTGAATGTCCAGCTAAGTACTATTATGCTTTAAAAGACTTGTTTCTCTGTATCAAGAAGATATCGACATCATACAATCCTAGATCTCATTTTGGGGTCATTTTTTAGGACAATACAAGGTTTGATACCTCCAACAGTAATATTTAAGAAGCCTGCTTCATCTATGTTCAAAAGATAGTTGCAATCACGGAAAAGGCTTTGACAGATATCTGCTTGTATATTTATTAACAAAAAACCAAACATTTATTTTAAGACGTTCATTAGGCAATAATTATAATACCAGAAATAAAAATAACACTGAACAATCATTTAACAAATATCTATATCCCCAAAAAAATGTGTAATCTTCCATAAATAAATTATGGTACAAACTATCAAGTCCATAGCATAATCTACCCTTAAATTTGTGTAAAAAAAATCTCAAATCATTCCTGCCTTCGGAACTTATTATATATAAGTGGGCGATAATACTTAATGATTTTATGTTATATTGTGCATATGTGAATTTGTGTTCTATGGTTTTACAGGAAATTTATAGCTATGAATGTAGTGGGAAGGCTTTAATCCCTAATCTTCAAAAAAAAAAGAAAAGTACCATTAAAACATTATTGAAAAATAATAATATAATTATCCTTCTTAGCTTAATTTTATGTAACAAAAAATATATATAAAAACTCTAATAAGGTAACTACTTCATTAAAAATTAATTCTTTTTTATCAATCTACTCAATCAATTAAGTATTAACGAAGATTTTCACAAAAGAATATATTTATTACGATAAGATTTAACGAGTCTATGATTCAGAAATTAATCTTATTTAAAAGCTAAGCTAATAGAACTGTGTATTACAAATAAAACTGTAAGGATATCAAAAAGATTCTAGAGTTACTGGTCAATTTTGATAATAATTTAATAAAGGGATTTTTTTGTAACAGTAACTGTTAAAACGTTTAAGAAAAGACAAAGTGAACATCAGGAATTTACAAATAAGTTCTCTTTAAAAAAATAACATACATACATCACTATTTAATAACAACCTTACCAAAAATTAGGAAGATACTCCTCAAAAACCTCTCCATTTTCAACTATTCAATACCTAATTTCTTTGCTAGGACATTAATATCGCTTTAGCTAAATATAATTCTTTCTGTTTTATTTGCATAAAGTTAATATTTCTAAAAGCAATCGATTTTGTTCTTAATGAACATTCAATATTACTTAGCATAATCTAATTTATGATGTTTATTTTCGTATTTGTAAATATAAAAAAAATCTATCGTCAAAATCCTCGAAAAAGGGTACAGGAGACGTATGTCGTAAATAAATGCTCTAGGACATCATAGTAAGTTGACGACACTGTTGGAATGATTCTTTCCTTTGCTCTCTCAAGTGCTAATAAGTAATAGGTATGCTCTGAAATAGTAAATCCAACACGATATCATTAATAAAACTTTATGTAAAATAAAATATAATCGGATAATTTTGAAATAAAAACACTACTTTCAATAGACTCCTATACATTTGTTATCTTAAAATAAATTAGTACGCTTTAATATAAAAAATTGAGTTATGTAATTTTCGATTTACTGATCTAGAACTTCTTCGAAGCGGTTTCCTTACTTGTACTTCAGGAAATGAAGGACAGATATACTTCAAACTTGTCGTCAATTTAAGCCCATGTTACTAGAGTCCCCATATTCTGTTCAAGATGGGATTTCAATTAGATATACATGTTTATCTACGACATATGCCGGGAAATAGCTTCAAAATGTAGCTAATTTCATTTCGCCCTAAAATTATATGTAATCAAAACTTTTTCCCTCGTGAACCATTGGGTTATTTTTTTTAACGATACCTTTAACGCTTTTAAACGGTAAATCCTGTGAGGTCAATAAAAATCCGCGCGTAGCCTAAGAAAATTGTAATTATTTCGAAGATTAGTTAGCAACGCTTCCTTTTCTTTAAAATAACTTGTTTCAGATTTTTAAAAGTTCTAGAATCGCGTTCTTTGATGGTTAAATTTAACGTATGTATCCTTAAGTGATAATAAAAGGCTAAAGATAAAGATCATCAATAGAAGACGTTGATAAACTGGACCGATTCGTATTATTGTTTTTTGATCTCTACAACCGAATGTCTCCTTGCTCTTTTGTCTGAATGTTCGTGATGATATAAGTTTACTTTGCGTGTTTTCTCATTAAAAATTCTAGCTATAATCAGATGGCGTCACTCTCTCTTCTTCATCCGTGTGTCTGTAATCCCTCAAGTCTCTTTTAAAATCCGTAAACAGATAATAGTTGCTGGATGCTAGGTTAGGATTGTAGGGCCGATGATTAATTTCTTCAAATCCAGCTTCGCAAATAGCACGTCTTCAAACGTATTCTATTCTAATTTTCAACTTGTCTATTAACCACCTTACACCAATTCAAAGATTTAGAATAACTAATTGGTTTATTTTTATAATATTTTCTTCCTTCGCTGCTGTGTGACATCGTCGGTGATCATTATCAGGTTCCATCGACACGTCCTTGTTAGAAGAGACGGGTCCGTTGCTTGTGCACGCTAGTGCACACCCCATATTAGCCCCTTTTCCCTTCTTTTACAAGGCATGATTTTATTTTTAGTGTTCCCTACGGAACACTTCTACGATCACTTCGGTGTCCGTCCGTCTGTCTGTCTATCACACCCGATTTTCTCCGAAACTATTTGACATAGAAAGTTGAAATTTGGCACTAATATAGGAATTGATGGCCTCATTAGAGCCGTGTAGTTTTGAAAGTTAATTTTTGACTTAAGGGGTTAGTTTTGGGGGGGTGAAATCAGAATTGAAAAAAAAAATTACTGGGTCATCGAGATGGGTGCCAAATGAAAGCTTGTAATAAGACGAGTTCAAAAATATATGTAATTAATACTTGCGCACACTTTTCTTTGTATTATTTTTAAAAAATTGCGAAAAATTGCTGTCCCCCCTTTATCTCGAAAAGTTCTGATCAAAAAATTTTGAAATAATTCTGGAATATTCTCCACAGCGTGTAGATTGAACAAGAATTATCACGAGGGCATTACCTTTAATAATTTATCTGGTACATAAAAAAACAACAAAAATATCTGGGTCATCAGTTTTCAGTAAAGATCGGAAAAAGACTTTGTTGAAAAGTCTTTGTTGAAAAGTCTTTGGGATGTGTTTCGTGAAGTCATTGATCATTTTAAACCTCCGTAATTTTTTTTTTTATTTTAAAAGCAATCAACGTACGGAACACTAATTGTGCAAGTCTAACTTGCACTTGACCGGTTATTTTATTTTAAATTTCTAGTTTCATGTGACATTGCTTTCAACCTACAAAAATCGGGCTTGCATTCCTTATATATATTTTGGAGTCACTCAGGGAAGTACTGTATTGTGAAGAGATCAGTCTTCGAGATTTTTTCGTTTGAGAGTTTCTCATCGTTACAAACAGTGTCTAATTTCCGTCTATCTTGACACGATAACTCTCAAATGACGTCAAAAACCGATATCAAATTTGATACATTCGCAACATATGTGAAAAATTTTTATTATTAGAGTATCCAAATTTCCTTTTCGGGTAATCAGTACTGCATGTCCTATAACCCCCTTATACGTAATACTCTTATATAACTAGCGTCTTATCTTCGTCTGTAAGCGAAGCGAGTGCCAGTAAAGAGAGAAGCAAAAAGAGAGCAGATTGCTAATGCGCAGGTGCGCCTCTTATATACACTATGGAGTATTGGGATCTTACCTGTGGGCGGAGCTTACTATGATTATTATTAAGATGGCAGAAATATAGGTGCAGATTTGAATTTGTACCGTGTGAAGCACAGGTAGGCTGACAGTATTTTTTTAAAAAAATATTACCAACTGGCAATATTTGCATATGGGTCGGTATAAATCCTGCCAAAGGAATTTCACACTCGGTAAAAAACTTTTAAAATCAAATCTTCTCCTTGGGTGTGGAATAATCGATGACAAAACTGTCGAGCCCAACGTAACGAAAATTCAAGCAGCATGTATATTCACGGCCATTGCGATCAGTAGTGTTTGAGATAAATGGCACATTCAACAATAGAACAGGAGAAATTTTATGTATGAAATTCTCTTGTAATGCCAGTGAAGGTGAAAAATGCAAAATATATTCTCGCAACTCTTTTGTATTGTTACCGGTAAGATTCTAACCTACAATGTCTATTATTTAGATTTCAATTTTTGTACGAAAATTAATTTTTTACAATGATTATAGTAACGAGCTAAATTTCTTAACCTGCACTAATATCAAATGTACTTGAAAAATGAAACATCAAGAGGTATTGTAAACATTTGAACCGGAAAAATTTTAACTGGTTTCAAATCAAATGCCAATTCACTTCGGATGTTAATATTTATTAACTATTATGACTTTGAATGAATACAAAATAATTGAGACAGTATTTTATTCAAAATAAAATCGGAAAAATGTTATCTAATAAGGAATTTTTGTTTGATAGAGGTACACAAATTACAAAAAAAAAAAAATGATTGTTCAAGAATAAATAATTTTACTTACCTGGAAGAATGTAATACGCTTTTTTAAAAGGTTTAAAAAAATGATTTTTAGAATAAACTTTCCACAGTCTGTCCCAATTTTTCCACTTGCCCAAATGCATTAGTAATATTCACATAACCCTCAATGGCTTTTGGAAATGCATGAAAAACTACATTTAAATCCTTCTGCCGTCGACTTTCACAATTTTAAACACAGCATAAGTCATTTTTTTTAGTTTTCACGAAAAGTTAAAATTTAATTTGTGTTCATTTTTAATTGCTGTTTAAAAAAGCCGCGAGATGTCGTATTGAATACGTAAAATCTCAATATAATGTATTCGTTTCGTGCATAAAGAAAATAAAAATAACTGGTCAAGTGCAAATTGGACTTGCGCAGTTAGTGTACGTACGTTGATTGCTTTTTAAAATAAAAATTTTTGTTATGGAGTTATAAAATGAACAATGACTTCACAAAACACCTCCCAAATGAGTTTTCAGAAAAGTTTTTTCCGATTTTTACTTAAAGGTAATTACTGATTTTTTTTTTTTTTAATACCAGACAAATTATTAAAACTAATGCACTCGTGATAATTTTTGTTCAATCTACACCCTATGGAGAATATTCCAGAATTTTTTAAAAATTTCTTGATCAGTACTTTTCGACATAAGGGAGGACATCGATTTTTTGCGATTTTTCGAAAATAATACAAAGAAAAGTGTGCGTAAGATTATTACCTTATATATATATATATATATATATATATATATATATATATATATATATATATATATATATATATTTGAACTTGTGTTTTCATAAGCTCTCATTTGACACATCATTCGATGAACCGGCAAAAATTTTCAGTTCCGAATTCAGCCCTCAAAATTAACCGCTTAAGTCAAAATTTAACTTTCAAAACTACACGGCTCTAATGAAGCCATCAGTTCCTATATGAGTACCAAATTTCAACTTTCTATGTCAAATAGTTTCGGAGAAAATCGGGTGTGACAAACAGACAGACGGACAAACATCGAAAGTGTTCCGTACAGAACACTAAAAAGTGAACGGAATATTTTTATGAATGAATATAATAAATTATATAGTTAAACTAATAATAATTATCATATAATTATATTATATAATAATTAAACTTATGCGCAGTTCGTGCGAAATTCCGAGCTAGGGTGCGATAGAGAAATGATCGTCTATACTTTACTAACGGCGACACGCTTCTCTCTCAATCTAGCTATATCAGAGTGTTTACATATATGCTATAACCTAAAAATTGATTTGTACATATGTCACGTAACCTTCGGTATGGCGGGAAATTTGAATAAACTGATATGGAATTATGTACAGTCGGGTTAATGGATAGAATATCGAAAAAACTAAAAGAGTAAAAAGTATCTGGAATTTAAGTGAACCCCTTGCTGCGGAGTTTTGAGTATTTACATTTAAAATCGCATATTTTTAAACATTTCTTTATCTTGCTAAAAACTTTTAATTTTTTTTGTCTAAATAGTTTAACTGAGGTAAATTTCTATTCGTTTGATCATAGTTAGAAATATTCTTTTGTTTTTTTTTTTGACAACAAGAAATAATTGAAAAAATGAACGCCAGCGGATGTAATGACTTGTATTTAATTGCTATTTCGTTGTCGCAATACAAAATGTCTTCAGGTGTTTCAAATGTGATCCTTGTCAAGTTTTACTTAAGTTTAAAACATAAATTTTGCAATTCCTGTTGCAGTGATTTGTATCTTAAGGGAATTGTGGATATTTTATAAATCCCAATACGCTTAGATGCTAAACCAAAACTCATTTATAATAAAAAATGTTTTAACGCCTTGTTAGAATATTCAGTTCTATCCTCTCAAACAGTACGTATCAAATACTTAACAATTCCGTTAAGAATAATAAAAACAACAAAATTAACTTAATTTAAAAATGTCACGTGTATATTAAACTTCGTATGTCCGTTATTTCTTCCCATACATAATATTGTTTGAGATAGCATTTACCTAAATATTTTAGGAGGCCTACACAATTTCTAATAGCTTCTTCCAAATGTTCATGATTTCTAAAAGGCCGTTTTTTTTTATAAGCAAGAAAAAGTCTAAGGGTCCAAAGGTCTGGGGATCTAGCAAGCTAGGGATTTTCTGCGAATCGGCCTATCCACTGGTTAGTTCGCTAGATAAAAACAGGAAACTTTTAACCTAGATAAAAAATGTATAAAAAAAAATGGTGAATTTAATTTTTCTCTGTAGATACTCAAAACTTTGTAAATAGGGTTTAAATTAAATTCTAAACGCTTTTTACTCTTTTGAGTTTTTTCGACATTCTGTCAATTAACTCTATTTTTCATGATTCCATATCGGTTTATTAAAATCATATACCAGGTGTACAAGTATGAAATGCGGATTTCAGACAAGAGATGGTGCACCAATGCAGTTTGTGTTATTAGGATTTGTCACTGCGACATTTTGTTGTGGCATCAACAAGTGTCAGACGCGCACGAGTGATAAATTGGAAAAGTGTGTGCATAGTGTCGTGTTATTGTGTTCAATATGTCGAAATTTATACCGAACAAAGAGCCTTTGCGGACAGTATTAATTTTTTGTTTTCATTTGGAGAAAACTGCTGTTGAATCATACTGATTACTTCGAGAAGCTTATGGTGAACATGCTTCATCGCAAGATACGTGTGAACGATGGTTTCGGTATTTCAAAAGTGGTGACTTCGATGTTGCAGACAAGGAACGTGGAAAACCGCCAAAAAAATACGAAGATGTGTAATTGCAAGCATTGTTGGACGAAGATGATTCGCAAACAGACAAAACAACTCGCCTAGCAATTGGGCGTTAGTCAACAAGCTGTTTCCAATCGGCTACGAGAGATGGGAAGGATTCAGAAGCCGGTAGATGGGTACCACATGAGTTGAACGACAGGCAAATGGAAAAAAGCGCAAAAACAGGTGTGACATTTTGCTCGCTCGGTACAAAAGGAAGTCGCTTTTGCATCTTATAGTTACAGGGGATAAAAAGTGGATTTATTTTAAGAATCTCAAGCACAAAAAATCATGGGTAGTGTTTGGTGGGACCAGAGGGGTGTGGTCTATTATGAGCTGTTAAAACCTGGGGAAACGGTTAATACTAAACGTTACCAACAATAGTTGACCGATTTGAACCATTCGCTGCTTGAAAAAAGGCCAGAATACCGAAAGAGGCAACACAAAGTAATTTTTTCTTCATGACAATGCTCCATCACATACGGGAAAATCAGTTCGCGACACGTTGGAAGTACTCAGCTGGGAAGTTTTACCCCATGCGGCTTACTCACCAGACTTGGCTCCTTCCGATTACCACTTGTTTGCATCGATGGGTCATGCACTTGCTGAGCAGCGCTTTGGTTCGTACAAGGATGTGAAAAAATGGCTCGATGAATGGTCCTCAGCAAAAGGGGAAGATTTTTACTGGCGTGGTATTCACAAATTATCCGAAAGATGGAAAAAATGTATCACGAGCGATGGAGCATACTTTGAATAAAGCACTTTTTATCATTCTTCCGAATTTAACATGTTTTTTTGGAAAAAAAAAAATCCGCGTTTTATACTTCTACACCTGGTATGTAATACTGCTATAAGGCTAATGCCCTATCTTCACCTGTAAGCGAAGCGAGTACCATTAAAGAGAGAAGCAAGAAGAGTGCAGATTGTTAATGCGCATGCGCGCTTGCTAACGCGCATGCGTGCCTCTTATATACAGTATATAATTTCCGGAAACTCGACCAAAATTAATATGTTTTTATCTAACGCATGTGCAGTTCGTGCGAAATTCCGAGCTAGGGTGCGAGAGAGAGAAACGATCGTCTATACTCTACTAACAGCCATACGCTTCTCTCTCACTTTAGCTATATAGGAGTATTACATACAGTCAGTCTACATACAGTCGGTCAAAAAAGTCTCCATACACCACCTGCTTTCTATACTATTTTTTTGTTATGTTTAACTAATTAATTGGAACTATTAGAAAACATTAATATTTGAAACTTAACCAACGAGGATTAGTATTAAAAACAACTAGGGAACATTTTATTTAGAAGTTACATCACTGTTATAAAAATGTAAACAAAATTAATGTCAAAAAAGTCTCCATACACTTAACAATTACCAATAATAGTTTGATGGAGTTTAACGGAAAATAACAACTTCGTTTACACTAATATTTAGTGGGACCGCTGTTGGCCTTGATAATCGCCTGTAACCTTTATGTCATGCTAACAACCAGCTTTCTAGTAACTTCTGCTGGCATGTTCTGCCATTTGTTCAATATTCTGTTTTTTAAGTTCTGTCTGTTTAAGTTTCTCCCATAAATGCGATGGGGTTAACATCGGGTGATTGCGAAGGTTTATGAAGCTGCTGTTGCACATTATGGATCATCATAAACTGTCTCTCAAAATGTTCAGATAAACATGCTGATCCATGGTACCATTAATAAAATGTAAATTTCCAACCCCTTCAGCGGACATGCATCCCCAAAGCAGAACACTGCCACCACCTGTCTCACCGTGGAACAAATGTTTTTAATATCGAATGCGGTATTCTTCTTTCTCCAAACTTTAGTTCTGCCATCAGACCCAAAAAGATTAAAGATTACGGATTCCCAAAATTCAAGAGGTTTAGTAACGTATTCCCTAACAAAAGTTAACCGCTTTTTGTGATTAGCTTCCGAAATTAACGGCTTCTTCTTGGCTGCACACCCCTTATAGCCTGCCCTGTGTAAACAATTTCTCACTGTTTGTGAGTAAAAATTTTTCAAAAATAGGTCCCGTACTTCTTCTTTTAATTTTGGTGCACTTTTCTTGGGAGCTATAATTATTTGTCTAACAATACTGGCCTCTTCACGTGGAGTCAGTTTCTTAGGACGACCGGAGCGTGGTCGAATTTTATAGGAACCCGTTGATTTATACTGGTTTACAATGTATTGAACAGTAGCATGCGACTTTTTGACAATTTTTCCTATATTTCTGTACGATTTTCTATCTTTCGACAAATCAATTATGATCTTTCGTTCATTTTTAATGCTACTTTGAAAATCCATGGCAAAATTACTAGCAACAAGTGACAGATTCTAAAGTATGGCCAAAAATTATTCATTTGTTTTCAGTTTAGCGAGCAATAGATAGCTTGATAAAAGGCGGCCGATTATAATGTATTTTTTTCAATGCAGTTCTTGAGGAGAGGAGGAGACTTTTTTGAAATTAATTTTGTTTACATTTTTATAACAATGATGTAACTTCTAAATAAAATGTTCCGTGGTTGTTGCATAACAGAAAAATAGTATGGAAACTTTTTGGACTGACCTATATGATTAAAATTTCCCGCCATACCAACGGTCGCGTGACTCATGTAAAAATCAATTTTTAAATTATCGGACATGTAGAATTGACTACCACAAAAAGAAATTTGGATAATCTAATAATAAAAAATTTTCCCATATGTTGCGGACTCTTTGCCGGTCATTTTATAATAATTGCAGTTGGAAAGAAATCTGTAGTATTTGAGCGTATAAGTAGAAAGGGGTTATAGACAAGGCGAAATCGGCGCCATCGTTGGAAAAAATTTTCTAATTGAATTTTTTTTCATAACCTTTTCCAGGAGATGCCCTTGAAAGAGGATCAACATGTTGCCGGGCGGTAACCTGGTCCGAATTTGTTTTAAACAAATTTTTTTTAAACAAAGTCCAAAAATTGAAATTTTCGCCCCGAAACAAGTTTTTTTAGGTAAATTGGACCATTTTGAACAAAAAATGTCTCTTGTGAATTTTCTCTAAAATGCGCCGTTTTCGAGATATCGGCGATTTTAGGTGCGAGAAAACGCGAAAATGGCCACTTTCACCTCCCAATATTGGGGTCAAAAATTAAAATTTTCAATGTTGCCAAGTGTCCAAATTAAAGTTTGAGATCTCTTCTACAAATTACCGTAGTAAATATTGCAATATCTTTATTTTTAAACATTGTTTTTTTAACAGTTAACAAATTGCGTTCGAGCGCCCGCGGCTGCATCGAAACTGTATACATAGATATATACGCAACGCCCGTACGTAGGCGCACGGAACTGTATACGCACTGCGATGCTCTATAAAGCTTTGTTTCTTGATTTCTTATTAAAATTAATATATTTGAAAAGTATGTAAAAAAATATTTATTTATTAAAGAGTAATTGTTATATCAAATTTAATTATTATAACAAATGAATATAAATAAAAATTCAATATTTGATTAGGATGGTAGAAGAATTAAAACAATTTTATGAAATATAACTTATATATATTTAATAGAATTTTCGCAAATATTTAAATTACACCCACACATGAGTATACAACTTACGTTGTTGCTTAGACTTTGTCCATTTTAAGACGAGCTGTTGCCATTAGCTTTTCCGCTGCATTATAATCAGAAAGTGTATAAGTTGTACTGTCTTTATTTTTATAAATTTTTTCACAGATCATGCACTCTGCTTTTGACACACTTTTTGATCGCAATGTTGGTTTTTCTTTCTCTTCGGGTTCAATTGGTAATAACTGTTTTTCATTATTAACAGCTTCATTATTTTCTGCTTCCAGTTTTTTGAGAGCATTTTCCCGACGTACAATTTTTTCTTTACTTACATAGGAAGCATAACACTTTCTGTGCCAAGAAAAAGTTTGTTCACTGCTACTTGGATTATATAAATCGTTAAATTTTGTACTTATGTCATCTTTCCGACGATTAGCTGCTTGTTGAATTTTTTGAAATGATTCAAAATTTGGTTGTTGTACAACATCATCACACTTACCACAGAAAATGCACTTATGATCACATTTAATTCGTTTAATAGAAAAAGACATAATTACACATGTACATACTTGTAAGGGCGGAAAAGAAATGAATAAACTATTAAAGTGTCCGACTCTTATTTAAGCAATAGCATGTTTGAACTTTTGCATGATACTTCACGTTACAGCGAGTTGCAGCGCGTATACAGTTCCGCGCGCCTACGTACGGGCGTTGCGTATATATCTATGTATACAGTTTCGATGCAGCCGCGGGCGCTCGAACGCAATTTGTTAACTGTTAAAAAACAATGTTTAAAAATAAAGATATTGCAATATTTCCTACGGTAATTTGTAGAAGAGATCTCAAACTTTAATTTGGACACTTGGCAACATTGAAAATTTTAATTTTTGACCCCAATATTGGGAGGGTGAAAGTGGCCATTTTCGCGTTTTCTCGCACCTAAAATCGCCGATATCTCGAAAACGGCGCATTTTAGAGAAAATTCACAAGAGACATTTTTTGTTCAAAATGGTCCAATTTACCTAAAAAAACTTGTTCCGGGGCGAAAATTTCAATTTTTGGACTTTGTTTAAAAAAAATTTGTTTAAACAAATTCGGACCAGGTTACCGCCCGGCAACATGTTGATCCTCTTTCAGGGGCATCTCCTGGAGAAGGTTATGAAAAAAAATTCAATTAGAAAATTTTTTCCAACGATGGCGCCGATTTCGCCTTATCTATTAGAGAGGTTTCTTAAAATTATATCGTGTTATCTGTTCTTTTCAGTGGTCTTGGAGTCGAAGAATCTGAATTTATGTTATCTTTTCATTGTTACCAATCTCTAGAGCTGTTCGTCTGTTCAACTTGTTTTTTTTTAGTGGTCCGCACGGAAGACTTATAAGTCTGTCCGTCCGCCTGTCTGTCCGTCTGTCACACTCGATTTTCTTTGAAATTATTTGACATAGAAAGTTGAAATTTGGCACTAATATAGAAATTGATGGCACCATTGGAGCCGTGTAGTTTTGAAAGTTAAATTTTGACTTAAAGCGTTAGTTTTGGGGGGTGAAATCGGAAGTGAAAAACAAATTTTTTACCAGGTCATCGAGTTGGGTGTCAAATGAAAGCTTGTGAAAACACGAGTTCAAAAATATATATAATGTAATATTTGCGCACTCCTTTTTTGTATTATTTTTAAAAAATTGCCAAAAATCTCTATCCCCCCTTATCTCGACAAGTACTGATCAAAAAATTTTGAAAAAATTCTGGAATATTCTCCACAAGGTGTAGATTGATCGAAAATTATCACGAGTGCAACAAGAAAAATAATTTGTAAAAACTTTTTAAACCAATACATCTAAGTGTTATGTATTTTTGGGTGCTGAAACCGTATCTGGTATCAGTTTTTTGGTATCACCCACAGTTCTCTCACAATATGACATCGATTAAATTTCAAAATAGGAAAATTTGATATATAGAAAACGTAAGTTTCCTTCATACGGACTGAATGAGCAACAGGCAGTGAAGCTTAAGTATTTCTGTTGTGTAACAGGACACCTTTTAAACTAGTTTTTGATGAGTCTATAAAAAGCTTCCAATCTTCCTTCTTGTACTCAATGCCAAATTCGTTCATTTGACTACCAATATTATGGCAGTAAACCAAATCCTCTTCCTGCTTGAAAAACTGTTGATCTCTTGTTTCATAATGGTAAATAGATGTTCCAGATTCCAATAAATGTTTTTCTTTCAACCTAGAACCAAGCTTTTTCCTTAGTCAAACCCAAATCTCTCACTAAATCATTTAACTCAGCTTGTGTAAACAACTGTGGTTTTAAATTTTCTAGAAAACATTGAAACTCATCATCATCCGGTCGACTTTCATTAAATTCGAGGCTGGACTGTAAAACGTCATCAATAGACTGAGGTGGCTCAGGGAGAGGAAGTCCCGGTCCATGTCCTACCGGCCGATTAGCTGAAGTAAAGTTAGGGTAGACAATTACTTTCTTATTTTTGGAGTTATATCCATAAACGTCAATGCTGCAAAAATAACAATCATTTGAATGATTTTCTTGCTCTCTCCATTCTTTTCTTTCTTATGTGAGGAGCCAAACATTTTTCTTGATTACCAAACACCAAAATATGCAAAGTATTCGTTTTTTACAAAGTCAGTAATGTTTCTTTGATGTTTTTTAACTACAAACTCACCACATATAAAACAAAATGGGTTGGGAGAGTTTTTACAACCACGATTAGCCATACTCTGAGTGAGAATTAAAGCACATGGGTTAAACACTACAATGCGTGGTTATATTAACTGGAAGAAAACAAACAGCTGTAACATTTGTCGGAACTGCCAACCTAATAACATTTGATTTTACTGCCAACCTTATAAAATTCTGATTTTGTTGCCATCCTAATGACATTCGAATGATAAAAAATAAACTTTTCACGACTTTTTAATATTATTTTCGGACTCCAAACAACGTAGGAATCAGGTAAAAGTTTTTTCATCGTTGGCCTGTGTAGTTTACCTGGTATATATAAAAAAATCAAGGTCATCAGTTTTTAACAAACTTAATATTATTCACATGGTTTAGATCAGGGGTGCTCAAACTTGAACTGCTGGCGATCTACCTCAATATTGTTAGACTACGATCGATCGACTTTGAGAGGCTGAAAGTAAGTGTTATGCAGGATTGTCGTCTAGGTAGGGTGTATCGTGGCATAGATATTAGTTTCCGCACAATATGCATTTTTTTAGTCAAGGTAAGTATAGGTCTGCTCTAAAATGTCAATGAAAAAACTCATAATTATTCAAAATTGCGAGTTTATTGGTTCTTACAAAACAAACGAGTTCTAGTGTCTAAACTTAACTAAAGAGTGACTTTGGATGTTGAAGCGTGGCACTGCATGTCCTCAGCATACTCTTCATAAGATGGTACGTAATTACCGAGTGCTAATCGTAAGCATGATGACATATATTCGTCAGTTAGTCGATTGCGATATTTTGACTTAATTATCTTCATTTCAGAAAATGCAGACTCGCACAAGTAAGTTGACCCAAACATTGCCGTCAGTTGAAGGACGATTTGCCTTAGATTCGGATATTTATCTTCAGATATAAAACACCAGAATTTTGTATCAGATGCTGTGGCCAATTTACTGAAATCATAAAAACGTATTTCGAATTGGCCCAAAATATTTGATAATTCTGCCTCATAAATATCATAATTCAACTGAGGAATCCTTGCTTTCAAAGACGGAAAATTTTTCAGATCCTTTCTTTTCAGTCGATCTATCATAAGTTGCAATTTACTTTTGAATGCGTTTATTCCGCTAATCATCTCAATAATAGTTTTTCCTTTACCTTGAAGCTCCAAATTAACGGTGTTTAAATGCATTGTGATGTCTGTCAAAAAGCCAAATCAGTCAGCCATTTTCCGTTTTTCCGCATCTGAGTGTCATCACCTCTTTCTTCCAGGAAAGCTGTTATTTCGGGCAATAATTCTTGAAACCTTTCTTGGAATTTTCCGCGACTCAACCACCTGACGTCCGTGTGAAGAACTAAATCAGTGTGTTCAGCTGACTCACTATCTTCCAACTGCAATTTAAAGAACCGTCGTTGCAAGCTACGTGCACGGATATAATTCACAATTTTTATTGCAATGCCCATAATCTCCTCCATGTTTAGAACTTTTGAACACACAATGGAAGGAGAAAAATGAAGGGAAATCATCATTAGCTCGACACAATGCCACAAAACCGTTTTCGTTTCCAGTCATTGCTGGTGCTCCATCGGTTGTAATGCACACTAGTTTATATATTGGTAGCTTGTAGTTTGTTACAAAATTGAAGGAAACGTCATATATATCTTCGCCACGGGTCTTTCCTTTTAGAGGAATCATTGTCAAAAACTCTTCCTTAGCCGACATGTCATTGAATACCATTCGAATAAAAATACACAGCTGGGCATATCGGTGGATTCGTCGAACTGTAAAGAAAAGTATGTACATTCCATGATATCATGTTTTAGTTTATCTGCCATGTCCTGACTCATGACTTCAACACGCCTTGTGACAGTCGGACGAGATAACTGAAGTTCTCTAATAGCAGACATAATCTCTGTTTTATTTTTAAAATCTCCAAATAAAGTCTCACCCGCTTCAATAAATGCTTCCTTCACAACCAATCCATCATCAAATGGTTTCTTGTATTTCGCCAATATATGAGATATTTTAAATGACGCGATCGTTGCAGCTTTTGTTTGTTTGGCTGGTCTTGTGAACATGGTTTGTTCTTTTTTCAAACAAGTTATCAAATCACGTACTTTTCGTTTTCTTAATTCACTCTGTGACGGAAAATCCTTTTCATAGTTTTTATGAACCGTTTTATGATTCCTCTCTAAGTTCCGATGCTTAGGTATTGCAACTGACGCACGGCAAATGATACAAATGCACTTATCCTTTAGCATACAAAAGAAAAATTCTTCCTCCCAATCGTTATTAAAATGAAAAGTTTTACTTTTCTTCGCCGCACTCATTTTGGACTATTTATTAATAAACTTTGTATCAATGTATCGCCTTCAAGTTACAACTCAGACTGACTTCTATTCCTGCAGGCGCAACATTTATATCGGCGCGAACGAAGTCTCGAATGTTCCCGTCAAACACACCGCCCGAAGTTTCTAGAAAAATCGGCGGGAATCAAAAACTCGGCTTTTCTTTGACAAGTACCGCGCGTTCCTTTGATTAAGCCGCCTTTTGCCGCTAGCAGGGGGTTATTACGATAAAAGAAAGTGATGAGGGGGTTATTCTGGCCTAATTGTGGATCGAATAAATTTTAGTAGTTTATTCATTACATTTTGTTTTAGTTACCTAAAACAAAATCTGTGAATAGTTTTATATCGGAATTTTTTTCTCAAGATCGACTCAAAAAGCACTCGCGATCGACTTGTCGATCGCGATCGACCGTTTGAGCACCCCTGATGTAGACGATTGTGAAAAAGACGTCATCAGCAGTTGGTGCCGACACTAGACAAAATAAAATTAAGACTGGTGCAGGACGGGACCAATATACATTGTGGCCGATCAACCCTTCACAGAATTCTCTTAAGAATGGGATTCACGTTCCGAAAAATCAACGAAAGGCAAGTAGTGATGGAGTCACAAAGATTACGAATCTTGTGACATACTTATTTACAAAAAATTAAAAAGTGTCGATCAGAGAATATCGGAATTTTTTTCTCGAGATCGACTCAAAAAGCACTCGCGATCGACTTGTCAATCGCGATCGACTGTTTGAGCACCCCTGGTTTAGATTGAACGAAAATTATGACGAGGGCATTACCTTTAATCATATATCTGGTATATAAAAAACAAAAATTTCAAGGTCATCACTTTTCAACAAAGATGGGAAATAAACTTTGTCGAAAACTCAGTTGGGGTGTGTTTTGTGAAGTCATTGATCATTTTATACTTCCGTAACAAGAATTTTTATTTTAAAAGCAATCAACGTACGGAACACCAATTGCGCAAGTCCAACTTACACTTGACCGGTTATTTTTGCAATTAATATCTCATCATCAAGTACCGGTCATTTAAAATATCGCGTATTTGTTTAAGATCGCGTGCGTGCCAAGGAGTTACTGTAAATCAAAAGTTTATAAGAAAAATTCGATGAAAATAAAGGAAATAAAGTTTTAGCATAACAAATTGATTATAATTGAGTAAAATTATGCAAAAACTGAAATCCCTATTAAAAGGGCTATTAATATTAATTGGGTTTTGTATAAGTTTCTTATTAGAAAGAAGAGATCAACTAAACTTAGCTTTTAAACTTAGTGCGTCCGGATTAATTGGGCAACAATTTTGTTTTAAATGTTTTAACAAACATTATATTTTGATAGAATAAACTTTTATTCTTAGGTACGCGTGTAATATAAAATGTATAGTCAGTGAAGTAAGAAACGTCTCGCCTACAGTCTGTGAAGTAAGAACGTGTCCGCGATAATTCATTTTGAGTCTACGACGCATGTTAGTAAAAGTATCAGTCGATTCCAAACTTTAGTCAAAATCACGTAAAATCCAAAATGAGTCACTTGGTTGCGCGTAGGCTCGAGGCAGTCTTTCTTTGTTCCCATCTCAAGGAGCCTAAAATGACACATTCCACGGTCGCTAAATCTATTAAAAAGTCGGTATCGTTTGTGAAGAAGTTGGTAAATCATTTTAAACGTGGCTCGGTAGGCAGAGTCACTCTGAAAGTCGAAAAACGAATCGTACAGTCCCTGGCCAAATTATTAGACGCACTGTATTTTTTTTAGTAATTTTATGTTTCTTAAGAGTTTTTATCCAATAATGGTATATTTAAACTACAATATTATTGATTTTTATTTAAAAGAATTATTGTAGACTACATATTTGTATTTATTTTTAACATATGGCAACACTGTGTTGACAAAGTGATACATGAACGTAAAGAAGTACAAACCTGTATCAGTCGCGATCGGAATCGAGTCAGGTACGGACGTGTTTCTGTGGCTTTATGGACTGTGATTCTTTGTTTGACAGTTTTATACTACTCAGTTATTAGTTTATTTTGTATGCAGTGTTTTAAAAAAGTAATTGGACTATTTTCATTATGGGTAGAAAAGGCGATCTTTCACCACGTAAAAAAGCTGAAGTGAAGGCCCTTGTGATTGCGAAAACATTTACAAACCGAGAAATATCACGAAGATTGGAGGTTTCTGAAGCTAGTGTACGACGCATAAAAAAGAAAATTGAGTCAGGGAAGGAATTAAGCCCGAAAAGAAAGAAAAGATGCGGTAGAAAAAAACCAATTTTCACTCCACGGTCAGAGAGATGTTTGAAGAAAATTTTGTGTAGAAAACAGATTTGCTACCACAAAGGTGATAAAATTACAACTCCAGGATGCTAGCGTAAATGCTTCTGAGCGCACTGTTCGAAGAAAATTGAAAGAATTAGATTTTAAGGCCTGTCGCCCCGCCAGGAAGCCCAAGTTAACAGCTGCAATGAAAACAAAGCGCATGAAGTGGGCCAAACAATGGCAAGACAAAGATGTGGATCTCTGGAGATCGGTAAGATACAGCAATTTAATCAATAATTGATACATTATTAACATTTTCAGTTAAATAAAGCAAATAAACATGGAAGTTTATATATTTTTCCTATTTTTGACAGGTCTGCTTCAGTGACGAAAGCACATTCGAAAATTTGCAGAATAAAGCTCAGTATGTGCGTCGTCGTCATGGAGAAAAGTTTCATCCTGATTGTGGCGTCCCGACGATTAAACATCCCACCAAAGTGATGATTTGGTCAGTCATCAGCGGCAAGGGCACTGGACGTCTGTACATCGTCAAAGGAATAATGAGGCAAGATCAGTACAAAGAAGTATTACAAAATCGGTTGATTCCGCAGCTCAGAGAATGGTTTCCAAATGGGGAACCATTCACTTTCATGCAAGATGGAGCTCCCTGCCACACTGCTCGGTCTGTTAAAGCTTTTTTGGCAGAAAAAAAATATCCCTCTGTTGGATTGGCCCCATTGAAAATGTGTGGGAGCTGATGAAAAGAGAAGTGGCTAAAGATGTGATTACTAACAAAACCCAGCTCCTAGAAAAGATTATTCATCTGTGGAATCATCATCCTCAAATGCAGGAGACAGTACAATCTTGCATTGATAGCATGCCGCGCAGAATTAAAGCTTTGATAGCGGCTAAAGATGGCTCAACTAAATATTGACTTTTACTAACATTAATTTCACTTTTCTTTAAAACTTAATAAACTTATGCTTTTCTAAATTAATGCTGTTTTATTTATGTCAAATAAATAGGTAATTGATTGGATAATATAAAAATAAAAAACAAATCAATTTAAAATAATAAAACGGTACAATATCACTCGGTAATTAATATTTTACATGAAATCTTGCAGTGCGTCTAATAATTTGGCCAGGCACTGTATCTTTGTTTTCAGGGAACTCGAAATTGACGCTGCGTCAAGGAGCGACAAAATTAAGAACATAGGTTTGAATGCGTCCCATGAGACCATTCGCCAATATCTTTGTGCTCATGATGTCAAATTCCAAGGCTCGTTAAAGAAAGCTTTGCTGGGGGAAAATAACGTCGCGAAAAGGCTCGCTTGGGTGCACGTTCAGATACTAGAGTGCCCTTACAATCGCCGGACGTCAACCCTATTGAAAATGTTTGGTCTTTTGTAAAGAGTAAGCTCAGAGGAAAGAGTCTAAGGACTTTGACTCGGTTGTCTCACGAGATTCGAAAAATTTGCAGAGAATGCAAAAAATCTCGTCGACCCCATGCCTCGAAGATGCCAGGCGATTATTGATGCTGGACGCGATTGGACACCTTACTAAGGTAATTGCTCTGTTGTTAGCACACCAAAGAATACATTGATGGCAAAAAAATGTTCTCGAAAGACATTTTTGTATAACTTGCACTCGATAAAAGAAAATGCTTTTTTTTGAGGTTTTTGTTGGCACCCCTACTGACTACGCTTTGTGGAAAGAGATTCATTTCTAACCTGTCTGTATCAAAAGTTCCTCTTGTTTCTAGCTAAACGTGATCTAAGATTAATAGTGGCTCCAAGGAAGGCAGACTGGAAACGATAAGTTACGATTTGGTGGAATTTTTTTTTTATGGGTCTAGCACACGTGCTGCAGGGAGGTCCCTAAAGCGCTACAGGAGCGACACGAGTGCGGAAAAAGCGATTCACGTTATTCTTGAATCACTGTAAATTGTACTCGCTGGGAAACACAGTCCTGGGCAAATTATTCCATAGGGATGATGTTCTCCATATAAAAGACTGCTTGAAAAGCGTTGTACGAGGAGTAACAAGCTGAACCTCATACGGATGTGAAGTATCAGCGCGACGTGTATTTCTAACATGCACCTGAGAGGAATTAAACGGGCCACATCCTCCGAACACCTTCCATGAAAATACTTGTAGAATAGGCTCAAGTCGCCAATCGGTCTTCGATGTTCCAGCGAATCAAGGCCGCAGCTCAGTTCCGGGTCTCCAATCAGACGAACAGTTCTTCTCTGAATAGAATCCAACAAATGCAGTGTATGTTTGGGAGCGGAGCCCCAAACATGGGAGCAGTATTCCATAGTTGGTCGAATTTGAGCTTTGTAAAGAATTAACAGTTGTTGTGGAGTGTAAAGCTTTCTGGTTCGAAATAATATTCCCAACGTTTGAGAAACTCTCTTTGCTATGCCTGCAGCATGTTCATGCCAGGATATATTTGCTCCCAAATTAACGCCCAACAAATTGAGGGACGATGTTAGAGGAATGGAGTGCCCAGCCATAACTATGTCGGGTTCAGCAACGTTAACTTTTTTAGAAAAAACTGCCGCCTGGGTTTTTATAGCGTCAAATTCCACTTGGTTACTGTCACCAGATAGAAGTTCTTCTAGGCCTTTGGTAAGTTGAACAACTTTCCGCTGTCTGCGGACACTCGCCTGAGCAGCCGATGTCCGAGCGTTCAAAGTGAATGAAGAGATAAACGTACTGTCATCTGCAAAGCTGTAGATTGGATTTCCGGTCTTTTCCAGCAGATCGTTAATGTAAATGAGAAAGAGAGTAGGAAATAGTATGGAGCCTTGGGGCACACCGGCGTTGATAGTGAAGGTGTTAGAAAGAAATCCGTCGACCGCCACTCGTAAAGAACGCTCACTGAGGAAACATAAGAGCCACAAACAGAACTTTTCAGACATACCACAAGAACGTAACTTAGCCAACAGCTCATCGTGCCAAACTAGGTCGAATGCCTTGGATATGTCAAGAGCAACCGCTCGAGATTCCCCAAAGTGTTCAATTGCGTTGTTCCAAACATGTGCTACATAAGTCAAAAGATCTCCTGTTGATCTATGTTTACGAAAGCCATATTGGTGATCGCTAATAATGTTGGATTCTTCAAGGTGTTGATTGATAGCCTTTTCCATATTATTGAAAGGAGTGCGACTGGTCGGTAGTTATTTGGCAAGGTCTTCTTGTCTTTTTTAGGTATCGGCTGAACTGTGGCACATTTCCAGCAGGAAGGAAATATTCCCTTTCTGTAGGATAGGATGAAAAGTCTACAGAAAACTGGTGTCAGTTCCCTAGCACAGTTTTTGAGAACTATGGCATTAAAATACGTTTTATGATACGCTGTCTGAAGACAATATCGGGCATCCTTGCCTGCACTATGGGAATAGTAGGTGGTGTTTTTCCTTGGAAATCGTTGCAATAGAATTATCTGGCAGTGTGAGTGGTGGTATGGTGGATTTGGTGAAATTTTGGCTAACTGCCTTAGCGACTGACCAAAAAGACCTGGAATTGTCGGGACAAACGAGAAGTTTGTTTCTAATTCGCTGATTGTGTGCCTCCTTGGTTTCGTCGATAATGTCTTTGCATCTGTTCTGGGCACGAACAAAGGTGTTATGATTTTCACGCCATCGTCGGCGACGATAGGCAAGATGTTTAGAAGCAACAGCTTCTTTGCATTTTCGGTCAAATCAAGGCTTGCCGTGGAAGGACATTTCTTCGAAAAAGGAATGTAAGCTTCCATACCAGTCAAAATAACATCGGAAACCTCCCTGGCGCAGTCAGATGGGTCGTCAGAACGAAAACAAACGTCTAACCAAGGAAAAGTTCCAAAATATTCCATGAGATCTTCCCATTTAGTAGATCTGTAGTGCCAAATCTTGCGCGGTTTAGGCGCCTCTCTGTCACTGACTGATAGGATACTCGATGTCGTCAATTTATGCTCGGAAGAACCCAACGGCGGATTTACGGTGGCCGTGTAAATCTCCGGATTGGTGGTTAAAAAGTCAGTCAGTCAGTAGAATGTCAGTGTTGTCCGATTTCTAAAATTTAAAATATTCAACGGATTACCGGCTTTCGTTATATTATTGAAACTATAATCTAATAAAGTAAAATTATCGTAAATAGTTTTAGCTAACAGAGAAGAAAGTAAATAACATAAGAAATAGTTGGATATTTTCTAAATCTGTACTTAAATAAGTTATACATAACCACATAAAACCTGCTATTAAAATTAGCAAGTATACTTGACAACCGAAACGTATCCACAACCTGTTTTACGAGGCTGGTTTGAAAAGTCCGTGCAAAAATAAAAACTACTTATGTGTTTGGGGTAAACCTTTTTTATTTTTCGACATAGTCTCCTTTTAGGCTTATACACTTCGTCCAACGATGTTCTAGTTTGTTGATCCCTTCCGAATAATAGGATTTGTCCAAGTCTGCAAAATATCCATTAGTGTCTGCAATCACCTCCTCATTTGGATAAAATCTTTGTCCCGCCAGCCATTTCTTCAAATTGGGGAACAAATAGTAGTCCGAGGGAGCCAAGTCTGGAGAATAGGGGGGATGTGAAACGAGTTGGAATTCTATTTCCATTAATTTTGAGACCACAACTGCTGAGGTGTGTGCTGGTGCGTTGTCGTGATGGAAAAGGACTTTCTTGTGGGCCAATCGCGGGCGTTTTTCTTGCAGCTCGGTTTTCAAACGGTCCAATAACGATGAATAATATTCACCTGTAAGAGTTTTATCCTTTTCCAGATAGTCGATGAGGATTATCCCTTGCGAATCCCAAAAGACAGTCGCCATAACCTTTCCGGCTGAAGGAACGGTCTTCGCCTTTTTTGGTGCAGATTCCCCCTTGGTAAACCACTGTTTAGATTGTTGTTTGGTCTCAGGAGTATAGTAATGTATCCATGTTTCATCCACAGTGACGAAACGACGCTTAAAGTCCTCCGGATTCTTCTGGAACAGCTGCAAACCATCCTTGCAATACTTCACACGATTCCGTTTTTGGTCAAGCGTGAGCAATCGCGGCATCCATCTTGCGGATAGCTTTCTCATGTCCAAATGTTTATGCAAAATATTATGTACCCGTTCAGTCGAGATGCCCACAGCACTAGCAATCTCACGCACCTTAACTCTTCTGTCATCCATCACCATATCATGGATTTGATCAATGATTTCTGGAGTCGTAACCTCCACAGGCCGTCCAGAACGTTCAGCGTCACTTGTGCCCATATAGCCAGTCCGAAAATTTTGAAACCACTTATAAACTGTTCTAATCGAAGGTGCAGAGTCACCATAATGTTTATCAAGCTTCTCTTTAGTCTCCTGAGGCGTTTTGCCTTTCATAAAGTAATGTTTAATCACCATAGGAAATTCTTTTTCGTCCATTTCTTGAAAATCACTCGACTTCCTTGATTCACACGAATGCCAAACACAAAGAAATAGACCAATATGGCTGAAACTTGGTGTGCGTTCATTCAAGAGATGCTACTAACTAAACATGACCTCGATACGCGCCGGTGGTGCCATCTCTCGGACTTTGCGCGGACTTTTCAAACCAGCCTCGTACTAGCAGAACACGTACAATCATCCAGGATTTTATCGGCTCCGCACAGGGGTACGATAACTTTTTCCATAAGACTTACTTGAAAAGCCGTTTTCTACTTGCCGAACTCATTGAAGATTCTTATGGATCATTAATTTGGCGGAACTTGATGTTATGAATATGAACTCTCTCTATGGGAACTGTATATACCAGGGGTCGGCAACCTTTTAACTAAGGGGTGCCAGTTTTCATCCATACAACATTTTGCGTGCCGACATAGGTACTTACTACAAGTAAAATTAACAAAAATTAACTTAAATTAACTTAAAATATTGCTTTTAGAAGGTTTAATTACAAAAAATTTTTAACATTTAACAAATAATTTTATTATACTAGTCCTAGGACCTAGTGTGAACCCTGTGCTTGAAGTTCTTTAGAGAGTTTTCTTATATCCGGTTCATGTCTGGTTATTTTCAGTGTCACACATGCTTCCGAGTTGTCTGTTGTCAGCCTGCTTCGGTACGGGTTTAAAATCACTCTCATATGGGAAAAAAGTTGTTCACAGATATAGGATGATTCGAAAGCTGTAAGCATGGCAAACGCTACTTTCTTAAGACAAATAAATTTCTCTGGTAAACTCATCCAACAACTGAGTATCTCGTTTGAATGGTTCTGGCAGTCACCTTCTAATACCCTCCTTAATTCTACAAATTTCGTGTTCCATAACTCGGAGTTTTTAAATTCAATGTATTGAAGATCAAAATCATTAATGTCCATCCATAAGAAAAGAGATATGTCAAAGCAACTGCTGGAGAAATCCATTAAATCTGGTTTGATTAAAAAAGCGAACATAGGGCCATGTTTATCAAAATCCTGACCCCTCTCGATAAACTCCTTTTTTAAATTAGTCATATATTTAAGAATTTCGTCTATTAGTGCACCATCGTCGACACTGGATATATAAGTTTTTAAATTTGGAAAATATTTATATGTGTTTGTAGTAATATCGCTGATAAATAAATCTATTTTTAATTTGAATGATTTCCAGGATTCGTATAAATCTAGAACTGTTTTGCCTGAACCTTGTAACTTTAAGTTGAGTTCACTGAGATGGTTTGTAATATCAGTAAGAAACATTAACATACAGATCCAGTTCTTATCTTCTAGTTCAGGATAAGCATCCACTTGATTTTTTTCCAACAAGAACGATTTAATTTCGCCCAGACATTGCACAAATCTAGAGAGTACTTTACCACGGCTGAGCCAGCGCACATTATTGTGCAATGGTATATCTGAATATGCATTTTCTAATTCCTGCAGAAACGCCTTAAATTGTCTATGGATCAGTGAAGAACGACCGACAATGTAGTTAACTATTTTAACCACCCTATCCATCACGGATTTTAAACTTCCAGCGGAGATTTTAGCGCACAAACTCTCTTGGTGAATTATGCAATGAAAATTCAAAACTGATCGACCCATGCGTTCAATAAGAAGAGAAATAAATCCTTTATGTCTCCCAATCATAGCAGGAGCGCCATCTGTCGTTACGCAAAATTTTATTTAAATCAATGTTCCGCTTTTCAAAATGTTTAACAAATTCTGAAAATATATCTCCTCTTGTAGTTCCCTGCAATGGGAGCAGACAAATCAGCTCTTCATACACACTGCCATCGTCGAAGTATCGCGCAACGATTGCCAGACGGGCAATGTCATTAATATCGACACTCTCATCCAATGCTACACTAAATACAAAACTCCGTTTGATAGCGTCTCTCTCTGCTGTTTTTGGACATTTTGTGTTATTTCGGTAATTCGTCTCTCGATGGTCCGCGTTCATGCCGGTATATCCCTAATCCTGGCCAATATTGTATCCTTATTGGGCAAGTCGTCGAATAAAATCTCGCCAGTACTCAAAAATGTTTGCTTCATAAATTCTCCGTCAGTGAACGGCCTACCCTTTTGTGCCAACGATTGTGCAATTTTGAAACTGTATTCAGTTATCAGATTTTTTCCTTGGAAAACTTTGCTAAAGAATGTTGACTGTTTTTCGTATTGTTTACTTGCTCTTTGTATTGTTATCTTTAAATGACGATTCATGTTTTATCTGGAAATCCCGTTGAACACTAGATGTCCGGAAAACTACGCTTTCCCGACATAGGACACAAATGGCCCGATCGTTTTGCTGTACAAAACCGTAATCTGTTGTCCATGAAGTTTGAAATGATCGAACGTCTACCTTCTGTTTCTTCGCGGCCACAACGCAACGTAATTTTAATTTTTAAACTTTTCGACGACTATTGACTGGAACGGATGTTACTTCTATACTAAATGATCCAAACGTGTAGCCACTTGCTATATATAGAAAAATAATGTTTCCAGAAAATTACAATAATTACGTTTATTAAATTTCTTAGAACAAAAATTATTATCTACAACGCGCCCATTGCAATCAAAGGGCCGCCTAGAAGTTAAATCTAACAAAAACTAAAGTTCGGCAATATAAAAAGAGTTGCGGCGTGCGTCGGAACGATTGAAGTCAAGTCAAACAAAAACCGCCTTATAGCGGCTCTTTTGATCTGAATTGAGGACGTTTATTTGTGTTTTTGTCTAGGCTTATATTTTGAGGCTTGCCGTCTTTAATACTTGCCGAAATTAAAGCCAAACCAATGCATTCAGTAAAATTATAAATTACAAAATATATATTTTGTAGTTTTTTTAAATAATAATACTAGTGACCTATATAATATATCGTTTTGTTTGTATCGTATTTACTTAATTTCGAAACATGTCACAGATTACAGAATTAATGTGTAAACTTTGAATAGGTACGTGTGCCATTCAAAATTGCTTGGCGTGCCAGAGATGGCACGCGTGCCATAGGTTGCCGACCCCTGGTATATACTAACGAAGATTTAAAGGTCAATAGAGAGATTTTCCAACGCTTATTTTTTACATGTCTTTGTCTTTATCGTTATAACAAGCATGCGCAGTATAAACCCGAAGGAATTGCAAGGTTAGGTTAGTATTCATCTTCTATAAACTTTTTTCATACACTTCATGGTTAAGCACACCGGTTATAAGTATTAAAATTCTCAATTAAAGTTATGTCTAGCAGGTTTCTATCACTTCCTTCAATATTTCCAAGGTAATACGAAGGTGCGATAAGTAAAATTTCATTTGCAATTAGCACTACACATACTATAATACCATCGTGACAAAGATTGTAAAATTCCAACATAATCTGAGCATTAATTAACTGTTGTCAGTGTAATTTCCAATAAAAGATTATCATTTCAATTTTACTGCATTTTCTTAGTAGTTTGTATACCTAAGTAGGAAAAAAAACAGGCTCTATAATAGCGATAAGAATAACGAACTTCAAATAACCTCTCATATAAGTTCCTAAATAAGGGAAATCGATATCCATAAAGATTTCTCTTATTTTGTTTCAATATTGCGCAAACTCCAAATTATATTTAATCTCTTCCCTTTATTAGACCAGGCGAAATCGGCGCCATCGTTGGAAAAAATTTTCTAATTGAATTTTTTTTCATAACCTTCTCCAGGAGATGCCCCTGAAAGAGGATCAACATGTTGCCGGGCGGTAACCTGGTCCGAATTTGTTTAAACAAATTTTTTTTAAACAAAGTCCAAAAATTGAAATTTTCGCCCCGGAACAAGTTTTTTTAGGTAAATTGGACCATTTTGAACAAAAAATGTCTCTTGTGAATTTTCTCTAAAATGCGCCGTTTTCGAGATATCGGCGATTTTAGGTGCGAGAAAACGCGAAAAAATGGCCACTTTCACCTCCCAATATCGGGGTCAAAAATTAAAATTTTCAATGTTGCCAAGTGTCCAAATTAAGGTTTGAGATCTCCTCTACAAATTACCGTAAAAAATATTGCAATATCTTCATTTTTAAATATTGTTTTTTAACAGTTAACAAATTGCGTTCGAGCGCCCGCGGCTGCATCGAAACTGTATACATAGATATATACGCAACGCCCGTACGTAGGCGCACGGAACTGTATACGCACTGCGATGCTCTATAAAGCTTTGTTTCTTGATTTCTTATTAAAATTAATATATTTGAAAAGTATGTAAAAAATATTTATTTATTAAAGAGTAATTGTTATATCAAATTTAATTATTATAACAAATGAATATAAATAAAAATTCAATATTCGATTAGGATGGTAGAAGAATTAAAACAATTTTATGAAATATAACTTATATATATTTAATAGAATTTTCGCAAATATTTAAATTACACCCACACATGAGTATACAACTTACGTTGTTGCTTTTGCAATTACATGCATTAGTTTTACAATTTTTTGTACATTTACATTGCCTAATTAACGAATCTGGTATCGAATTTTTTAACATGAATTTGGGTAACAATTCACCTGTTTCTATAGTGTAACCAAATTCTGTTGCATCTAAATGTCGATACCGAGAATACAATGACATTTTCCATATGTACGTTTGTAGTGAAGCTCGTGAAATGTGCAATTTTAAAGCAAGAAATGAATAAACTATTAAAGTGTCCGACTCTTATTTAAGCAATAGCATGTTTGAACTTTTGCATGATACTTCACGTTACAGCGAGTTGCAGCGCGTATACAGTTCCGCGCGCCTACGTACGGGCGTTACGTATATATCTATGTATACAGTTTCGATGCGGCCGCGGGCGCTCGAACGCAATTTGTTAACTGTTAAAAAAAAACAATGTTTAAAAATAAAGATATTGCAATATTTCCTACGGTAATTTGTAGAAGAGATCTCAAACTTTAATTTGGACACTTGGCAACATTGAAAATTTTAATTTTTGACCCCAATATTGGGAGGTGAAAGTGGCCATTTTCGCGTTTTCTCGCACCTAAAATCGCCGATATCTCGAAAACGGCGCATTTTAGAGAAAATTCACAAGAGACATTTTTTGTTCAAAATGGTCCAATTTACCTAAAAAAACTTGTTCCGGGGCGAAAATTTCAATTTTTGGACTTTGTTTAAAAAAAATTTGTTTAAACAAATTCGGACCAGGTTACCGCCCGGCAACATGTTGATCCTCTTTCAGGGGCATCTCCTGGAGAAGGTTATGAAAAAAAATTCAATTAGAAAATTTTTTCCAACGATGGCGCCGATTTCGCCTTGTCTATATTACTACACAAGCTCCAAACGGTGGGCGCATGCTTCAAATAAAGATAATCAAAATAAGCGTTCAAAAATCTCTCTAATATCCCGAAAAAACATGAGTTTGTAGGTTAGGAAAGAATAAAAAATTCGACCAATAAATTTACCATTACATAGATATAAGAGAACTCTAAGTTTCCGAGCGTAAAATAATGTACAAAAATACATCGAAAATTTAATAAACCTGTCAGCGTTGATCCTCTTTTTATCAAATAAATATTTTTTTGTTTCACAGAAGCCCTATTGCAAAAAGCCGCGACTGTAATGGAGACAAATATTTATATTCATGTGTAATATAGTTAGTTTATATATATATATATATATATATATATATATATATATATATATATATATATATATATATATATATATACGAGGCTGGTTTGAAAAGTCCGTGCAAAAATAAAAACTACTTATGTGTTTGGGGTAAACCTTTTTTATTTTTCGACATAGTCTCCTTTTAGGCTTATACACTTCGTCCAACGATGTTCTAGTTTGTTGATCCCTTCCGAATAATAGGATTTGTCCAAGTCTGCAAAATATCCATTAGTGTCTGCAATCACCTTCTCGTTTGAATAAAATCTTTGTCCCGCCAGCCATTTCTTCAAATTAGGGAACAAATAGTAGTCCGAGGAAGACAAGTCTGGAGAATAGGGGGGATGTGAAACGAGTGGAATCCTATTTCCATTAATTTTTGCGACCACAACTGCTGAGGTGTGAGCTGGTGCGTTGTCGTGGTGGAAAAGGACTTTCTTGTGGGCCAATCGCGGGCGTTTTTCTTGCAGCTCGGTTTTCAAACGGTCCAATAACGATGAATAATATTCACCTGTAATAGTTTTACCATTTTCCAGATAGTCGATGAGGATTATCCCTTGCGAATCCCAAAAGACCGTCGCCATAACCTTTCCGGCTGAAGGAACGGTCTTCGCCTTTTTTGGTGCAGATTCCCCCTTGGTAACCCATTGTTTAGATTGTTGTTTGGTCTCAGGAGTATAGTAATGTATCCATGTTTCATCCACAGTGACGAAACGACGCTTAAAGTCCTCCGGATTCTTCTGGAACAGCTGCAAACCATCCTTGCAACACTTCACACGATTCCGTTTTTGGTCAAGCGTGAGCTTTCTCATGTCCAAATGTTTATGCAAAATATTATGTACCCGTTCAGTCGAGATGCCCACAGCACTAGCAATCTCACGCACCTTAACTCTTCTGTCATCCATCACCATATCATGGATTTGATCAATGATGTCTGGAGTCGTAACCTCCACAGGCCGTCCAGAACGTTCAGCGTCACTTGTGCCCATATGGCCAGTCCGAAAATTTTGAAACCACTTATAAACTGTTCTAATCGAAGGTGCAGAGTCACCATAATGTTTATCAAGCTTCTCTTTAGTCTCCTGAGGCGTTTTGCCTTTCATAAAGTAATGTTTAATTACCACACGAAATTCTTTTTCGTCCATTTCTTGAAAATCACCCGACTTCCTTGATTCACACGAATGCCAAACACAAAGAAATAGACCAATATGGCTGAAACTTGGTGTGCGTTCATTCAAGAGATGCTACTAACTAAACATGACCTCGATACGCGCCGGTGGTGCCATCTCTCGGACTTTGCACGGACTTTTCAAACCAGCCTCGTATATATATTTATTATTATTATTTTTACCAATAATACATTGCATGTTTGTTTTTATACAACCGTCACAGTATTTTTTACCTGATTTCATTTGATTGATTTTATTTAAATATATCATTTTTTGTCGTTAGTCCCGTTCTCCTCGAAATGTTCAAAATATTTACCGTTGACTGCCTATTTTCAGGTCGACAATTACCTTCAAAGTTTCTGATCAATTGTGAAACTTAAGGAAGTTGGAAAATTATTTTTTTTTTATTTGCAACAACTTTAACAATTAATTATTAAACAGTGTTTTCGATTCGCACCTTTTTTTGAAACGGAAGTTGGAAAATTAATACTTCATAGCCTCTGGATCAGTCGTTCAAATTCAGTCGATTCGAGCGGATATTTTAAAGTTAATTACGAAAAGATTAAACAATATTAAACTTTTTTAAAGGTCATTTAGAAAAAAGAAACGTGTGGGTGTGCAGAATTTATTCTTAGGTAAAAAAAGGTTTTACGATAAAAAAAACTTTTTTTTAATTCTTTAAAAATATTGATACCCTCTTTTAGTATTTCGTACCAAAATTGAAACACGGAACACTTATGGACTCACTTAGGTGTCACACAGCCGATTTTCTCCGAAACTATTTGATATGTGGCGTCCCGTGGCTCCGTGGTGTAGCACTTGCTTGCAGTGCAGAAACTCTCGGGTTCAATCCCGGCGGGTTGGTATACTTTTATTCAAGTATATATGGCCCGGCCACGTACATAGGTAGTAATAACGTCCGTGGCAGCACTACCGCGTTGTCTAAAAAGGTGCCGTGAAATACAAAAAAGTATGTTTCGGCACTTAGATGACGTTGGCGGGTATTACGATATTCCGGTCGGTATTCTCAGGATATGAAAAAAGGGTAATATCCCTACTCAGGCAGGGAAGTGAACGATAAAAAAAAATAGAAAGTTGACATTTGTCACAAACATAGGAATTGATAGCTGAGTAGTTTTGTCTCATTAGAGAGTTGAATTTTGACTTAAGGGGTTAGTTTTAGTTGGTGAAATCGGAAGTGAAAATTGTTTTTTCAAAGTCAAATCAAGCTTGTGAAAACACGAGTTCAAAAATGTTGTAATATTCGCGCAAACTTTTCTTTATATTATTATAAAAAATTACCAAAAATCGCTGTCCCCACTGATCATTTTATACCTCCATAACATTTTTTTATTTTAGGGCCTTAGGCCACTGTAGAGGCATGAAAATGAACTAACTTTTAAACATTTTTTTTGGGATTGCAAAAAAAAAAATATTTAAAAAATGAACTATACTATATAGCCCCCAATACATATGTATTGAGGGCTAGAAATATATTTTACAAAATGGCGGCACAGTGCAACTTTTTAAAAGATAATTTAAAAAAAAAACGGCTCGGGGGCTTGCACATCTTGAGTAAATTTAATTCTGTAACAAAGAAAAATTTTGCTTAATCTACATGTAAATAGCTAGAGAAGTATAGCCTGTCCCAAAATATAAGATCTTGATTTTTGCCGTTTTAAGGGGACAATATAAAAATTATGACCTTTTGTTTATGATAGGTTGCATTCATTAACGAAAATAAAAAAATTATAAGTGTTTTTGGAGATGTTTATTTATAGATGCATGTAAAAACAAGTCCATAGTCCAAACTAAAATCTTTAATGTTTTTTGCAGATAATAGTAGATAATTTGAAACCCAGCCCTTTTCAGGTCCAGCATGCAAAATGGTTATGCGTTTACCTTTATTCGAAGGTGCGTTAGTTTGACATTTTGTACTGCTGTCAACCCACCCTTTTTGCACAGTGTCATGGGTATCGAGCCATGTTTCGTCAAGGTAAATTATTGGCCAATTCTCTGATCGATACTATTTAATTTCTGGTAAATAAGTATGTGGCAAGATTCGTAATCTTTGTGACTCCATCACTACTGGCTTTTTTGTTGATTTTTCGGAACGTGAATCCCATTCTTAAAAGAATTCTGTGAAGGGTTGACCGGCCACAATGTATATTGGTCCGGTCTTGCACCAGTCTTAATTTTATTTTGTCTAGTGTCGGCACCAACTGCTCTTCATACATAGAATATATTTTCCTCCTGATGACGTCTTCTTCACATGCATTTGAAAATCTTTCCGTTTTTTCTTGTTCCTGAGTGATGGTTTTCCTACATTACCCTTTGTTTATTCAAATGTTTTTTTACCAAACTGTCGTAAACATTTTTCACTATTTCTTTAGCGTCAACTGATAAATGTTTTCTCTTGCGATAGCCACTATTGCAATTTTCCCACGGACGCCACATAATTAAAAAAGAACCGTTACGTTGTAAGTTGTAAGTAAAACTAAAAATAAAAATAATAAAAAGTATCTTTCGAATATTAATGGGGACCTGTGGTCATTAGGCCTATATTATCAAATACTTAAAGGGCTCCAAGCCGGTTGCCATGTAGTAAATATATAGGTAAAAATAGATCCAATATGATTGCAGGCGCAAGTGAGAGCGGTATACAAAGCAGGTAAAATAAAAATACCTTTATCCTAATACCTGGCAACTATGCACCAAACCTTACTAGGGTCGTTTAGTGCCCCATTGAAAAAGCAAAAAGGTAGGATCTTATATCTTGGGATTTATCATACGTAGGATATTTTTAAAATATTGGTATTTCAAAATATGGCAAGCTTTTGAAAAAAAAAATCTCAATTTTCGTGGAAAAAATTGTTAGAAATTGATTAATAACTATTGCAATTTTTCATAGTTCGTAAAAATCCTAAGTATTTCTCTTCAGAATTTCATACAGAAGCTACAGTTAAAATTTGAAGTCAATCGGATAAAAATTGTGTGAGTTCTGCTGCAAGCTGATTTCTAGCCCTCAATACATATGTATTGGGGGCTATATAGTATAGTTCATTTTTTAAATATTTTTTTTTTGCAATCCCAAAAAAAATGTTTAAAAGCTGGTTCATTTTCATGCCTCTACAGTGGCCTAAGGCCCTAAAATAAAAAAATGTTATGGAGGTATAAAATGATCAGTGGGGACAGCGATTTTTGGTAATTTTTTATAATAATATAAAGAAAAGTTTGCGCGAATATTACAACATTTTTGAACTCGTGTTTTCACAAGCTTGATTTGACTCTGAAAAAACAATTTTCACTTCCGATTTCACCAACTAAAACTAACCCCTTAAGTCAAAATTCAACTCTCTAATGAGACAAAACTACTCAGCTATCAATTCCTATATTTGTGACAAATGTCAACTTTCTATTTTTTTTATCGTTCACTTCCCTGCCAGAGTAGGGATATTACCCTTTTTTCATATCCTGAGAATACCGACCGGAATATCGTAATACCCGCCAACGTCATCTAAGTGCCGAAACATACTTTTTTGTATTTCACGGCACCTTTTTAGACAACGCGGTAGTGCTGCCACGGACGTTATTACTACCTATGTACGTGGCCGGGCCATATATACTTAAATAAAAGTATACCAACCCGCCGGGATTGAACCCGAGAGTTTCTGCACTGCAAGCAAGTGCTACACCACGGAGCCACGGGACGCCACATATCAAATAGTTTCGGAGAAAATCGGCTGTGTGACACCTAAGTGAGTCCATAAGTGTTCCGTGTTTCAATTTTGGTACGAAATACTAAAAGAGGGTATCAATATTTTTAAAGAATTAAAAAAAAAGTTTTTTTTTATCGTTAAAACCTTTTTTTACCTAAGAATAAATTCTGCACACCCACACGTTTCTTTTTTCTAAATGACCTTTAAAAAAGTTTAATATTAAGGATGTCATTTTTTGGATTTCAGCTGATGAAACTACCGACAGTTGTGGTCGCTATATTGCGAATTTAATTGTGGGTGCATTAAGATTAGATTAATGAGGGTATTAAAAAAAATATTTCCTGAATCTTGAATGAACGAATGAAAGAGTGTTTATATTTCTCTCAGATGCTGCTCCCTCTATGATCAAGGCAGCCAAAGTCCTCCAAGTATTTTATCCAAATTTAATTCATGTGACGTGCTTTGCTCACGGAGTCCATCGATTCGCTGAAGAAGTACTATCCACGTTTGGAAATGTCAATAAACTAATTTCATCAGCAAAGAAAGTGTTTCTTAAGGCACCTGCTAGCAATAACGCCTATAAAGAAAAACTGCCAAATGTGCCTTTACCTCCCGAACCAGTGGTAACGCGATGGGGAACATGGATTGAAGCTATACTATTTTACAATGAACATTTCGAGGTCATCAAAGGTGTAGTAAATGACTTCGTTAGTGCAGAGGCTATGGCAGTTCGTCAATCCAAGGAAGCATTTAACGATTCTGATATTAAAAAAAACATAGCTTTGATTAGCACTCACTTTTCCCACATACCTGCGGATATTAAAAAGCTTGAAACTCGAGGTTTGGCGTTGACTGAATCAATTCAGTTAATGAATAAAATCCGTCAAATAAACTCCACATTGCCAGATGTATTCCCGCGTAGAGTTAAAGAAAAGTTTGAAAACATTTTGTGCAATAACCCAGGCTTTGAACCTTTGTGTCAAATTGATAGTTTTATTAATGGGACGGGTGAACTTTTGCCAGAAACAATAAGTGCTAACATAGCACCCAAATTTGAATACTGCCCAGTTACCTCAGTGGATGTGGAACGGTCTTTTTCCACTTATAAAAATATTTTAAGTGATCGAAGACACAATCTTACTACCCAACATTTGGAACAATACCTTATTGTTTACGTGTATAAGAATACAAATGTTAAATAATTTTAAAAAATGTTAAATAATTGTTAATTAAATTTAAACATCGTCGATAACTTGTTAATTTTATGTTGATTTTGAAATAAAAAACTAAAAATTACTACTTTTATTATTATTTAATATTGCATATTTTGACCCTTTTCATGCATATTTTAAGCATTTTTCATGCATATTTGCGTACATATTTCAAGATTTTTATGTTGCATATAATCCGATCTCTAGTAATACCTATACATAATAAAAACCGCAGATTGGACAAATTATGCTTTACTCTACAACTCCCACAAAATAATTTTAGTTTACTTCCAAAATCATTTATGCCGATACAAATAACATTATCCTAACAGTCCACAATAGTTATCACGGCTACACCAAGTACTTTATTGTTGCATTACACACGGGTTATGCTAACCATGTTACCAGCATTAGGAGCGATTAGCAAGCCCACAGGCAGTCATAGCTCCTGATGATGCGGACATGCTTAGAAAGACACGTGTCGAGTATAAAATAAAATGTGCCAAAAATTCCAAGATGTAGTATAAAAATAAAACATAATTTGAATTTTAATGTATTTTCTTAGTACCTTGTACACATAAATAGAAAAAAAACAGGCCCTACCATAATAAGGATAAAAAATAACGAACCTCTCAAGTAACGGGGATTGTTATCCATTAAAGGAATTCTTATTTTGTTTTAATACTGCGCAAGCTTCAAACGGTAGGGTCCAATTAGATGAAACTGTTAAAGATTGCGCATCTTTCAAATAACAATGAGAACAGAGTCTTTATATTTAATTTCTTTCCTTTAATTTTGCGCAAGCTTAAAATAAAGGTAACGACGAAGGCGTGCCAAATAATCGTGGAAAGATCTGTTTTATATAGATGTGGAAATATGCTAAAGTATATTAAAAAAAAACGGTTGCGACTTGCTTTATCGGATCGTATGAAATTACGTATTTAGGGCGCTTCGGAATTTTTACTATCATAGTAAAAATGAGACCTATATTTACGATGTGCTTTCCAAATGTGATAATAGAGGGCGCCTGTAATGTTTTTCACCATAGTGTTGGTACAACCGTTGAATCCATGCGGTTTACAGTACGTTAGACGCATGCGCTGCAAGTTCGAGTACAGGCTGTAAAAAAGAAATTTTGCAATTTTTTTTAGAATTCAATTTTGTTTTTATAATAATCAAGTGAATTATAGAGTTTATTGTGGCAAAAATGCACGAAAAGCTCCACGTGGTCCGCAAGAAGGAGCAACGCTTCAACGAGGCGGCCACTGAATAAACAGAGGTGGAAACGGAGTCGGAGGGAGTCAGCACATCTGCGAAAAAATTAAAATCATCCGACAAATTCCTCCACATCCACAAGAAGGACAGAAGACGAAGAAAATACCAATTTAGAAGGTCACTTATATTTTGCCGGGATCTCAGATTAATGGTAAAAATTTTTTATTATAGCATTTTTCAATTTTAAAAGCTAGAAATCAGTAGTTGAAACTTTAAGCGCGTGTATCTCAAAACTATGTGTTTCAAATCAGCTTGCAGCAGAACTCACACAATTTTTATCCGATTGACTTCAAATTTTAACTGTAGCTTCTGTATGAAATTCTATGCTATGTTAGCACTTATTGTTTCTGGCAAAAGTTCACCCGTCCCATTAATAAAACTATCAATTTGACACAAAGGTTCAAAGCCTGGGTTATTGCACAAAATGTTTTCAAACTTTTCTTTAACTCTACGCGGGAATACATCTGGCAATGTGGAGTTTATTTGACGGATTTTATTCATTAACTGAATTGATTCGGTCAACGCCAAACCTCGAGTTTCAAGCTTTTTAATATCCGCAGGTATGTGGGAAAAGTGAGTGCTAATCAAAGCTATGCTTTTTTTAATATCAGAATCGTTAAATGCTTCCTTGGATTGACGAACTGCCATAGCCTCTGCACTATCGAAGTCATTTACTACACCTTTGATGACCTCGAAATGTTCATTGTAAAATAGTATAGCTTCAATCCATGTTCCCCATCGCGTTACCACTGGTTCGGGAGGTAAAGGCACATTTGGCAGTTTTTCTTTATAGGCGTTATTGCTAGCAGGTGCCTTAAGAAACACTTTCTTTGCTGATGAAATTAGTTTATTGACATTTCCAAACGTGGATAGTACTTCTTCAGCGAATCGATGGACTCCGTGAGCAAAGCACGTCACATGAATTAAATTTGGATAAAATACTTGGAGGACTTTGGCTGCCTTGATCATAGAGGGAGCAGCATCTGAGAGAAATATAAACACTCTTTCATTCGTTCATTCAAGATTCAGGAAATATTTTTTTAATACCCTCATTAATACACACATCACAAATCTGGCGATCGTAGAAAGATTTGAAGAAGGCTCTAATCTTAATGCACCCACAATTAAATTCGCAATATAGCGACCACAACTGTCGGTAGTTTCATCAGCTGAAATCCAAAAAATGACATCCTTAAGTTCATTACGTATTTCTTCCAGAACATGTTGGTAAATTGTTGGTATGTCATTTTTACGCAGTGTTGATTCGTCTGGTATTTTTTGATTCAAGCAATATTTTCGCAGAAAATCTTTGAATGTAGGATTTGCTTCACATAAATCCATGCTAAAGTGGTTTTTTTGTTTGCCTATAGAAGTGGAATCACGGCTACTTGTTGCTGTTATAAGTTGTTGTCGTGGGCCTTTTTTTTTGCAATCCTGCGATATGAAGACTTGTCTTGACATGCTGGTCAATTTGAAACTTTCTGTGCACGAAACATTTTTCTCGCAAACTCGACAATATAAAACATTTCCGTCGTATGTAGATGTTCCAAGATAATCAGCTACCCACGAAGAGACACATTTTTTTGCGGGTGGCATGGTACACGTTAAACTTTAACACAGCACGTTAAAAATTGCAAAAAGACTACACTGATGTAAGTGCGTCAACAATAATGTTAAAACTGATATCTTGTTTTAAAATAAAAATTGTTTATTTGATCCACGCTTAAACAAATATTCTTAGAAATTAACTGCTTATCACTTAATATCCCGACCAAGAAATAAAGGAATAAAATACCGTCGTAATTTTGGGTATTCTCTTGGCACTATACCCTAATCGATGTTTAGGCTATTGCAGGTAATGTCCCGGCGATAAGATCGGTTCGAGACGGCGACATTAACAATACCCTGAGCAATTCAATTGCCTAGTAATACCAAGAAATATTTTAAATATTGGAAAAATATGCATCATTTCTAGATTTTGGGTAAAATATGCAATAATCGGTGAGAATGGTCTAAATATGCAAATGCATATGAAAATATGCAAATGCATGTAATCCCGTCTCTAGGTATTACACATACAATCTACTAAATGTATATTTGGTACAGCAAGGGATGTATTTATTTAACGATATCGCCGCGATATTTTGATCTGTTTTTTTTTTAAACCTTATTTTTATATTTAGTTAGCCCTATAATTGGTAGGTGGAATCTACGGTAATTATTTTTTGAGAGAAATCAAAGATGAAGCACAAAATTGTTAATTTCTCCTGCAAAAAACTTTGTAAACCACTATTCACTTTAAGGTGACTTACAGCAATTTGTGGGGCTTATAGTCTACTAAGGTTAACATTATAAACCAACATTTTTTTTATCAAAAACTGAAATGCAGTTATGGAAATTTCTAAAATTTTCTTTGAACCTATTTTTAGTGTTCCGTACGGAAGACTTATGGGATCACTTCGGTATCTATCCGTCTGTCATACCCGATTTTCTCCGAAACTATTTGACGTATAAAGTTGAAATTTGGCTTAAATATAGGAATTTATGATCTAATTAGAACCGTGTAGTTTTTAAAGTTAAATTTTGACTTAAGGCCTTAGTTTTGGAGGGTGAAATCGGAAGTGAACAATATTTTTTTACCAAGTCATCGAGTGGTGTGTCAAATGAAAGTTTGTGAAAATACAACTTCAAAAAAATATGTATGATATAATACTTGCTCACACTTTGTATTATTTAAAAAAAAATAAAAAACACCCCTGTCCATCTACCTTACCTCGAACAGCCTTCTTTTTAATTCGCTGTCTCCTGACGAAGGTTGGTGTTCCAAATGGCTAATATAGCCCCGAAAAATACTGATCAAAAAAATTGATTGAAAAAATTCTGGAATAGTTTTCATAGAGTGTAGATTGAGCGAAAATTATCACGAGTGCATTACGTTTGTTACGTTGTTGGTATAAAAAAAATACTGAGATGTGGGAAAAGCCGTACAAAATGGTGAAGGCGAATTATTTTTCGTCCATTACGGCACGTCGAGAAAATATTTTTATTTTATTTGTTTATAATTATATATTTAGGCAGTAAATATTTGCTTTCCACTTTTATTACTAGATTCTAGATTGTGCTACTTTAAATTCTCTTATGTTTAGGAAATATTCCAAAACCCTCAGAGCATCTAAGTGGTAAAATCCCCTTAATACAGAATTTTTAAATGGAATATTTATTTAAAATTAATTATTATGTAAATGCGTATCTACACTTGTTACGCAAGTTTTTCTACTGCTTTTCCGTTTGGCAGATAACCTATTTTTTTTTGCATGATAGTTCCCCTTTTTCCATCGTAAGCCATTATTATTTATAAATCACCGTTTTGAACCAATAATCGCAAAAAACCATTCACAAGGGGTAACAAGTATTTTAGAAGATAATACACAACTTTACTCCGCTTGTTCTAATAATTTTGCGCGTCAAATCAAAGTGAAAGCACGTCTGTCGTTGTCGTAAACAACAATGCCAAATTGCTTGGGCGTTACTTAACTAAAGAAGGTTGGCAAATAATGCCTTTTTGTCTTTTTTGTGTTCCATAAGATCACTTCGGTTTCTATCTGTCCGTCCGTTTGTCCGTCCGTCTGTCTGTCTGTCCATCTGTCTGAATTGATGGCCCCATCAGAGCCGTGAGTTAAAATTTTGACTTAAGAAGGGTGAAATCGGAAGTGAAAAAAATTTTTTTTTATTATGTCATCAAGTAGGGTGTCAAATGAAAGCCCGTAAAAACACGAGTTCAAAAATATCTAATGTAAAACTTGCGCACACTTTTCTTTGTATTATTTTTAAAAAATGAAAAAACACCCCTGTCCACTTACCTTACTTCGAACAGCCTTCTTTTTAATTCGCTGTTTCATGACGAAGGTTGGTGTTCCAAATGGCTAACATAGTCCTGGAAACTCGAAAAATACTGAATAAAAAATTTTGAAAAAATTCTGGTATAGTTTTCGTAGAGTGTAGATTGAGCGAAAATTATCACGTTTGTTAATTTACCTGGTATAAAATAAATTCTGAGAAGCAGGAAAATCAGTACAAAATGGCGAAGGCGAATTATTTTTCGTCCATTACGGCACGTCGACAAAATATTTTTGTTTTATTTGTTTATAATTAAATATTTAGGTAGTAAATATTTGCTTTCCACTTTTACTACTAGATTCTAGTTTGTGCTACTTTAAGTTCTCTTATGTTTAGGAAATATTCCAAAACCCTCAGAGGATATAAGTGGTAAAATCCCCTTAATACAGAAATTTTTAAATGGAATATTTATTTAAAATTAATTATTATGTAAATGCGTACCTACACTTGTTTACGCAATTTTCTTCTGCTTTTCCGTTTGGCAGATAACCTATTTTTTTTGAATGATAGTTCCCCTTTTTCCATCGTAAGCCATTATTATTTATAAATCACCGTTTTGAACCAATAATCGCAAAAAACTATTCACAAGGGGTAACAATTATTTTAGAAGATAATACACAATTTTACTTCGCTTGTTTTTTATAATTTTGTGCGTCAAATCAAAGTGAAAGCACGTCTGTCGTTGTCGTAAACAACATTGCCAAATTGCTTGGGCGTTACTTAACTAAAGAAGGTTTGCAAATAATACCTTTTTTCGTTTTTTTTGTGTTCCGTATGGAACACTAATAAGATCACTTCAGTGTGTCCGTCTGTCTATCTGTCTGTCCATCTGTCTGAATTGATGGCCCCATCAGAGCCGTGAGTTAAATTTTGACTTAAGGGGGGTGAAATCGGAAGTGAAAATTTTTTTTTTACCATGACCTACATCAAGAAGGGTGTCAAATGGAAGCTTGTAAAAACACGGGTTGAAAAATATATATAATATAAAACTTGCGCACACTTTTCTTTGTATTACTTTTAAAAAATCACGAAAAATCGTTTTTTTTTTTTTTTTTTCCGCCCCCCTTATCTCGAAAAGTACTGAACAAAAAATTTTGAAAACATTCTAGAATATTCTCCATAGGGTGTAAATTGAACGAAAATCATCACGAGCGCATTACCTTTAATAATTTATCTGGCATTTCAAGGTCATCAATTTACAGTAAAGATCGGAAAAAAACTCACAAAACACCCCAAACTCATTTGGGGTGTGTTTTGTGAAGTCATTGATTATTTTATGTCTCCGTAACAAAAATGTTTATTTTAAAAGCAATCAACGTACGGAACACTAATTGCGCCAGTCCATCTTGCATATGACCAGTTAGTTTTTTTTTTATATTTTAATTTGAACTGTACATAAAAATTATATATTTTAAAGCGCTAAATTTCCGTGCCTGGGGTGCTATTTGCTTAATTTTTTTAAAATTTTGTATTAACGGAAATATTTCCCTAATTCTTTTGAATTGCTTCATTTTAAACGATAATCTGCAAATAGCACCCTGTACCAAAAGATTTTATGCCTCATAAAAGAAGAAACGGATCCAAAACTCTAATCGTGCTCAAAACAAAAGTAAAATTGATTTTTTTCGTTTCTCTTTAATACTCTTACCCGATAAATACGTGTCAGAGAAGGATTTCTCCTATGTATGACAATGGTGAATGTTTCAATAATAAAATCTCTGAACCGTGCTCCTAATAAATTGAATTCAAATTGATCACGACCTAATCTTGTGCGACATTTTAATTTTTCTTGTGACTAAAGCCGAAAAAGCTTCTTGAAAGGGTTACATACACCTTGGCGCTGCAAAAAGTATGTATATTAAAAAAATATATATTTTAAAGTGAATAATACAAAAGAAGGGCGATTATATATTTTTATTGTACTTTAAATTATAATTTTATTTTCAAATATGTTTTAAATGTTAACATTATTTTTTATCGGGTTAAATGGGCCACTGATGAGAACTATGGCGCCTTCTTGTCTGTAGGAAAACTTCACAAAAAATAGTCCAATTTACAAAAATAAAAATTATTCTTGTAAAATAACGTTAAAAATTGTCGATGGTTTTTTTTTCAAAAATAAAAAAATTACGGTGTTTCAAACTTTAGTATGTCATTTTCGACCAAAAAATTTACGTTTAATTTTCTATAAAAAATTGTCTATTGGAAAAATTTAAAAAACCTGTCGACATTTTGTAGAAAAAGATTTTTAAGATTTAAAAAAAGTGAAAAAATATTAAAAATTGACTGAGTAATATTGCAGGCAGTGTATGTAGCTGTTCCAATCCGACGCCAGATCACATTTAATACTAATATTAATACTGTAATGGAATAGAATTTAAAAAAAAAAAATTTGAATAATTCTTGGAAGTATAGAGAATAAAAATCCGTAAAAAACGAATTTTGAAAATTCGAGATGTATGTAACTCCATAATATTTCAGATATTATTATTATGAATATTTTTGATTTTGTTATTGTGATCTATTTCTACTTTTTTGCTTATAAAATTTACATTCTATCGGCTTATTTAACTATTTAAGAAGAAGAAGCCATATAAGCAATAATTTTAATCAAACTCCATTTATAGACTATAAAATTCACGTGCACTTTATGACACCTTTTGATACACAAATGTTATAGGATTTTCTGCGTTTTAAAACCAGTTTGACATTTATATTTAAAGTAAAACTGACGCAGTTTATGCATATTTAAGGAATAATTACGTTTTTCCTTGATTAAACCACTTTATAATATTAAAATTTCAACTACTGAAAGTAAATTGTGTAAAATTGAACGACCTTGTGGAGAATTATTTACTCTATTGGATTGAAAAATGTTTACTGGTTATTCTAAAAGCTAAGAAGCTTTCTGTATATTCACACATGAACTGGATTACATTTAAAAGATAAATAAATTAAAATAAAAATCTTTGCTTTTCCGCGAATGCATCTAAAAACTTTCTGAACGTGTCCAATATATTCCTTCTTCTTCACTTCTATGTCGTTGTAGGGCTCAGCTTTTGCGATCGCAGAAAATGTCTTTGAATCTCCATCTGCCATGTAGTACTAGTACTTTATACCTAGTAACTCTTCCGACCTTTAAAACATAGTTACCACGGCGTCGGGCTCCATTGTCCCTGCGCTCCCGTTGTGATTTGCAGAGCACGATGCTTTATGTTCATCAAACCACGATTCATACTCTGCAGTATCCTTAACTTTTTATGACTTTCACATTCGTTGCGGTAACCCCTTTTTACAACAAAGTCCACGACTTTTCCAGTGAAATGTCTAATAAGTGTAGCTACACCAAAGAGAGAGATGAAAATCCTCTTTTCAACCATGTGCCATCGCCAGACACAATTATTTCATCACTACATAATCCAAATTTTTTTCTTTTGGACCTTCTAATTGTTCGTTTTTAGCAGCAAACTTCATTGATGTTGCAGAAACAGTTTTCGTGACTTCTCCGACCCGTGGGGGAGCGGGATAGAATATCTCCCCCGGTATGTTCTGCCTGCCGTAGGAGGCGACTTAAAGAACAACCTAGATGGTAGATGTCCAGATTCCACCAGCATCGCCCAGTATGATACCATCGCATCGGCTTAGGCTGCGTGAAGTTGCTTAACGTTTCGTGGCTGTGCCGATGTCCTGGACTGTGGGACCAAATAGCATGATGAGGTACCTGGATACAAAAAATTCCGGAGGTAAAATAGACCCCTGTTCGGATCTCCGGGTGGGGGCTGGTTCAGGGGCGTCGACATGCATTTCAAAATGGATTTTTGCAACATACGAGATTTAAACACGAACATAAATTCAGCGCACCAAAACCTGCAATCAAATAAACCTCATGTACTCGCTCTCTGTGAAACTAAGGTCAGTTCATCGATCAGCACAGTAAACTATCATTATCCTGGGTACGATCTCTATTCCCGATTTAGGCGTAACTTTGGAATCTGTCTTTATGTCAGAAGCGACCTCTCCTGCCCACGAGAAGAGGCTCTGGAGCCCCCAAACTTTGATGTTATGTGGTTAAAAATAACGACTCAACCAACCACAAGGTTCATCTGTATCCTCTATCGACCACCAAGTGATACTAACTTTAGAACACTTTTCGCTTCCCTTGCAGACACCATCGATCATTTACAAATTAACTATCCAAATACCGAAATTGCCATCCTGGGCGACTTTAATGTCCACAACATCAACTGGCTTAAATATTCAAATACTACCGACGAACAAGGTCGTGAAGCCGAATCATTTTCAATCAGTTGTGGCTTAACTCAGCTTATTGACGAACCAACAGGGATCCCTGATCGAGACGGTGAGTTTGCCAGTCTTCTTGATCTCTTCTTAAACACCAATTCGGACATTTACACAGTCAGCGTAAATCAGCCGTTAGGTTCTTCCGACCATAAATTACTTTCGACATCGAGTGTTCTACCAATCAATGACAGAGAGGCGCCTAAACCGCGCAAGATTTGGCACTACAAGTCGGCTAAATGGGAAGATTTCATGGAATTTTTTCGAACTTTCCCTTGGTTAGACGTTTGTTTTCGATCCGACTGACTGCGCCAGGGAGGTTTCCGATGTTATTTTGGCCGGTATGGAGGCTTACATCCCTTTTTCGAAGAAATGCCCTTCCAACGGCAAACCTTGGTTTGACCGAAAATGCAAAGAAGCTATTGCTTCTAAACATCTTGCATACCGACAATGGCGTGAAAATCCACCATAAATCGTAACACATTTGTTCGTGCCAGCAACAGATGCAAAGAAATTATCGACGAAACCAAGGAGGTACACAATCAACGGATTAGAAACAAACTTCTCGCCTGTCCGATAATTCAAGGTCCTTTTGGTCGGTCGTTAGTCAAAATTTCACCAAATACACCATACCACCACTCACGCGGCCAGATAATTCTATTGCAACGAGACCTGTTGAGAAAGCGAACTTGTTGGCTGAACTCTTTGCTTCATATTCTACTGTCGATTTCCAAGGAAAAACACCACCTACTATTCCCATAGAGCAGTCAAGGATGCCCAATGTTGTCTTCAGACAGCGTATGATAAAGCGTATTCTGATGAAGCTAGACACCAAAAAGGCTTCTCGCGCTGACGGAATACCTGCCATAGTTCTTAAAAACTGTGCGAGGGAACTAACACCAGTTTTCTGTAGACTTTTCAACCTATCCTACAGAAAGGGAATAATTCCTTCCTGCTGGAAATGTGCTACAGTTCAGCCGATACCTAAAAAAGGCAAGAAGACATTGCCAAATAACTACCGACCAATCGCACTGCTTTCAATAATATCGAAAGTCATGGAAAAGGCTATCAATCAGCATCTTCTAAAATATCTTGAAGGATTCAACATTATTAGCGATCACCAATATGGCTTTCGTAAAAATAGATCAACAGGAGATCTTCTGACTTATGTAACACATGTTTGGAACAATGCAATTGAACACTTTAGAGAATCTCGAGCGGTTGCTCTTGACATATCCAAGGCATTCGACCGTGTTTGGCACGATGGGCTGTTGGCTAAGCTACGTGCTTATGGTATGTCGGAAAAGTTCTGTTTGTGGCTCTCATGTTTCCTCAGAGAACGTTCTTTACGAGTGGCAGTCGACGGATTTCTTTCTAACACCTTCACTATCAACGCCGGTGTACCCCAAGGCTCCATACTGTCTCCTACTCTCTTTCTCATTTACATTATCGATCTGCTGGAAAAGACTGAGAATCCAATCTATAGCTTTGCAGATGACAGTACACTTATCTCTTCATTCACTTTGAACGCTCGGACATCGGCTACTCAGACGAATATCCGCAGACAGCAGGAAGTTATTCAACTTAACAAAGACCTGGAAGAAATTCTATTTTGGGGTGACAGTAACCAAGTGGAATTTAACGCTACAAAAACCCAGGCGGCAGTTTTTTCTAAAAACGTTAACGTTGCTGAACCAGACATAGTTATGTCGGGGCACTCCATTCCTCTAACATCGTCACTCAATTTGTTGGGCGTTAATTTGGGAGCAAATATGTCCTGGCATGAACATGTTGCAGGCCTAGCAAGGAGAGCTTCTCAAAAGTTGGGAATATTATTTCAGAAAGCTTTACACTCCACAACAACTGTTAATTCTTTACAAAGCTCAAATTCGACCAACTATGGAATACTGCTTCCATGTTTGGAGCTCCGCTCCCAAACATACACTGCATTTGTTGGATTCTATTCAGAGAAGAGCTGTTCGTCTGATTGGAGACCCGAAACTGACCGTCGGCCTTGATTCGCTGGAACATCGAAGAACGGTTGGCGACTTGAGTCTATTTTACAAGTACTTTCATGGAAAGTGTTCGAAGAATGTGGCCCGCTTAATTCCTCCCAGAGCGGTGTATTTTAGAAGTACACGTCGCGCTAATTCTTCACATCCGTATGAGGTTCAGCTTGTTACTCCTCGTACAACGCTTTTCAAGCAGTCTTTTATATGGAGAACATCATCCCTTTGGAATAATTTGCCCAGGACTGTGTTTCCTACCAAGTACAATCTACAGCGATTCAAGAACAACGTGAATCGCTTTCTCCGCACACGTGTCGCTCCTGTAGCGCTTTAGGGACTTCCCTGTAGCACGTGTGCTAGACCCATAAAAAAAAAAAAAAAAAAATACACATAATCATATCATAAGTTGTTTGGGTGATACAAGTTGGTAGATCCATAAGACCACGAAAAAAGTTGCATAGCCTTCAATCCTTTGCCGTGGAGGCGCATAGTAAATGTAAATCATCTATTTCAGGGATGTCAAAGATACGGCCCGCGGGCCCATCCGACCCTCGGGACGTATCAATAAGACCCGCGATCGCAATGTGTCACAGAAAGAAAAATCATGTTTTTTAGAGCCGTATATTATATACTATATAATTAAATAATTCAGTACATTTTTTTTTATTTGAATCTGGCCCGCCTACACATTCTAAATTTAATATATGGCCCTCTGCAAAATTGAGTTTGACACCTCTGATCTATTTATTTCATATGCCGTTGAGTTGATCAGTGGGGATGAATTTATGCTCTTAATATCTTCATTACACTTGTTACAAAATACAAGTTTAAACCCAAGCCCACGTATACTCTTTTTAACAAATTTCACATCACCACCATATTCTCGGCAAACAAGACACTTAGCGATTCCCAAAAAAATTGCGGCAAAATGAATAATGCAGTACGAAAAACTTTCATCACACGAAACATCCATTGATTGTCCCTGTAATTTTTTCGCGGCTGTATTTGTAAATTGAGTTTCAGACTCCATTACTGCAGCTGTAGGAGGACCTCGCTTCTTCTTCGGACAAATATGTTGTTGATTTTTTTTCCTTTGAGATCAATGGAACGACGTTTCAACATTTTTAAAATTTGCGACAAAAAACACACTTCGAAATACGATAGTCAACTAATGTTAGAATCATAAACACCATTAATGGTTTCAAAATTCTAACGACTTTATTTAAGAACCCGGTTAACAAAAGAAATCTGAAACGCAGCTGCCGAGAGGCGCGGCGTTGAGACAGGTAGCGGTCCCAACCCGACGCCAGGTCACATTTAATGCTGTAACTTTGTAATGGAATGGAATTTCCTTTAATTTTTTTTTTTTGAATAATTATTAGAAGTGTAGACAATAAAAATCCGTAAAAAAAATCGAATTCTTGAACATTCGTGATGTATGTAACCCTGTATCATTAACAACGAAATAATAGTCAGTATAAGCAGCTTCGGTTCGATTCTCTTGTATAAAAGTTTTAACTGGCTGACGATCTTATCAGTACTGAAAAGAATATTATGTCGGTTTAGCGGACTAAGACTCTCAAGTAAGTGCTTTGTTCTTAACATTAAAAATAAACTATAATATTTATATTTGGCTACATACAGAGCTCGTCCTCCAGCCTAAATGAAGAGGCAAATCTTAAACACACAGTAACAATACGAAATATTTCCAAAGCATACATTAGCAAGTGCCTGTAGCTCGGCGCCATCTGGTGTGAAACCGCTAAAACTTTTAAAGAAGAGCAAAAACACCTAAAAATGAGATTTAGTAATATTCTTATTATAAGCAAATAAGAGGGTGGATTGATAAGCTTAGGAAATTTCTACGAAATGGCGGGAAATTTTATTAAGCGGCATGACTATTGGTCAACGCGATTCTTATAACGGTTGAGCTCAAAGTTTCAAACAGATACAGCGCGCAGTTGTTTATTACAAGGTTTCGTCGAAATGGATAAAGCCGGATATCGTACAGTGACAAAGCATTATTATTTAAAAAAGTGGACCGCGGTGCAGATAGGAACTGAACAAGACTTTTCAATCCACCCTCGTAAGGCACTCATACCACTATTGAAAAAATAATATTATAGTAAAAATAGAGTATTAACTCGACTGTTGGATGAATTTTTTCGAAGGAACTCCAAAATACAAATCAATATAAACGGAAACACCGCTCACCCCGGTATAAAGATCTCTTTAGTACTTCACTCCCTATCTCGCGATATTGCGATTTTAAAAAGAATCGTACTTCTGATCCCACCGGGAAGCTGTGTAACTCGTAACCAAACAAAGTAAATATTCTTAGCAGTGTTCCCGTTTACACTAATCTGTATTTTGGAGGTATTGCTAAAGATCCAATAGTGGTATTAGATCTCTATTTTTACAGTTACTGCTATTCGTTCAGTGGTAGTATTGTATTTGCCTATAATAAGGATTAAACACAGCCATGCTATCACAAACATATTTTTTTTTCAATTTATAGTCTTTCAAAACTTCCAAAATATCACTTTTTAGTGTTCCGTACGGAACACTTATAAGATCACTTCGGTGTCTGTCTGTCTGTCTGTCTGTCTGTCTGTCTGTCTGTCTGTCTGTCTGTCTGTCTGTCTGTCTGTCTGTCTGTCTGTCTGTCTGTCTGTCTGTCTGTCTGTCTGTCACACCCGATTTTCTCCGAAACTATTTGACATAGAAAGGTGAAATTTGGTAATAATATAGGAATTGATGGCCTCACCAGAGCCATGTAGTTTTGAGAATTAAATTTTGACTTAAGGGGTTAGTTTTGGGGGGTGAAGTCGGAAGCGAAAAAAAAATTTTTTTACTAGGTCATCGAGTGTGGTGTCAAATGAAAGCTTGTGAAAACACGAGTAAAAATATATATATATAATATTATACTTGCGCGCACTTTTCGTTGTGTTATTTTTAAAAATTCGCGAAATATCGCTGTCCCGGGCCTTATCTCGAAAAGTACTTATCAAAAAATTTCGAAAAAATTCTGGAATATTCTCCACGGGGTGTAGATTGAACGAAAATTATCACGAGTGCATTACCTTTAATAATTTATATGGTATATAAAAAAAAACAAAAATTTCAAGGTCATCAGATTTCAGTAACGATTGGAAACAAACTTTGTTGAAAACTCATTTAGGGTGTGTTTTGTGAAGTCACTGATCATTTTATACCACCGTAACATAAATTTTGACTTAAGGGGTTCGTTTTGAGGGGTGAAATCGGAAGTGAAAAAAATTTTTTTTTACTAGGTCATCGAGTGTGGTGTCAAATGAAAGCTTGTGAAAACACGAGTAAAAATATGTATATATATATATATATATATATATATATATATATATATATATATATATATATATATATATATATATATATATAACTCGTATATAATGTAATACTTGCGCACACTTTTCTTCGTATTACTTTTAAAAAAATCGCTGTCCCCTACCTTATCTCGAAAAGTACTAATCAAAAAATTTTGAAAAAATTCTGGAATATTCTCCACGGGGTATAGATTGAACGAAAATTATCACGAGTGCATTACCTTTAATAATTTATTTGGTATATAAAAAAAAAAAACAGAATTTCAAGGTCACCAGTTTTCAGTAAAGATTGGAAACAAACTTTATTGAAAACTCATTTGGGGTGTGTTTTGTGAAGTCACTGATCATTTTATACCACCCTAACACAAATTTTTATTTTGAAAACAATCAACGTACGGAACACTAATTGTGCAAGTTCAACTTGCACTTGACCGGTTTTATTTTTTTATAACTAAAGTCAAAATAAATGTCATTTTCTAACATATATTCCTGTATTTTTGATTTGGTGTTGGTTGCATTAGGAACCTTATTTAGTAGGCGACTATGGTAACTTGCATTGTCCATAACTGTAACACTCTGTTCGGAAACATTTGGCAAAAGGAAATTTTGAAACCAATTTTCAAAAAGTTCTGCGGTCGTGTCTTGGTGATAGTCCAAACCAGACTCTTTTATGTTTTTTGCAGATAACAGTAGACAATTTGAAACCCAGCCCTTTTCAGATCTAGCATGCAAAATGGTTATTTATTTGAAGGTGCATTAGTCTGAAATTTTGTACTGCTGTTTGCACAGTGTCATGGGTATCGAACCATGAACCAAGGTAAATGACTGGTCAATTCTCTGATCGATACTTTATAATTTCTTGTAAATAAGTATGTCGCAAGATTCGTAATCATTGTGAGTCTATCACTACTTGCCTTTTGTTGATTTTTCGAAACGTGAATCTCATTCTTAAGAGAATTCTGTGAAGGGTCGATCGGCCACAATGTATATTGGTCCTGTCCTGCACCAGTCTTAATTTTATTTTGTCTAGTGTCAGCACCAACTGCTCTTCATACATAGAATATATTTTTCTCCTGATGACGTCTTTTTCACCATCGTCTACATGATGCATTTGAAAATCTTTCCGTTTTTTTTCCTGTCCATCACTCCGGTTTTCCTACAATACCCTTAATCGTAGAAATTGGGGTTTTTGTTAGTTGACTGGTTTCTTCCAAAGCACTTTGTTTATTCAAATTCCTTTTTATCAAACTGTCGTAAACATTTTTCAGAATTTGTTTAGCGTCAAGTGATAAAAGTTTTCTCTTGAGATAGCCACTATTGCAATTTTCCCACGGACGCCACATAATTAAAACAGAACCGTTCCGTTGTAAGTTGTAAGTAAAACTAAAAATAAAAATAATAAAAAGTATCTTTCAAATCGTAATGGGGACTTGTGGTCGTTAGGCCGGGTTGCCAGGTAGTAAAATATATAGGTAAAAAATAGATCCACTATGATTGTAGGTGCAAGTGAGGGCGGCAGGTAAAATAAAAATACGTTTATAGTAATACCTGGCAACTATGTACAAAACCTTAATAGGGTCGTTTATTGCCCCATTGAAAAAGCAAAAAGGCAGGATTTTATATCTTGAGAATTACTTTACTAAATTTTATTTTCTCTATGTATTAAAAGTTTTAGCGGTTTCACACCGGATGGCGCTGAGGTTTGTTAGTTACCGTCACTTTTGGGACTATCCTTTTAAAATCTCTCCCTCTGGTACTGCGTGTTTGTGATTCTCTTATTCACATAGACTGTTTGACGAGCTCTGATCTGGGGCGGAACAAACATGTCCTAGTTTGGTAATTCATAGGTGGCATGCTAGGGTAGTAATAACTTTGGACGTCCGTATTTTTGCAACGATAAAGCACTTAATTAAAAGTTTTCGTTTGGTAAGCTGGTATATTTTTCTTTCTTTCTGAATAATAATAATAATCAACATATTAGAAATGATAATTTTAATAGCATACGCCCGTGGCTCCGTGGTGTAGTACTTGCTTGCAGTGCAGAAGGTCTCGGATTCAATCCCGGCAGGTTGGTATACTTTTATTTAAGTATTAGCCGTGCCAGCGACTCTGCTCGCGTGGGCTTGATTCACTATTATCGTCACTGTTTATTCCTTATGTTACCTAACGTAATAAAATATTTGTCATTATTTAATCTTATCTCCCATTATTTCTCCTTATCTCCCATTATCTCTACATAATTTCCATTATCTAGGCTTATCTCTGCTCATCTCGCATTATTTCTCCTTATCTCCCATTATTTCTCTTTATCTCCCATTATCTCTACATAATTTCCATTATCTAGGCTTATCTCTGCTCATCTCTCATTATTTCTCCTTATCTCCCATTATTTCTCCTTATCTCCCATTATCTCACCATAACTCCCACTATCTAGACTTATCTCTACTTATCTCCCATTATTTCTCCTTATCTCCCATTATTTATACTTATCTCCCATTATCTCATCTTATCTTCCATTATCTAGGCTTATACTGAATTATATAGAACATATGTATACATTTATAAAAACACGTAAATCGGATAAGTGGTTCTCAAGTGACACGCGCACTAACGGACAGACACACAGACAGAGAGACGTTGCATTTTATATATATTGTAGATATCCTTTGTTACATGGGGGGGGGGGGGGGGGGGGGGGGGGGGGTGATATTGTTCCATATTTAGTGGTTTAGGCAGTGTATTGCAAGAGAACGCACTAGCGGCAAAAAACTTTTTCCGATTTGATTCACGGAGTCCTCATGTTACCTAACGTAATAAAATATAGCCTATAACCTGGCCAGAGAACATATGTATGTTTTTTTAAGAAAAATCAGTGGTTCTCCAGTAAAAGCGCACTATCGGACAGACAGACAGACGACAGACAGAGATAAGTTGCTTTTTATATTTATTATAGATGTAATAAAATATATATCTATAACCTGATCAGAGAACATTTGTATGAATTTAAAAAATTACTTAAATTGGATAGTGGTTCTCGAGGGATAAAGGCGCTAACGGACAGACAGACAGACAGAGAGACGTTGCATTTTATATATATTATAGATATAGATTATTATTATTATTATATAACCTAGCCAAAGAAAATATGTATGAATTTAAAAAAAGACACGTCAATCGGATAAGTGGGTCTAGCGTGATAAACGCACTAATGGACAGACAGAGAGACATTGCATTTTATATATATTATGGATTATAGATATTCTCTGCTATATAATATTGTTCCATATTTAATGGTTTAGGCTTTGTATTGCAAGGGAACGCGCTAGCGGCAAACTTTTTTCCGACTTCATTCACAATTATCGTCACTGCTCATTCCTTATACTACCTATTGTAATAAAATATAGCCTATAACCTGGCCAGAGAATATGTGTATGTTTAAAAAAAAAGGATGTAAATCGGATAAGTGGTTCTCTAGTGATAAGCGCACTAACGGACAGATAGACAGACAGAGAGACGTTGCATTTAATATATATTATAGATATATGGCCCGGCGACGTACATAGGTAGTAGGTGTTTGCAGAAATGCAATAACGTCCGTGGCAGCACTACCGCGTTGTCTAAAAAGGTGCCGTGAAATACAAAAATGTATATTTCGGCATTTAGATAACGTTGACGGGTATTAAGGCATCCCCGCCTATATCCTCAAGACATGAAATGGGGTAAAATCCCTACTCAGGGGGGAGGTGAACAATAAAAAAAAAATAAGAGATAGATTTAAATGAAAAAAAGAAAATACGGTATATTTTTGACGGCAGTATGCTAACAAATTTAACATTTACACCCACGTTAATTGCGGTTAATCTTTTACTTTGTCTCATAATAATTTAATTTTAATTTTTTTAAAATAAAAGTATAATTAAACTTTCTTCTCATTGCGATTTCTAATTTTGTTAAAGAAGTTTTTAAATGAAAGTATTTTAATGGGATGTCAGGCCACTGTTAATTGAAGTTAAACAGAAATAATTTTTGTAGCGTCAAAAATTTCAGACAATTTTTCTGAATTATAGTATAATGCAGGGGTGCTCAAACTTGAACTGCTGGCGATCTACCTCAATATTGTTAGACTACGATCGATCGACTCTGAGAGGTTGTAAGTAAGTGTGATGCAGGATTGTCGTCTAGGTAGGGTGTATCGTGGCATAGATATTAGTTTTCCGCACAATATGTATTTTTTTAGTCAAGGTAAGTGTAGGTCTGCTCGAAAATGTCAATGAAAAAACTCATGATTATTCAAAATTGCGAGTTTATTGGTTCTTACAAAACAAACGAGTTCTAGTGTCTAAACTTAAATAAAGAGTGACTTTGGATGTTGAAGCGTGGCACTGCATGTCCTCAGCATACTTTTCATAAGATGGTACGTAATTACCGAGTGCTAATCGCAAGCATGATGACATATGTTCGTCAGTTAGTCGATTGCGATATTTTGACTTAATTATCTTCATTTCAGAAAATGGAGACTCGCACAAGTAAGTTGACCCAAACATTACCGTCAGTTGAAGGGCGATTTGCCTTAGAATCGGATATTTATCTTCAGATATAAAACACCAGAATTTTGCATCAGATGCTGTGGCTTTGAGATGTATATCTGATATAATCTGCACTAACTCATTTTCAACAGAACATGAGTCCATGTTAAACTGACTTGCTATTTCAATAGCTAATTCCTCAATGTTTTTACACGAAAAAGCATAACTCATAAATGATGCGATATTTGCCAATTTACTGAAATCATAAAAACGTATTTCGAATTGGCCCATAAATATCATAATTCAACTGAGGAATCCTTGCCATCAAAGACGGAAAATTTTTTAGATCCTTTCTTTTCAGTTGATCTATCATAAGTTGCAATTTACTTTTGAATGGGTTTATGGCGCTAATCATCTCAATAATAGTTTTTCCTTTACCTTGAAGCTACAAATTAATGGTGTTTAAATGCATTGTGATGTCTGTAAAAAATGCCAAATCAGTCAGCCATTTTCCGTTTTTCAGCATCTGAGTGTCATCACCTCTTTCGTCCAGAAAAGCTGTTATTTCGGACAATAATTCTTGAAACCTTTCTAGGAATTTTCCGCGACTCAACCACCTGACGTCCGTGTGAAGAACTAAACCAGTGTGTTTTAGCTGACTCACTATCTTCCAACTGCAATTTAAAGAGCCGTCGTTGCAAGCTACGTGCACGGATAAAATTCACAATTTTTATTGCAATGCCCATAATCTCCTCCATGTTTAGAACTTTTGAACACAAAACTTGTTGATGTATAATGCAATGGAAGGAGAAAAATTAAGGGAAATCATCATTAGCTCGACACAATGCTACAAAACCGTTTTTGTTTCCAGTCATTGCTGGTGCTACATCGGTTGTAATGCACAGTAGTTTATATATTGGTAGCTTGTAATTTGTTACAAAATTGAAGAAAACGTCATATATATCTTCGCCACGGGTCTTTCCTTTCAGAGGAATCATTATCAAAAACTCTTCCTTAGCCGACATGTTATTGAATACCATTTGAATAAAAATACACAGCTGGGCAGTGTCTGTCATATCGGTGGATTCGTCGAACTGTAAAGAAATGTATGTACATTCCATGATATCATGTTTTAGTTTATCTGCCATGCCCTGACTCATGACTTCAACACGCCTTGTGACAGTCGGACGAGATAACTGAAGTTCTCTAATAGCAGGCATAATCTCTGTTTTATTTTTAAAATCTCCAAATAAAGTCTCACCCGCTTCAATAAATGCTTCCTTCACCACCAATCCATCATCAAATGGTTTCTTGTGTTTCGCCAATATATGAGATATTTTAAATGACACGATCGTTGCAGTGTTTGATTGTTTGGCTGGTCTTGTGAACATGATTTGTTCTTTTTTCAAACAAGTTATCAAATCACGTACTTTTTTCGTTTTCTTAATTCACTCTGTGACGGAAAATCCTTTTCATAGTTTTTATGAACCGTTTTATGATGCCTCTCTAAGTTCCCACGATTAGGTATTGCAACTGACGCACGGCAAATGAGACCAATGCACTTATCCTTTACCATACAAAAGAAAAATTCTTCCTCTCAATCGTTATTAAAATGATAAGTTTTACTTTTCTTTGACACACCTCATTTTGGTCTATTTATTAATAAACTTTGTATCGATGTATCGCCTTCAAGTTACAACTCAGACTGACTCCTATTCCTGCAGGCGCAACATTTATATCGGCACGAACGAAGTCTCGAATGTTCCCGTCAAACACGCCGCCCGAAGTTTCTAGAAAAATCGGCGGGAATCAAAAACGCGGCTTTTCTTTGACAAGTACCTCGCGTTTCTTTGATAAAGCCGCCTTTTGCCGCTAGCAGGGGGTTATTACGATAAAAGAAAGTGATGAGGGGGTTATTCTGGCCTAATTGTGGATCGAATAAATTTTTAGTAGTTTATTCATTACATTTTGTTTTTAGTTATCCAAAAACAAAATCTGTGAATAGTTCTATATCGGAATTTTTTTCTCGAGATCGACTCAAAAAGCACTCGCGATCGACTTGTCGATCGCGATCGACCGTTTGAGCACCCCTGGTATAATGGTTTTTAAGACATGAACATCCTAAATAAGTATCTTCATCAGATAGCTTAATGAGCAAAATCTGAGAATTTCAGATAGTTATAGCTATTTTACTTCTCTTTGAGCATAGCTTTTAGAGGACAATATGAATATTTGTGAAAACTAGTTCCGTACTTTCCGTAAGTAACAAAGAAACAATGCATGTTCTACAGAGTTTTTAGAATATCTCGAGTTTTAAAGTTGAAACTGTTATAATCATACGTAAAGTGGCCATACGTCCCGTTTTTGAACGGGACTGTCCCTTTTCTCGGTCACCTGTCCCGTTGTCCCCAAACAAAGCGTCGGGATGGTAAATAGTCCCGTTTTCCGAAACCGCGCGAAAATTTTAAATTACGATGCTGGTGAGACACACGCGCGGGCGGGGAATCACAGACCGTCGCGACGTCGACGATTGGCGATTCCCCGCCCGCGCGCGCTGTCGGTTACCTAGTAACGCGGGGAGAAGAGGGAGCATTTATTTGGTTATTAGGCTAATCACGCGCATGCACACAGACTTGTCGCTATTGTTTTGTTTTTGCGTAATGTTTGTGAAGTAGTTTAGTGGTAAACTGGTAACTAATTTGAAGTTTTCTGTTGTTTTGGAATTTTACCTATAGTTATGCCGAAACGCAAGTGTTCATTTAATGTCAACTTACAAGCAAAATACCCATTTATTAAGCAAATTAATACTTCCTCGGACGTCAGATGCGAAAAGTGTCGTACAGAGTTTAGTGTTTCCCATAGTGGTGCTGGTGATATTGAACAGCATTTGAAGTCTGAAAAACATAAAAATGCCGACCGTGCCGCTGCTTCCAGTTCTTCAGTGTTGAACTTTTTCAAGAATTCAAACGCGCCAACTTCAAAGGATTTGGATATTGCTGCTGCAGAAGGCGTCTGGGCTTATCACACTATACAAGAAAACCACAGTTTTCGCTCCAATGATTGTGCGTCAAAATTAATCCAATCATGTTTTGATCCAAAATTTACATGTGCGCGTACAAAAACAGAAGCTATTATAGTAAATGTTTTGGCGCATACAGCGATCGATAATTTAAAAGATGATCTCAATAAGTCCAATTGTATTACAATTTTAAACGACGCTTCAAACCACGGTAACAAGAAAATATATCCTTGTGTAGTGCGCTTTTTTCAACCTTATGAAGGTGTGCAAGTAAAAATTTTAGACCTCCAAGAGCAACCAGGTGAAACTTCTGATATCATCTCACTATTTACACCAAGTATTGACAGATAATAATTTGTCAAATAAAGTCGTGGCATTTTTGTGGCGACAATGCTAATGTCAATTTTGGGGGTGTAGCTAGGCGAGGAACTAATAATGTATTAGCAAAATTACAATCATCTCTGAAAAAAACCGTTGATAGGTATTGGATGTGGAGCCCATATAATTCACAATGCAATAAAATCTGCTTTAGATTACGAAAGCATTATCGTAAAAATATATTCATTTTTTTATATTTACACGGTTCGAGTTGAAGCTCTAAAGGAGTTTTGCGCTGAAGCTGAAATAGAACATCACCAAATGCTCGGCTACAGTAAAACCAGGTGGCTTGCGCTTATGCCTGCCTTGGAGAGAGTTTTAAAAATGTACCAGCCGTTAAAAGACTATTTTTTGACCATTGAAAAATGTCCCAAATTGTTAAAAAACTTTTTTGATGTTCCCATGTCAGAATTATGGCTTCATTTTTTACACGCTCAGTCAGCATGTTTTCACCAAGTTGTGTTGAAGGTCAGACTGTGTCGGCAATTGAGGCTGCAAAAGAAATCAATCATCTCAAAGACAATTTGGCTCAGAAACAGATCAACCAGTTTCTTCCATTTACTGTTCGTAGTTTAATTGTGAAATTAAAAGATAATGGCACTAATATTGATGAAGAGTTTGTGAAAAATACGGCCACAGAATTTTATAAAACAAGCCGTGAATATCTGGAACAGTGGACTTGCTTTCTTACTAAAGAAATGGAGATATTTCATTGGGCAGATTTAAGAAAAGTACCTGCATGGGAAGATATTCAAAAAGCGCTGGATGTATTGATTGAAAAGGGATATTTTCCCTGTAACAAAGATACAGAAGTATTTGACGAATTTGCATTAATTTCAAGCTACGTCACTTCCCAAAAAATTACCGAATGGGATAATTTAAAAGTCTCCACAGAAACTCGTTGGGTGGAAGTATTCAAACACTTTCGCACCAACAATCTACAACATGAAAATTTTTGTATTTTAATTGAATATATTTTATGTCTACCTGGTACAAATGCTCCAGTAGAAAGAGTCTTTTCTCTTATGAATAAATTGTGGACGTCTGAAAAAAAATCACTTACAGGTACCAGTTCTGAAAGCGATGTTGATAACTAAGGTCAATATAAAAAAAACGTGCCAAGAATTTTATTCTTATTTAAAATCATCACCAACTTTATTAAAGCAAATTTGTTCCTCTGATAAATAACACATGGGCTGAAAAGTCCCGGGCCTAACAAAGAAAACACGTTTTTTTTGGTTCAAAATTAGCTTTATTCATCAACGTAATCTCCATCAAGAGCAACGCAATCATTCCAGCGCCGCTCTAACATTTCAATACCACTTTTGTAGAACGATTTATCTTTTGCCTCAAAATAGGCCTCAGTTTCAGCGATAACCTCTTCATTCGTGCGAAATTTCTTACCGGCGAGCATTTTTTTCAGGTCTGCGAACAGCCAGTAGTCGCTGGGAGCCAAATCTGGCGAATACGGTGGATGTGGGAGCAATTCGAAGTTCAATTCATGTAGTTTTGCCATTGTTTTGATTGACTTGTGACACGGTGCGTTGTCTTGATGAAACAAAATTTTTTTTCTTTGCCATATGCGGTCGTCGTTTCTTTGCAATTTTCGGCCTTCAAACGCTCCAATAACGCTATATAATATTCACTGTTGATGGTATTTCCTTTCTCAAGATAGTCGATGAATATTACACCACGCACATCCCAAAATACCGAGGCCATAACCTTTCCAGCCGATTGTTGTGCTTTCGGGCGCTTTGGACGAGGTTCACCAGTTGCTGTCCACTCAGATGACGATCGTTTTGATTCCGGAGTGAAGTGATGAATCCATGTTTCATCCATTGTCATATATCGACGCAAAAATTCCGGTTTGTTACGTTTAAACATGGCCAAACACTGCTCAGAATCATCAACACGTTCTTGTTTTTGATCAACAGTGAGCAAACGCGGCACCCACTTTGAACAGAGCTTTCTCATAGTCAAATGCTCATGCAATATAAAGCCAACACGTTCTTTTGATATCTTTACGATGTCAGCTAACTCACGCAACTTCACTTTTCGATCATTCAAAACGATTTTATGGATTTTTTTGATGTTTTCTGGTGTTACCGCCTCATTTGGACGTCCACTGCGTTCTGCATCATCGGTGTCTCTACGACCACGTTTGAAGTCAGCAAACCAACGTTTTATTGTTGTTTCTGATGGAGCGGAGTCCCCATAACACTTTTCAAGCCATTGCTTCGCTTGAACGGTATTTTTTTCCCATCAAGAAGCAGTGTAAAATTAAAACACGAAATTGTTTTTGATCCATTGTTTTGAAAATAACAAAAGTAGCGTCACTCTTAGCACAATAACTCACAAACTAATGAATAGAATATCATGAAATTTTAACAGCTGTCTTTTGAAGGTTAGTATTAACTGAAAAAAAGGTGACTGCAATAAAACTAGCGCCATCTATGTGTTAGGCCCGGGACTTTTCAGCCCATGTGTTATAAATACAATTACAAAAAAAAAATATGGTGCATATAATTTAATAATTTCTGTCAGAGGAACTTTGCTTCAATAAAGCTGGTTAACTGGTGATTGATTTTTATTTTTCACAACTTGTTATAATAAAAATAATTATAATTAATATGAATATAATAACAGTCAATACTAATTGCATTAAGTTACACTTTTTCTAAATAAAGAAAATTAAGAAGTTGTGTTTATTTTCATTGTTAACCTGCTAACTTGGGTATAAAAACTTATGTCCCGTTTTGAGTTCAAAAATAAATGGTCAGTTTAATCATACGTTAAAATACATTTACAAAAACCTTTTAGACCAAGAGGGCACCCCCAAAATTTTGACCCGTCGACTAATCGTCTGCCTAGTTGTTCATTCTATCGGGCGAGTCTAATAAAAGCATTTAACGTTGATTTTGCTGCCTCCGTGCCCTGGAATGGCCAGATAAGGCCCAAAATGCTACATCCAAAAGTGAACTGTCGAATAACCTCTTAACCATTTTTAACCATATATAATGAATAAATTTAGTTTCTCCTTGATAAAATATATATGAAATATGATAACACGTAGGCTGAAAAGTTTTTGGTCTGACACAAAAATGTCGCCCTTTTCAAAAAAATTCGTATGATTTTTAGGAAGTAATAATTCTCAAACGATATGTGTCGAAATTTCATGATATTTAGACGATTAGTTTACAAGTTACAGAGGTCTCAGTGATGCTACTTTTGATATTTTAAAAACAATGGAAAAACTCGAAATTCGTGTGCTGATTAAACACTATTTTTGATGGGAAAATATACCATTTAAGCAAAGCAATGGATTGATAATTGTGACGGGGATTCTGCCCCTGGAAAATTACTCATCATTTACTAGTATGTTGAATTTAAACGCGGTCGTACAGATAGAAATGTTGCTGAATGCTCTGGGCGCCCAAATGAGGTGGTTACACTGGAAAATCAAAAAAAAAATACACAAAATTGTTTTGAACGACCGCAAAGTGAAATCGCGTGAGATAGTTGACATCCTAAAGGTATTAAAAAAACGTGTTGGTCACATTTTGCATGAACCTTTAGGCATGAGAAAGCTCTGTTCGAAATAGGTACCGCGTTTGCTCACAGTGGACTAAAAACAACAACTTGTTGATAATTTTGAGCGCTGTCTGGACCTGTTTAAGCGCAATAAATAGGATATTTTCAAGCGATATATGACAATGGATGAAGCATTGATCCACCACTATACACCGGAATCAAATCGACAGTCAGGTGAGTGGACAATAGCCGGTGAAAGCCGCCCGAAGCGACCAAAGGCAACAGTCGGCTGGGAAGGTTTTGGCCTCTGTATTTTGGGATGCGCATGGAATAATTTTCATCGACAATGCTGAGCAGGGAAAACCAATCAATAACCAATATTATATAAAGTTACTGGTACGTTTGAAGGCAGAAATCGCAAAGAAACGGCCCCAAATGAACAAGAAAAGAGTGCTCTTTTATCAAGACAATGCACCGCGTCGCAAGTCAATGGTTACGAGGGGCAAAATTGCAAGAATTGAAGTTTGAATTGCGTCCTCATCCACCATATTCTCGAGATTTGCCCCCCAGCAACTATTATCTATTCCCAGACCTCAAAAAAAATGCTCGCGGGAAAGAGATTTGACTCCAATGAAGAAGTTATCGTCAAAACTGACGCGTATTTTGATGGCAAAGACAATCTTTCTACAAGAAAGTTAACTGATTGTATCGCTCTTGAAGGAGATTTTACTGATAAACAAAGTCAAATCGTGCAAAAAAAATGTGTTTTAAGTAGCTAGCTCACAAACTTTTCAGTCTACGTGTTAATATAAAAGGGAATTTGCAAAAGGCAGACGCCGCCAATACCGGAACACGAAGCTGGACCCGCTTTTTCGAGCTGTTTTTCGCTCTCCACTTTTTTTAGTGTCAACAAATGTTATTATACTTGATTCAGGTGGTTAAATTTTTGGATGTAGCATTTTGGGCATCTAAGGCACGGGAGCCGCAAAATCAACGTTAAAGGCTTATTCAACTCGCCCGATAGAACGAACAACTAGGCAGACGGTTAGTCGACAGATCAACATTTCGGGCGTCCTCTTGGTCTATTAAGGAACTTAACTGGTAAGAGTAGTAACATGAGATGAAAAGTTGTGAGATTTTCTGAGAGATGACAGCACAAACAAAAAAAAAAAACCATATGATTTTCAGTTAGTGTCAACTCTAACAAGATTCGTGTAAAATTCTCCCTAAAGCGCTCCAGGAGCGGCACGAATGTGGAAAAAGCGATTCACGTTGTTCTTGAATCGCTGTAAATTGTACTCGGTGGGAAAACACAGCGCTGGGCAAATTATTCCAAAGGGATGACGTTCTCCATATAAAAGATTGCTTGAAAAGCGTTGTACGCTGAGTAACAAGCTGAACCTCATACGGATGCGAAGCACCAGCGCGACGTGTATTTCTAACAGGCACCGCTTTGGGAGGAATTAAGCGGGCTACATCCTTCGAACACTTTCCATGAAAATACTTGTAGAACAGACTCAAGTCGCCAACCGTTCTTCGATGTTCCAGCGAATCAAGGCCGCCGGTCAATTCCGGGTCCCCAATCAGACGGACCGCTCTTCTCTAAACAGAATCCAACAAATGCAGTGTATGTTTGGGAGCGGAGCCCCAAACGTGGGAGCAGTATTCCATAGTTGGTCGAATTTGGGCTTTGTAAAGAATTAACAGTTGTTGTGGGGTGTAAAGCTTTCTGGTTCTAAATAATATTCCCAACTTTTGAGAAGCTCTCCTTGCTATGCCTGCAACATGTTCATGTCAAGACACATTTGCTCCCAAACTAACGCCCAACAAATTGAGCGACGATGCTAGGGGAATGGAGTGCCCCGACATAACTATGTCGGGTTCAGCAACGTTAGCTTTTTTAGAAAATACTGCCGCTTGGGTTTTTATGGCGTTAAATTCCACTTGGTTACTGTCACCCCAAGATAGAATTTCTTCCAGGTCTTTGTTAAGTTGAACGACCTCCTGCTGTCTGCGGACATTCGCCTGAGCAGCCGATGTCCGAGCGTTCAAGGTGAATGAAGAGACAAGCGCACTGTCATCTGCAAAGCTATAGATTGGATTCCCGGTCTTTTCCAGCAGATCGTTAATGTAAATGAGAAAGAGAGTAGGAGACAGTATGGAGCCCTGGGGCACACCGGCGTTGATAGTGAAGGTGTTAGAAAGAAATTCGTCGACCGCTACTCGTAAAGAACGCTCTCTGAGGAAACATGAGAGCCACAAACAGAACCTTTCAGACATACCATAAGAGCGTAACTTAGCCAACAGTCCATCGTGCCAAACACGGTCGAATGCCTTGGATATGTCAAGAGCAACCGCTCGAGATTCTCCAAAGTGTTCAATTGCGTTGTTCCAAACATGTGTTACATAAGTCAGAAGATCTCCTGTTGATCTATGTTTACGAAAACCATATTGGTGATCGCTAATAATATTGAATCGTTCAAGATATTTTAGAAGATGCTCATTGATAACCTTTTCCATGATAGTTTGTCTTTTACTTTGAGAGTTACACCTGTTTAAGTGACCCCACTTTTGATTTTTGCAAAACGATGGAACACAACAAACAAAACATTGCTTTTTGATGGGAAAAACACAGCTAGATCCCAAGAATGGCTTGAGAAGTGTTATGGCATATCTGCTCTGTCGAAAGCAACTATATGTTGATGGGTTAGTGAACTTAACTGCGGTCGTACAAGCACCGATGATGTACCATGTTCCGGACGTTCAAATAAGGCAGTCGCCAGGCAAAAACACACAACAAGAAATCCACAATATTGTTCTGAATGATCAAAAACTGAAAGTAAGGGAAATAGCTGGCATCGTGAAGATATTAAGAGATGCATGAAGCATATTGTGCATGAATATTTGCTTATGAAAAAGCTATGTGAGGATGGGTGCTGCGTACTCTCACGATTGGTCATAAATAGCAACGTGTCGAAGATTTAGAACGCTATTTGACACTGTTTCGCCATAACCTAAAATAGTTTTTGCGTCGATTCGTAATAATAGATTAAACATGGATCACACCACTACACGCTTAAGTCCAACAGGCAGCCCACAGAGTGGCTGGAACTGAATTGAAACCCAACCAAAAACACAAACATCAGCTGGAAAGGTTTGGCAAGTATTTTTTTGGGATGCACATGAAATAATACTGATCGATTATTTTGAGAAGAGTCGAACGCTCACCGGTCACTATTACGTTGGTTTATTGGACCGTTTGAATGGTGAAATCAAGAAAAAAGGCCGTATTTAAAAAAGAAAAAGTGTTGTTTCAACAAGTGAATCATCTTCCTCTAACAAACCCATAAAATTAATGGTGAAATTGGACCAATTCGGCTATGAATTGCTTCTTCATCCGCCGTATTCACCAGATCTGGCCCTCAGCTATTATTACCTCTTCATAAATTTGAAAAGGTGGCTCCAGGAAAAGAGATTTGGCTCAAATTGAGAAGTCGAATGGAAATCTGAGGTTTATTTAAGAGAGCTCGATAAATCGTACTACATCAAAGGAATCCAAATGTTAGAAGGTTACTAGAATAAGTGTATTGCTCTGGAAGTAACCTATGTTAAAGAATTCTTTGAATATTTCCAATTTCCACAGAAATAGTATGTAGAGGAAAAGGTTAAGTTTCAGTTGTATTTATCTGTTAAGCACTCTTCTGCTCAACTTTTTTTTGTGATTAATATCTCACTACGAAGTAAAAAATATCGAGCTGGTTTAGGTTATTTTTTAGTATGAAAAAATAAAATGTATTTATGTTTGCGATGGAGGTGCGTAGTAAATCATTATACCGATTCTTTCTTTTATAAAGTCATAAATAAGTGAAAAAACAATATTTGGGAATACTTTTTACCAATTTCTGCTGTCATTATCGGTTTTCAAGCTCTAGTAACTTTTAAAATTGTGTAGGACACGTGTTTTTTGTCTCTTTCTTGCAGAAAGATCATTAAAATAGTCTTATGGAAGATTATTAATAAAAAACAAATATAGTGCTGTTTACAGACCATTTATTTTTACAATATGTCTTTTCACAAAATGTTTCTTTTCCATCTTTTTCAGTATGTGATATACATCTTACAAGTATTTGAAATTGCATGTATAGTGCAGCAAAAAAAGCATTTGAAATTGCACAGTCTAGATACAGGAATATTATGATTTTATCCTACCTGGGGTATCACCAGGAGTATTGTCCTGAATTTTGGACCTCGAAAAACTTGTGTTCTTTTGTTTATAAACAATTTAAGTTTTCAAATTGCGTTTTTTCAGCTTAAAATGTGAATAACTCCGGTTATATTAGTCAGAATGAGACAAAAAAAATAAAAAACTCTTCGTAATGAAATTTCCAACAAATCTTCGTTAGTTTTAAGTCGCTCAAATGCATACATAACCTACAAAATTGAAAAGACAGGTAAAAACTTTTTTTTTCATTTTATTGTATAGGTCGACTAAGTGAACCGATCGGCTTGAAACTTTCAGAAAGTTGTTAACGGAAATGATTTGGTTCAATAAATATCTCGCAATTCTCTACTAGATGTGAGAAAAATTTTTCAATTTTTTTTTCAAAATGAGCGAAAAAACGCATTTGTTGTTATTTGATTAATAAATAAATGTAAAAAAAACGGTTAAAACGACGCCAAAAAGAATTTTTTTAATGGCATCGGAAAGCTGACCTAAATTTTGGAAAAAAAGATCCATCCACCAAATGGCATAAAATGACGGGCGATTCAAATTTTAAATAACAAATTCAATTGTGCCTACTGGGTTCAATATTTTCGTATGAAAATTTCGGGGTGTTTTTGTTATAACAAAAAGGCATATTTTCTGAAAGTTTCAAGTCGATCGGTTCACTTGTGGACCTGTACAATAAAATGAAAAAAAAACAGTTTTTGTCTGTTTTTTTTTTTTCAATTTTGTAGATTATGTACGCACTTGAGCGACTTAGAACCAATCAATATTTGTTGTAAGTTCCATTACGAAGAGCTTTTTTGTCTCGATCCGACTTATATAACCGGCGTTATTTACATTTTAAAGTAGTTCATTCGTGACAATCGGAGCCAAAAGTATAGTCCGACAGTAAATACAAAAGGTTTAAAATACTCAATGGCAGAGTATTTTATTTATGTCGGAGACTGTATTTGATAGATGGAAACTTTCATATGCAGACACACACTTTTAGTGAAAATAAATGTGGCAACGCTGCAAATGCGTATATCGAATGCTCTATAGAAGTTTTTATAGGTTATATTTATTATATTTTGAGTATGTTTACTCTTTAGGCCATATTACTTCAGTTTTAAAATAAAAAATATAATTAAATAAAAAATGTCTTTTGATTATAATTAATTGCGACGTAAAGGCAAATTTGCAAAGGAAAAGCTCATCAATAAGCGCAAAAAAATATTTCGGGAATGAATGACGCGAAAAAATTAAAAACTGAAGAGTCTAAACCTGTGCAGTGGTTGACGGATCGAGTTAGGTAAGTTAGGAAAAAATTTAAAGTGTTTTGTGTGTAAAAAAATCCTTTCACTAGAAAAGATAACTCATGAGAAACGTTTAGGTCGTACTTACAAATTACATGTCGTATAAAGAGTGTGCCATGAAAAAACTAATCCATCTTTAATGCCTTTAAAAAGAATTATTTCAGATCTTATGATTAAAGGATTAAATTACATCTTTTTGGAGGTCTAAAAAATTCTTATGATAAATTGGGGTTCTACAGGAATAGTGTAATTATTATCTAGTCGAAAAGACAATGGGAAACTACATGTAACCAAAGATACGCGAGTATCAAATAAAGTAATTAATTACTTTACAAATAGTTTCTAATACTTTATTTATTTATCATTAGTATCATTAATTATTTATTTAGTTTTACCGAGAAAAAATTTTATAAAACCGTTTTTTTTTAATATATATTTAATATTGTTATCAATTGATACGTAACAATGTTGAGAAATAAACATAATATTAATTTAAAATATTATTGAAAAATTATTGAAACATATTTTTGTTTAAATATAAATCTTTTAAATACTAAAGAAAAAATAATAAATATCAAGGTACAAGTTCGAGTTTTTAATTAATACATTTAAAATTTTTATTTGATGATTAAAGATAAAGCTGATCAATAGTTGATCGTCGTGACCGTTACTATGTGGTAATTTATCATTTTAACGGAAAGAAATAAAACACTTATTATGTATTATTACCACTATATTGCACAAGTTTTGCGACTGCAGTTTCGACCTATGCGGTCATTATCAAGCTTACGTACTAAACTGAATTAAATAGATAAGTCATACTAAAATTAAAGTTAGGTGGTAGGTATAAAATATTATTATAAAACATTATTATTTAATTCTAGGGTTAATACAATTGATCTTAAGTGGTAGGTAGTAATTTTATGGTTTTGTGACGGTGAATAGAAAAGGTCTAGTTGGTCGTTTAACACATTACAGTTTTGGTTTTTCCGATTTCCGAACATCTAACTTTAATTTTAGTATGACTTGTCTATTTAATTCAGTTTAGTACGTAAGCTTGATAATGACCGCATAGGTCGAAACTGCAGTCGCAAAACTTGTGCAATATAGTGGTAATAATACATAATAAGTGTTTTATTTCTTTCCGTTATAAAGCTGATAAATAAACTCCTGGACAAAATTAACGCAACAATCTGAAAATTAATTTATATTTTTCTTATGTCAGTCTTAAAGTTTATCGAGTATTTGAACAACGAAACAAAATATGCATAGCCTTCTAGCTATGCATATTTTGTTTCGTTGTTCATGACAGAAATCAAAACAATTCGTTTAGATTTACAGTTTTAAAGAATTTTTTAGAAGATAAACAATTTTCTATAATAATGCGATAGATTTTCTTTAAAAGTAAGCTTATAAATTGTTCCCTTTTTCAAAGTAATACGTTTTTGTGGTAGACTGTTTTATTTTTGACCCCGAAGAATTAGAAAAATGAATCGAACAATGAATTTAACTGAACACGAGGTAGTGCGAGCCTCAGTTTTATTGGACGAGGGATATTGTCAGAGTTATGTTGCCAATTTGTTAGGCAAACATCGTTCCACAATAAGTCGTATGGTAGACGCTTGAATGAATTAGGAACTTATTCTAGAAGGCTAGGGCAAGGGTGAAAACGATGCACTAGCGACCTAGATGAACGTTTTATAAGACAATATGCTTTAAGAAACAGGACTGTCACTAGTTCTATAATAAGAAACGAACACGAAGCTGTTCGCAATGTCACAATTTCTTCTAAAACAGTTAGAAGACGGTTAAATGAAGCTGGATTAAACAGTAGGAGACCAGCCACTGCGCCCTTACTTACTAGAGAGAACAGAGTTGCCAGGTTACGTTTTGCTCGAAATCACGAAAACTGGTCTGTGGATGATTGGAAACAAGTTTTGTTCACAGATAAAACTAGGGTTAGTCTAAAACATCCAGATGGTTGTGAGCGAGTATGGCGAAGACCAGGAGAGAGGTTTGCTCCTTGCAATATATCTGCAAGGATTCCATTCGGCGGTGGCTCTGTTATGTTCTGGGGTGGCATCTGCTTCGATGCTCGCACAGATTTAGTTCCTGTCCGTCCGAGATCCATGAATGCTGACTACTATCTTGAGAATATTGTAATAGAACATGTGATGCCTTTCGGTCATTTTGTGGGGCCGAATTTCCTGTTTATGCAAGACAACGCTCGACCTCACGTGGCTAGGGAGGTACTCGATTATCTTAATCAAGTTGATATACCGATTATGCAATGGCCACCAAAAAGCCCGGATCTGAATCCGATAGAATATGTATGGGATCACCTTAAGAAAAATGTGAAACGTCATATACCTGCACCTAGAAACCTGAGGGAACTTGAAAATGCAGTTATCACAGAATGGCAGCAAATTCCTCAAGATTTTATCCAAAATTTAATTAGAAGCATGCCTAGGCGCATAAACGCTGTCATCCGAAGTAGAGGAGGCAACATACCCTACTAGTGTCCCAGATACACCATTAATTTTGCTACTAGTGTCCCAGTTTATTTTTTTTCATTATTACATAATTTCAACGATTTTGTTATTAGGTCTTAAGAATAATTTTAATTCGAATCTTATAGAGAAATTTGGTAGCTAATTCACTTTTAAAGTATCCGAATAAGTTTTTTCTAACTTTTAGTGTAACCACTGTTCATAAAAAATTATTAAAATTAATTCATTATAGAGATTTGTATGATTTCATATATTGTTGCGTTAATTTTGTCCAGGAGTGTATATTGTCTTTATTCAATGAATTATTTAACCTACAAATGAATTTCTGCTTAAAAAATTTATAACTTTTTAACAAGTCGATAAAAAAAATTATTTTTATTTCAAAATCTTTTTAGTGTTCCGTACGGAACACTTGTAAGATCACTTCGGTGTCTGTCTGTCTGTCACACCCGATTTTCTCCGAAACTACTTGACATAGAAAGTTGAAATTTGGTAATAATATAGGAATTGATGGCCTCATCAGAGTCATGTAGTTTTGAGGGTTAAATTTTTACTTAAGGGGGGGTGAAATCGGAAGTGAAAAAAAAATTTTTTTACTAAGTCATCGAGTGTGGTGTCAAATGAAAGCTTGTGAAAACACGAGTAAAAAAATGTATATATAATGTAATACTTGCGCTCACTTTTCTTTGTATTATTTTTAAACAATCGCGAAAAATCGCTGTCCCCCGCTTTATCTCGAAAAGTACTTATCAAGAAATTTTGGAAAAATTCCGGAATATTCTCCACGGGGGTGTAGATTGAACGAAAATTATCACGAGTGCATTACCTTTAATAATTTTTCTGGAATTTAAAAAAAAACAAAAATTTCGAGGTCTTCAGATTGCAGTAAAGATTGGAAACAAACTTTGTTGAAAACTCATTTGGGTTATGTTTTGTGAAATCACTGATTATTTTATACATCTGTAACAAAATTTTTTATTTTAAAAGCAATCGATGTTCGGAACACTAATTGCGCAAGGTCAACTTGCACTTGACCGGTTATTTTTTACTAAATATTAGTTTTTTTTTTAAAAAATTCGTGATACTGGTTCTAAAAATATATACGAAACTATACCTTTTTTATACTTTAAATTTAAATTGTTTATGAACTAAAGAGCATCAGTTTCTCGAGGTCTAAAACTCAGGATAATACTCCTGGTTATATCTCAGAGAGGATAAAATCATAATATTGTTGTATCTAAACTATGCCTATCTCATCATTATTTTGAACTTTTTTTTTTACTGCACTAGTATTCTACGTTTCTCCATGATTCCACAGACTTCTTAACGTAAACGCCTCACGACGACACTCGTTTCAAGCCTAAAGTAAGATATGATTGTCACTTATGTTTAGCACTTGTAAACGTAGTTGAAACACCCATGTATTTACATGCTATTGTCATTTTGATTCCAACAGAAACAAAATATACTAAATTTATATTATAAGTATAATTCTTCTAAATTATGATGCTGACGTTTTGCCGATCATCCTGTTGCCTTCTTCAGAGCTTGTTCCGAGAAGGGCCATCTAATTTCGTTTCCACATGTCGTTTATACTAATAGACTGGGGTGCCAGTGTCACGATTAAGCCTGTTAGGATGTTTAGATATCTCGATGGACTGGATAAAAAAAGGGATTTAAGGAACTTTGGTCGATCAAAGAGAATCTGGTGTAATGGTTGATTTTGGTGATCTGCAAGTGTTGAAATAGAAATGTTTCGAAGACGTACTGCCATTTGATGTTCTTTAATGGTAGGACATATTCTTCTGTTTGTTTCGCCCATGTAGGTTTTACTCGTCTCACATCAACATGAGATATTATAGAATCTGAAGTTTCAAGGGGAATCTTATCTTTGACAGATTTGAAATATTGTGACAGTTTAGGGCACGTAGAGACTCATGTTATTATTTCAAGTTTCCGTAGAATTCTCAAAACGCGATCGGTGACATTCTTAATGTATGGAAGTACTACAATCACAAGAGATTGATCGGAAAAGGAGCGTTTAATATCTCAGTACTGGAAATTGTTTGACTGAAGGACTGAAGTTTTAGTTCTGATTAAAAAGAGTTTCCTATTATAATTAAATTGGTATGTTCTTTCTAAATAATTTATGCAATATACAGACTAGTTTCATTTAGATACATTTTTAAGTCACGGTGTTTGCAAACAATATCGAGCATCCTTGACTGCACACTGGAAATAGTTAGCGGCATTTCTCCTTGAAAATTGACAATAGAGTGTCAAGCTAGGATTTTAGCTAATAAGTTACCTTGTTTTAACAGAGTTTGTTGCCATAGTATTGAGTGACCGTGTAAGAATTTTGGCTATCTGCCTTAGAGACGGAACAAGAAGCTCTCGAAGACTAAAAACATCTTTATAATGTAGAAGTTATAATCATAATGATAAAACTCAATTTTATAAATTGAAGTACGGTATTAAAAAAAATTCCAATCTTGTAAAAAAACTCTTTGAATGAAGGCACCGATAACAAATAATACATTCGTCAACACCTCTAAGAAGTAATGGTAATAAAAACGAAGTCTTCGTTAGTAAATTTTATTTTTCCCCAATAAAGTTCCGACGTAGGTGATTTTTTTTAAATTGGATAATCGATTCTCAATAGTCAGTAAGGGACGAAAATCTCGCCGACAGATAACTATACGGTAATTTAATATAATGAAATGCTTTCCTGATTATTTTCTGAGTGGGATGTAGTAAGTCTACGATATTTTTTTTGGGGCTTGCTGTAATAAAACCAGTTTTTTGTTTGACTAAGCATTATTATTTTTAAGAGTCTCGTTCAAATTTAGACCATTAGTTATAGTATTTATAATTTACGCATTAACTTCTTATTTATATGAAATCATAGGCTCATGAATTAGTTTGGGTATTGAATATCACCTATATATAAATTCGTTAAATTTTTCTGTAAAGTAATTTGTATATATATATATATATATATATATATATATATATATATATATATATATATATATATATATATATATATATATATATATATATAGGGCGACCTCGATAATCCGGACTAATTAAAACCGCGGTGATCCGAATTAGTAAATAATTCGAATTACTGAAGCAGGATATTATTTATATTAAAAAAAACGAATCATTTAATACGAAACAACTAAAAATAGTGCATACATAGAATAATATTTAAAATAGAAGCATATCTTATCAAGTTTTATCTTATTTTGCAAAAAAATTTATAATTTTTGTTTGCTTGAGCCTTCTCTGATTCATCATAAAAGCAATTTCTTTTAATCTTTGAAGTACAAGAACATCACTTAGAGGGATATCATTTTCTTCTGCCCTTCTCATGCACACATTGAAACTTTTAACTCCCTCATCATTCTTCACAGTGTTCTTAACAGTCTGGTTTGTATTAGTATTTAACTCTGAACCTTCATTATCACTCTTGTTCATCTGTATCATCTATGTCTTCCAGTGGTAACAAATTTTCATCATTTTCAAGCCAATTACATATTTCCACGTTCGTGAGATTCTGCTCAGTGAGAACATTCAGCATATCTGAAACATCTGTTAAATATTTACGAATTAACCAAAAAAATACTAAAAGAAAACTTTCAGGCTTCTTCATTCATGGAAAGCAAATTGTGCCACAATTCACTCAGAGGAATCAGATCCTCAGCATCATATTCAGTGTCTGGGTTGGTATCTGCCACATAAGCCATTAATTTGTGCCAGCACATTTTCAAGACATCAGGGGAGACTTTTCCCCATGAATTGCATAGTAGCCATACAGCATCTTTTAGGTTAATGCTTTTTAATAACTTAACAAGGTTCTCTTCATTATTTGATAAAATATGGGCTAAAAGAGTTTTCCGATAAATTAATTTTGTCAGTCTGATTGCATTCTGGTCCATAGGCTGCAAAAGCGCAGTACAATTTGATGGAAGAAATCATGTTGTAAACTGTCCATCCTCACTACTCAGCTCTTCTATAGTTCAATGGCTTTGCTTTGCCTGATAAAATTTCGTAGGAAATTGGGACGTGCCTTGATCGTTACGTACAAAACCATGTATACAAACGAGTTTCCATTTCTGGATATTCGGCTTTTCGTAAGGTTTTTCTGACGCCAGGACCGGAATCACATTTGGAAATAAATCTAAAAGAAGTTACACGTCCATAGTGTCCAAAATTATCTTTAAAATAAATCATATATACATACCTTTTGATTTTCCCTTGCTTCTTTTTTATATCCGAAATTGTGGATGTTCCTACTCCGTATTCATTTGCCAACACTTTTCCGCTTTCACCAAGAACTAGTCTTTCTAATATATCGGACTTTTGTTTTATTGTTAGTGTAATATGTTTTCTTTTAGAGGCATTTTAATATGTAGGTACATATACGTAAAAAAAAAGTTTACATACTTATATGAACCACATAAAGTAAAATAGAACGCAAGTATGTTGTACTTGTGACAATAAACAAACAACTACAAAGTCCTTAACCTTTAGACGCGATACGCGTTGCGTTGTAGGCAAATCAAAGGCACCTACAGTTTGTGTGAATCCCAGATGTATTAGACTGTGGAAGTTAGGGGATTCCCCTCACTATCGATTTCAGTTTTCCCATGTAGTTTAAGTTAAGTAGATGTCTAAAAACACAGGTCCGGATTACCTAGTACTATCAAATCCGGATTATAAAGTACACAATGCAATAGAAATGTTATTATTATTAAAGAATCTGGCTTAATGGAGATCCGGATTATCGAGGTGGCACTGTATATATATATATATATATATATATATATATATATATATATATATCATCATCAATAAGCCCTTTGCATCAACTGCCACATAGGCCTCCCCATCTCAGTCCACTTTCTCCTCTCCTGCGCTCTCCGCATCCAGTTACCACACAGTCTCTTAACATCATCGGTCCATCTCCCATTAGGGCTATATGTCCCACCTACTTCCATTTAAGTTTCGGGATGTATGCAATTACATCAGTAACGCCGGTTCTTTGACGGAGAACTTCGTTTCTAATACAATCCTGCAGTGAGACTCCAATCATTGATCTTTCCATCTTGCGTTGTGTTATTCTAAGCTTCTTAGCGGTTGCGATAGTTGAGGTTACAGTTTCCTCCCCATAAGTCATCACCGGAAGTACACACCGGTCAAAGACCTTCCTTTCTACGCAGATAGGAAGATCACTCCTAAAGACATCTTCAAGTCTTCCGTAGGCTGTCCAAGCGAGCGTTATTCTTCTCTTAAATTCGCACGTTTGGTTGTTCGTTGTGATGCGAATCTCATGACCAAGATAGGTGTATTTGTCCACTAATTCTACCTTTTTTATTGCCAACACTAATTTGTTCGTTTGGAACCAAGTTCGTCATACATTTCGTGGAATTTCACCGTCATACAGGCATTTTTGTAGATATTGCAAATCAACTTTGTATAACGATAGTCCACGCGGCACTCTTGTGACGCTTCTAATACTCGTCCAGCTCGATCGTATCAAGAGCTTTATGGAAATCTATGAAGGCCCAGGCGAGTGATCTGTTATATTCAATGCTTTTCACAATTAATGTCTTAATACTTCGTAGATGGTCATTGGTTCCGAATCGCTCCTGGAAGCCAGCCTGCTCCCTTGGTTGGTAGAAGTCCAACTTATTTTCAAGTCTAGTTATTATTATCCTAGTGAACAATTTGCAGAGATGGCTCAGAAGACTTATGGGCTGCTAGTTTTCTAGTTCCGCTACATCTCTCTCGATGACCTAGTAAAAAAATTTTTTTTTCACCTTCGATTTCACCCCCCAAAACTAACCCCTTAGGTCAAAATTTAACTTTCAAAACTACACGGCTCTAATGAAGCTATCAATTCCTATATTAGTACCAAATTTCAACTTTCTATGACAAATAGTTTCGGAGAAAATCGAGTGTGGCAGACGGACAGACAAACGGACAGACGGACAGACACCGAAGTGATCTTATAAGTGTTTCCTATGGAATACTAAAAAGGTAACAAAATCTTAATTATGTCAGCACAATTTCTTGATTTGGATCTTATTAAATTATTTTGGGACAAATTAGATAAACATGTGCGACAAATGATTCAAACAAATGAGAATCAATTGTGGGGAATAAAATCCCCCAGTTACCTTGAGGAAGTTGATGTTAAGAATGCCTAAATTATGTGCGGCAGTCATCAAGGTAAGGGCAAGATATTTCAATGGGTCGAAAATTAACAACATTTTTACAAAACAATGTTCAAATTATTTAAATATGTCTTGCAAATATTTGTTTTTAATTATCATATACATATAAGTACATTTAGTAAACATCTAAGTTGAATAATATAAGATATCATTTTTTTGAAGGGTATCCAAAGAAAGCGGTACTATGAATATATATATATATATATATATATATATATATATATATATATATATATATATATATATATATTTTATATATATATATATATATATATATATATATATATATATATATATATACATATATATATATATATATATATATATATATATATATATATATATATATATATATATATATATATCACATTTCCCGGTTTAATGCTAAATAGCATCGACCCTCACCGATAGTCTGCTATATATACAACCCTAAAAACCGTGCGTGACAAATTTCGATTTTTATAATGAATACGAAAAAAAAACAGCGCATATGTTTGAACTTTTATTTTAAGCTCGGGAATAGTGCTAATAAAACGTATTAAATGATTTGGAACAAATTTGGGGACGGAACTTTGAGCTGTACGCAAATTTTCGAGTTGTTTTCACGATTTAAAGCAGGTCGAATTTCGGTGGAAGCCGACTGACCAGCGTTTCAGCGATCTTTGACTATAATCACGGCTGAAATTATCACAAAAGTTCAACAAATGATTCGTAAAGACCGTCGTCAGATAATTGGTTAGAAGCGAGAATACTTTCTTTCTGAGGTTTATTTCGGAAAATTCCATGGCTGTGATTCCCCAGTCCTCGTATTCGTCTGATTTGGCACAATTTGACTACCGGCTGTTTCGCCATATAAAGATAAAATTAAAGATCACATGCGGCGTCGGAAATAGCATATATATATATATATATATATATATATATATATATATATATATATGCATATATATATATATATATATATATATATATATATATATATATATATATATATATATATATATATATATATATATATATATATACAGTAGAACCCCGGTTATCCGAGGTAACGTGGGGGGCACCCTCCTCGGATAACTGAAAACTCGGATAATCCGGATTTGTTTTTTATTCATTCAAAAAAGAAACACCAATACTTTAAACCGATGTATTAACGTTTTTAACATATAAATAGGTATATACATTATAAAACAGTGAAATAGGTATCAGTGCGCTTCTGTTTCATATTGCATCTTCTTTTTCTCGCTGCAATGTTTCTCCATCTATTAAGAAGAAGCAAATCCGCTGGGGTTGCCTCTGGTTGTTGTTCGATATACCTTAAAGCTTTTTCCAAAGAAGCAAAACCTTCTTGATGAGAGATCTTAGTGGGAGACTATTCATCCACCGCCGCTTCGTCATCGTCATCTGATTTTTTCGGTTTCCTGAAAGGCATTCGTTATTTCTTCAATACTCATTTCTTCTTCTAAATCATCTGCTGTAATCCATTCAACAACATCTTCTCTTGTCACATTTTCGCAACCTTTTAATTTTTGCATTAATTCAAATAAAATTTTTTCTTTTTCTTCTATCTCGCTGTCAAAATTTGAACAGGACATTTCTCCATGGCTTCTCAATTTCAAAGCTAATTCATTTAATGGAGTATCATCTTTACTGTCATTATAGTCCTCAAAATCAATAACTTTTGACCAAGATTTTTGAATAGTTGTAGTACGCACAGAATCCCTTGCTTGACTTACCCAGTAAATAACATTTTTCAGTGGAACCTTTTTCATCCCATTGATAATATTCTCCTTTTCTGTGTATTCTAACAGATGTTTAAGATATAAACGCTTATAATTTTTTAAAATGTTTTCAAGGATGCCTTGATCCATTGGTTGCATTATGCTGGTTACATTTGGAGGAAAAAATTTTACAACAATTTCGCCCACATGAAGTCCTTCTCCAGGGTGAGAGGGGGCATTATCCATTAACAAAACTGCTTTAATAGGAAGACGGTTTCTGTTCAAAAATTTTGCCACAGATGGCACGAGCTCTTCTTCAAACCAGTTAGTAAATAAAATCGCATCCATCCATGCTCTCTTCTGACATTTGTAATAGACGCGCGTACCTCGGATAATCAGGTTCTTAGATTGGCTCGGTTAATCCGGAGTTCAGATAATCGCGACTCGCTTAATCGGGGTTCTAATGTATATATATATATATATATATATATATATATATATATATATATATATATATATATATATATATATATATGTATATGGTATTACTTTTAGATTGTTTTCGATAACTATGTACAACTTTATGTTCTTATTAATCAAAATACTAAAATAATAAGAATTAAATATTATGCTTTAACTAAATAAATTACATAATTTTTTCATTCCTTATTTTCTATTCCTTATTGATCAATAGAAAGTTAAAACCCATTCTATAATTTTAAAAATTTCCTTGGCGAGAAAAACATCGAAACTTTATCACAGGTGTTTTCACGGAATTTAAAGTCAGGTTTGGGTTGGAACAACTTTTGATGTGAAATTCTGTGGAAAAATTTAAAATAGTAAATAAGGATACAGAAATAAAAAAAAATGTAAGGTCTCGAAAGAATATTATTAAATGTCCTTTTTTAGATTGTAATTCCACCCCTATATGTTGCAGTTTGTACTAATTATATTTATTTGTAATTAATAACGCAGTGAAAAGGATGTAGTATAATATTAGCCTCTTCTGGTCAAGACAAACATGCTTCCTAGGAAAATATCTAAAACAAAGTAAAATTTCATCAGAAAGCTTACAGTTTTATAACGAAATTCCATTATTTTGTCTATTGTGCTTGTTTGCTTTTGTTTCGTTAAAATTCTGTAAATAAATTCTGTAAATAAATCAATAACAAAGGCAAAGATATTTTGTAGTTTTTAAAAACATAAACATTTCCTGTCTATCTATTCTACAGAGTTCTTAAATCATTCAGGAAGGACCAACCTATAACCAAATTATATCTAAAAAATAAAAACCAAGAAATCCAACAACAGAGAAAGCAATAATGGAAAGATCGAAATAATACTTTGAAGAACTATTGGATGGTGATGAAGAAAAAGATAATGCAAATTATGAAGAATTGGAACAGCAAAATATGGAAGAAACAGAAGATAGAGAACAAATAGAATGAAAAGAGTTGGAGGAAGTTATAAGAAAATTGAAAAAATGGAAAAGTCTCAGGCAGCGATAAGATAACGTCTGAAATGATTAAATACATGGGGAGCAAAGGAAAAACAATATTGTTAGAAATAATTAATAGTGCATGGGAGGCAGAAAACTTTCCAGCCGAATGGGGAATATCGTTTATTACACCAATCTAGAAAAACGGAGAACATAAGGATTGTAATAATTACAGAGGAATTACTATACTGAACACAATTGTCAAAATTTATGAGGGCATTATTAATAATAGAATAAAGAAAGTAATAGAACCACAACTATCGGAATCGCAAAGTGGATTTAGACCAGCAAGAAGTACACAAGACCACATATTTACACTGAAACAGATTATCGAAAAAAGATCAAAACAAAATAAGAGTCTAGACCTTGCTTTCATAGACTTAAAAAAAGCATTTGACAGGGTACCGAGAAATAAAATGTGGAAAACCCTAGAAAACAAAGGAATTAACAAAATGACAATAAGAATAATAAAGGTAATATACAGCAATAATGTGCAGTATGTAATAAAAAAAACATGAAGTCGGAGAGATTTACAACACAGGAGGGTTTGAGGCAGGGAGGAAGCTTGAGCCCAACATTGTTCACTGTATACATGGATGAAATAATCAAGAAGTACGAAATAAAAGTGAAAAGAATGACAATAAAATACTGGAAGCTGAAAATAATAGAAGTATCTGAAGCGGCTTTTGCTGATCATATTGTGCTGGTGGCGGAAAATGAGAGACAATTACAAGGAAACCTCGATATTTGGAATAAAGCGTTTAAGGAAGAAGGTATGAAAATTAATATAAATAAAACAAAAGTAATGAGAATGAAAAACCAACAAACATTTACATAGAAGGAAATAAAATACAACAAGTGGAACGATATAAGTATCTGGGAGTGATAATGGATGAAACTGGAAAACAAGTCAAAGAAATTAATGAAAGAATCGAAAAAACGAACAAACTTTACTATGCAATAAATAATAAATTCATTAGGAAGAAAGAGGTGACGAAACAAACAAAAATAAAAGTGTTCAGGGCAGCTTTTAAGACATTCCTGACATATGGATGTGAATCATGGACCCTAACAGACAGGCAGAAAAACAAGATACAAGTCGTCGAAATGAAATACCTAAGAGCAGTACAAGGAGTTACACGGAAGGATAGAATAAGGAATACAGAAATAAGGAGAAGGCTGAGAGTACAAGCAATTATGGAATATATACAACAAAGACAGCTGGGATGGCGGGGACATGTACAGAGAATGAAGGATGATAGACGGGTAAAATAAGTGTATGAAGCCCGAATACAGGGAAAACAGAAGCGAGGAAGACCTAGACAAACCTGGAATAGGAGTATTGGAAGTATACTTAAGGAGAAGGGAAAATCCTGGAAATAAGCAGTGAAAATGGCAAAGAATAGAGACAGATGGAAGAAGTTTATATATGAAGACTGAGAGGGAAAAAAAAGGGAATGTGTAACTGCCCTACACCATATGGTAGAAGGGATATACGATTTATATATATATATATATATATATATATATATATATATATATATATATATGTATATATATATATATATATATATATATATATATATATATATATATATATAAATATATATATATATATATATATATATATATATATATATATATATATATATATATGTATATATATATATATATATATATATATATATATATATATATAAAATATATATAAATATATATATATATATATAAATATATATATATGTATATATATATATATATATATATATATATATATATATATATATATATATATATATATATATATATATATATATATATAAAATATATATATATGTATATATATATATATATATATATATATATATATATATATATATATATATATATATATATATATATATATATATATATTTCCTGTCTTATTATAATAATAACAAATCGTTATTTATTTAGCTCTTGGCTAGTTGATAACACACAATCAATATACAACTTATATGCTAAGTGTTAAGTTCTTAAATATAAAAACAATCTTTTTTTGAAAATACTTAAAGTAGGAACATTTTTTACATTTCTCGGCAAATCATTATAATAACGTTAGCCTTCACGAAAATGTTTTTTTTGCAACCACGCTTCTCTCACTAATTCTATATTATAGTGACGACTATTTCTAATGTTATAACTATGGTAGTTACATCTTTTACTTAAAAATGATCTGAGATACGGTAATATTGAAATATAAGCTTACCTCATCATAATTTATGACTATATAGTACACAATTAGTTTTTCTTTTCACAATTTTAGACAAGATGATGTTCCAAAATTTAATAAATATCTTTTCGTTTAAATGTATATAATTAAATACAGGAAATGGTAAACATAATAATACGGTACGTCATTGTTAAGGCTTCCTGTAATTTTTGGTTTAGTAAGCTAATGAATTTAATTAAATTCCTTGTTCATTTTTAAGGTGGAATTTTGAAAATTATAGAGATAAGTTAGACGTAAACAACATTCAAAACTTTAGCATAATTTTCTTAAAAAAGAAAATTTTTCTTTAGTTTCCCAAGCCAAAGTCAAATTTCTTGAATAGGAAGTCTTCTGGGCTATTAAATTCCTTAAAAATATGGTTAGGGTGTATAATTAAATTTTATTTCGTTAGTTAATGTCATTATGTCAAAACAATGTCGCCTCAATAACAGTTTTAACAAGCTGACATTAAAATTAAAAATAAATATATTTAACAAATAATTGGATTATATTGTATATCTAATTTCAACACATAATAGAGACTTTTTAACGTTCACCTCACCACCTGAATAGGGATTTGGGATCTTTTTATATTCTAAAGATATATCGTCGGGGATGTCTTAATATCCGTCAGCACTGTCCAAGTACCGAGACATACATTTATATTTCAAGGTGCCTTTTAGACTATGCGATAGTCATGCGACGGGCGTTATTGCATTTCTGCAACAACTACTATCTAAGTATGTAGCTGCGCCAAAGATACTTAGGTAAAGTAATAAATACGTATTTGAACTGCCGAAATTGGAATCAGGCAGTAAGCTAAAATTATATTAAGGCACTAAGAGCATCGGAGACCTTATCTTGTAAAAATAAACGACGTTAGAGCCATAAATTTATCGGAAATGTGAACTAAGCAGTTTCTGTATGAACGAACTTGTTAAAATGTTAAGTCGTAAAGATTCACGGCTGGTGAAAGTTGTAGAAGTGGTAATCGAGGAATACATACGTTCCTTTTTTATATTTCCGGTGGCATGTAACGCGTATGCTACTGAACTCCTATAAGTCAGCATTGAAAATATGAAGTGAGACTTTGGCGAAACGTTTCCAAAATTCCAAAATGAAATGGAACAAACTAATGGATCCATTTCTGGATTAACACTTCGACATCCAATTTTCATGCAGCTTCTTTTCACGTGTACACATCTTTACTCAATATGCTGGGATTGAATTTAGGAGCAAATATGTCTTGGCATGAACATGTTACTGGCATAGCAAAGAGAGCTTCTCAAAAGCTAGGAATATTATTTCGAACTAGAAAGCTTTATTCTCCACAGCAATTGTTAGTTCTGTACAAAGCTCAAATTCAACCAACGATACACTGCATTCTATTCAGAAGAGAGCTCTTCACCTGATTGGAGATCCAAAAGTCACCAGGAACCTTGATTTCTTGGAATATTGAAGAATGGTTGGCGACTTGAAACTATTCTGCAAGTATTTTCGTGGAAAGAGCTCGATGGATGTCGCTCGCTTAATTCCTTCAGTTCATATCCGTATGAGGTTCCGCTTCTCACTCCTCGTACAACCGTTTTCAAGCAGGCTTTTATATGGAGATCCTCATCTCTTTGGCATAATTTGCCCAAGAATGAATTTCCCACCGAGTACAATTTACAGCGATTCAAGACCAACGTGAATCGGATTTTCCGCACCAGCGGCGCTCCTATGGCGCAGTAGAGATTTCTCTACAGCATCTGAGCTATGGCCATAAAAAAAACAAAACGAACAGACTCAGTTAATTATTACATTTTAATATATGGTTAATAATAATAATAATAAATTAACTGATAGAAAATTATTTTGCGAAATAATATTTTCTTATTAAAAATATAATCAATTTATGGATAATTCATTAGGACATTTATTAACATTTTTTTATCATACTCCTATTTTCCATTATTAACGTGGAAAGCTTGGCGGTATGTAATCTTTTTGCCTTATTCCTCTTTGATTTATTTTTTTTTTATTTCTGAATGTATTTTCACTGTATACGTTGCTTTCTTATATACCTAGTACTCCCATAAATACTCTTACAAACTTTCACGTACGCCTTCTATAAATATTAACAATTTTTTTTTGCGACATCCGGTTGACAGTTCGTGGCACGCAGATGCATTTTCCCGGTTGAGGCTTTTGAAGGCGAAATTCGGGCGTTTTGAGGCTTCGAAGTGTGGATTGGTGGTCCACAAATTGCTTGGTAGGTGTTCTAATCGCAGAGGGTCACTAAGCGCTGTGAGGGGTAATTCCTATAACGTCGGTTGAGGTTAGGTGTATTGAGCAGGTGGCAAACATGTGAGGCTGTGTTTTTTGTATCAATCGCGGAATCAGACGGGCGGGCTGACAGAAAAGGTTATATCCAAAATCAGTAGCAGTTCCCAAGGAGATCCGTTATCAATGCCAAGAAAATAAATTAAGTTATAAAGACAAATAGTATATTCTTTTGAATTTAAGCATAAAAAAAATATATTTTCTTTAAGGAGAATGATTATCGCCTAGAGCGAGGCTAAGTTGCTCTCCACGGGAAAAAGGGTCCAAACTCGAGATTGTGTAACGCATCACCAAAGGGTCGCCGGTGCTCTGTCCAGGCACGAGAAGGATCGGAGCTGGTGAATTGCCCGTCAAGGAGCAGAACCAAAAATTTAATATACAATACAATACAACAATTTTTTGATGAAATTATTTGTAGGTTGTGTTACTCAGTTATTATGCAATTATTGCGTGTAAATATATTTACAATTTGTATTATTTAAATAATACAGTGGGGTGATCAAGAATGTAGGATTGCTGTTATAGCTTTATTTAAGTGCGATATGGAAAAGGACAACATTTTTGAGACTTTGAAACCGCTTAAAATAAATCGGGCGATAAAATTATTTACGGAGCCGGGAGACATAAAAGACAGGCAACATTCAGGAAGACCAAGGACAGTTCGAACGCCACAGGCGGTGAAAGCTGTAAAAGTGCAAATTGCCGGAATCCTCTACGTAAACAAAAAATGTTATCTCAAGACCTAAGAGTTGGCGCTTATAAAAGACACACTGGTCATTTGCTAACAGAAGATTTTAAGCGAAAACGGTGGCAAAAATTTAAATGTTTGTTTGGGAATACACTAATGACAAACCTAGGAAAATTTTGTTTACCGATGAAAAAATTTTCACTGTGGAACAATCTTTCAATAAGAAAAGGAATAGGATTTATGCTAGATCTTCTAAGAAACCGTCTGAACTGGTTCCAAGAGTTCAGAGGGGTCATCATCCAGCATCAGTTATGGGTTGGTGGGGAATCAGCTTTGATGGGGTTACCAGTATTCATTTTTGTAAAAAAGGTGATAGAACTTCGGCTAAAATACATTAAGACACTACTTTAAGCAACGTTGTGAAACATACTCTTTTTAAAAATAAGCATTGGGTCTTCCGGCAAGATTCTACACCAGGACAGCTAAAACAACACAAGCATGGCTTCAACAAAATGTGCTTTCATTTATTACTAAAGAAGATTGGCCTTCTGTAAGCCCTGATCTAAATCCTTTAGATTATAGACTATAGTCCCTCTTAGAGGGTATGGTTTGCTCTAAAAGATATATCAATCTTGACTTTTTCAAACGAGCTTTAACAAAATCAGTGGACAATTTTCCATTGGATCAAGTTCGTGCTGTCATAGATGAATGAACTAATCGTTTGAAGGCTTGTGTAGAAGCAAGAGGGTGACATAAAAATAAATGTTTAGGCATTGTAACAGTCCTTATGGGAGTACTATGTATGTTTTCGTTCTCAATATATCTTGAATCTATACGACATAAATAATTGCCCTTCTTTAAGTCTATATATGCTAAGAATAAGTCTTTGTTGTATCGTATTCTGACGTTTTTTCTTATCATATTTAGAATTGATTGGATATCGTCTAAAGAATTATATAGTTCGCTGAAAACTGTTTGTTTTGATAAAATACGAACTGTTTGTTAATGTTGCAGTTATTAATTCCACAAGTAACGTATGTATTTGACACATAAGACTTATATACCAAGGACAGTTCGAACGCCACAGGGCGGTGAAAGCTGTAAAAGTGCAAATTAACCGAAATCCTCTCCGTAAACAAGAAATGTTATCTAATGGGATGAAAATTTTGAAACATTCTATATCTCGTATTATTAGAGAAGACCTAAGAGTTGGCGCTTATAAAATACACTCTGGTCATTTACTAACAGAAGATTTTAGCGAAAATGGTGGCAAAAATTTAAAGTTTGTTTGGGAATACACTAATGACAAATCTAGGAAAATTTTGTTTATCGACGAAAAAATTTTCACTGTGGAACAATCTTTCAATAAGAAAAAGAATAGGATTTATACTAGATCTTCTAAGAAAGCGTCTGAATTGGTTCCGAGGGGTCATCATCCAGCATCAGTTATGGTTTGGTTGGGAGTCAGCTTTAATGGGGTTACCAGTGTTCATTTTTGTAAAAAAAAATGTGAAAAAACTTCGGCTAAAATACATTAAGACACTACTTTAGACAACGTTGTGAAACATACTCTTTTTAAAAATAAGCATTGGGTCTTCCAGCAAGATTCTGCACCAGGACAGCTAAAACACCACAAGCATGGCTTCAACAAAATGTGCTTTCCTTTATTACTACAGAAGATTGGGCTTCTGCAAGCCCTGATCTAAATCCTTTAGATTATAAACTATAGTCCCTCTTAGAGGGTATGGTTTGCTCTAAAAGATATATCAATCTTGATTCTTTAAAACGAATTTTAACAAAACTGTGGACAATTTTCCGTTGGATCAAATGCGTGCTCTCATAGACGAATGGCCTAATCGTTTGAGGGCTTGTGTAGAAGCAAGAGAGTGACATTTTGACTAAATGTTAAATTAATTTTGTCATTATGATTATATAAATTAATTCCATAATAATTTTTTTTTAATTTTCATAGAAAATAAATGTTTAGGCAATGTTTTCATTGTGTGTCCTTATAGGAGTACTATGTATGTTTTCGTTCTCAATATATCTTGAATCTATACGACATAAATAATTGTCTTTCTTTAAGTCTATATATGCTAAGAATAAGTCTTTGTTGTATCGTATTCTGATGTTTTTTTTTTATCATATTTCGACTTGAAAAATACGAACTGTTTGTTAATGTTTCAGTTATTATTTCCACAAGTAACGTATGTATTTGACACATAAGACTTATATAATTTTCCAGCTCTAACATATCTCTTCTCTGATGCATTAACGGGATTAGAGCATTGTTCTAGTCTTGCGATATTTTGCTTTCTTCTAAGCACTTGTTTTAACAATATTTTAAGATTTTTATATTAACAGTTCTCCTCTGTAAATTATCAGTTTGGAAATTATTTCTTCTTCTCCTGGGGCACGATTTGATGTTTAATTGAATCACTTTATTTAACATTTAAATAATAAAAAATTACTGTCACAGACTGACCATAAAAATACGCTCACTCTTAATGAACCAAGACCTGCCTGGCTATTGCATGACTGGCCTGAGTAATTTAAAATAAAATCTACATTTATCTCTATATTAACGAAAAATTTACCTCTGGATTTTGCACTAAACAAGTAATCTTGTTTCATGCGAGAGTCTTGAAGCGTTTAAATCATAATGTCAGTCATAATTCAATAAAAATAATGCATTTTCAGTAATTCCCGCGGTAGAAACTGAAAGATGGATTTTTAGGTTTACACGTGTTTGAAATGTTATTTAAAATAAAAGAATTATTTAAATTGTAATTTCCCCAGGTACCTACAGTCAATAAATTAAACATACATACAGTTATTCTGCTATACCTTTATATTTAAGACATCGACAGAAATAATGTACGGAAAGAGAATATTAAAAAAAACTTGAAAATATTTAAAAAAACCGCTCAAATGCAAGTTGGACTTGCGCAATTAGTGTTCCGTACCAAGATTGCTTTTAAAATAAAGATTGTTGTTACGGAGGTATACAATGATCAGTAACTTCACAAAACATACCCCAGATGAGTTTTTAAAAATAAATATCTAAGATTCGGATATAAACTTGTTTGTGATGGCTCAAAAAACTTTCTATAACGTCTTCTTCTTCCAACTTATAGCTAGACACTATTGCCTGTTTTCTTTGTTTCCTGATATATATTATCGCTCCATCTCTTTCTTGGATATCCTATTGATCTTTTTTCACTTGGCGACTTGTCTCGTGCTATCCGTACTATCCTGTTGCTTGCCATTCTTCCTATGTGTTGATCCCATTCCACTTTTTTTCCTCTTATCCACTGGTTGATATTTTCTATATTACATGTGCATCTTATGTCTTCACCCTTTTCTCTATCCCTCAGTGCCTTGTTTGTACAGGGTGAGTCAACGATAGAGTAAAGTTCATTATCCCATTTGTTTCGGGAATGACAAAATAATGTTAAATACAATAGATTTAGGGAATGTTAAGGTGCACAGTTTAAAATTATTTTTGAGTATACAGGGTACTTCAAAAAGTGTGGGTGTGGAATGTTTTTTAAATGGAATATTCTATTTTCTAATTTATTTTTAAATTCTGCGTAAAATTTTATAACTTTTTTATTAATAATATTATATACCTAAACCGAGTAGTTTTTCTAATATTTCAATTTTTTTTTAAAAAATACTAGTTTTCAGTTTTGTAAAAAATCGCCAGTAGCGCCATTGTTTCTGAAGGTGAAATACTCATAATTGGTACGAGAGTTCTAAAGAGATGAAAAAAATATATATGTAAAGAAATTTGAGTTAGATGCTACAGGGTGTTCAAAATAAATTTATGCATTTCGACTATTTTAATTGAAAAATTTCAAATTTTTTAAATGGCACACCCTGTATATTATTATCTTTTCTGATAGATTTTACAAAACCCTCCAACTTTTATCAAGTATGTCATGTACCTATTTCTAATAGTTTTCGATTTATTTTGAATTTAGCTAATAATAATTTTAATATAGTTTAACTTATCTAATGATTAATTATTATGACGTAATAAATGTTCAAAAATATGCTCGTCTACTTGAATACCCATGTTTAGTCGTTTTTACTATATTTTCCTTCACTTTCCTTAGCATAAAGGGCGTTATTGTCCTGCACGCATCCCGTATCCTATTTTCCATATCTACTGGTGTTATAGGGGGATTCACATAAACACAATCTTTATTGTAGCCCCACAAAAAGAAGTCTAAAGGTGTTAAGTCACATGATCGAAGGAGCCACTGAACGAATCCATCCCTACCAATCCATTTTTGTGGGTAACGATTGTTTAAAAATTCCCGAACTTCCCGGTGGTAATGAGTAGGAGTTCCATCTTGTTAAATCCACATTTGTTCCCTTTCAAAGTTATCAATTTCTTCAAGAAGCTGGGTAATTCGTTTTGCAAAAAATTTAGATATTTAGGCCCGTTAAGCGGTTCGCGGAAAAAATATGGACCAATAATTCGAAAATTTGATATTTCACACCATACATTAAGCGGTTTTGAACTTCTAGAACCAAAGGGGATTAACTGTTGAATAATAAAGCATGTTATGGCTGTTAACTGCTCCATTACTGCGAAAAGTAGCTTCATCAAAAAACATTATTTTGGATAAAAAATTTGGATCGGCCTTTATTGCTCCATTCATGGCGGTACAAAAGTTTACTCGTCGTTCAAAATCACGGATTTGAAGTTCTTGGTGTAGTTCCATATGAAAGGGATAATATTATTTTCTCGTGGTGCGATTAGCCGTAGGTTGGGATGTGTCAGATAATTCACCTAGTTGACGGCTGCTGACCTGGAGATTACCTTCAACATGAAGTAAAATCTCCATTTCTTTTTCCTCATTGGTAGCATTCTAGTTTACTAACCCCACACCTGACACCACAGTATATTCGGCAGAACTATTAGCGATTAGAGAAGCCCTTAAGATAGCCATAACATCCAAGCTATCCACTAAATAACTAATAGTCACGGATTCACTAAGCTCAATCAAATCAATAATATCAAAAAACTTTAAAAACAGGTACGTCCTTGATATCTTTGATCTAATACAAATTGGTTTCCAAAGAAAAATAAACATCACAATCATGAGGGTCCCCAGCCACTCCAGCATCAAAGGAAACGAAAGAGCAAATCTAGCAGCCAAAGAAGCCATCCACCTCACTTCCAGCATTCCTCAAGATTTCATATCACTCATAAAAAGCACTATTCAAAATATTTTTCAACTAGAATGGGACCTTCTGGAAGGACCAAATAATTTTAGCGAGTTCAAACCAACTGTCTTTCCTCCTATGGAATCTGATACCTTCACCAGAAGAGAGAATGTCATACTGAGAAGAATCGCAATAGGACATACACACTTAACCCACTCTCACTTACTCAAGAACGAATTACCACCAAAGTGTCAGGTCTGCAATCAAACCCTAACAGTAAAAACACATACTCACTGCAACACACTACCAACCAATAAGACTAAAATATGGCATAGACAACCCACTATACCACATTCAAGCTCAGGATCAGGAACACACAAAATCATTACTTAAATACCTAAAAGATATTAACATAATACAAAACATATAACACGAAATACGGCGCCAAATGACCACAGACGTCGACGCGCCTCTTCTTAATATCCATCCATCCATCCATCTAGTTTACTACTTTCCGTTTCGTATATTCAACGCTACCACTACCATCAAACCGTTTCATTACACACTGAAAAGATTTACTAGATGGTATACGTTTATTAGGGTACTTCGCTCCGTAGAGCCTTACTGCCAAAAAACAATTTTTTCCCGCCTCGCCAGTATAAACCATATCAATTAATTGATTTTTAGGAAAATCCATAACTATTACCTTTATACGTCACTTACTACAACAAATTAAAATATTTTTACTTGCTAAATAGACATGTCAAAATTTGAAAATGCCTATATTTTTGTTTTGTCTTGGCAACTATGATGTTATAGCGAAAGTATATTAAAAAAAAACCGGTCAAGTGCAAGTTGAACTTGCACAATTAGTGTTCCGTACGTTGATTGTTTTTAAAATAAAGATTTTTGTTAGGATGATATAAAATGATCAGTGACTTCACAAAACACACCCCAAATGAGTTTTTAACAAAGTTTGTTTCCAATCTTTACTGAAAACTGGTAACCTTGAAATTTTGTTTTTTTTTATATACCAAATAAATTATTAAAGGTAATGCACTCGTGATAATTTTCGTTCAATCTATACTCCATGGAGAATATTCCAGAATTCTTTCAAAATTTTTTGATCAGTACTTTTCGAGATAAGGTAGGGGACAGCGATTTTTCGCTATTTTTTAAAAGTAATACGAAGAAAAGTGTGCGCAAATATTACATTATATATATATTTTTTACTCGTGTTTTCACAAGCTTTCATTTGACACCACACTCGATGACCTAGTAAAAAATTTTTTTTTTCACTTCCGATTTCATCCCTCAAAACGAACCCCTTAAGTTAAAATTTATGTTACGGTGGTATAAAAATGATCAGTGACTTCACAAAACACACCCCAAATGAGTTTTCAACAAAGTTTGTTTCCAATCTTTACTGAAATCTGACGACCTTGAAATTTTTGTTTTTTTTTATATATCAAATAAATTATTAAAGGTAACGCACTTGTGATAATTTCGTTCAATCTACCCCCCGTGGAGAATATTCCAGGATTTTTTCAAAATTTTTTGATAAGTACTTTTCGAGATAAGGCGCGGGACAGCGATTTTTCGCGATTTTTTTGAAAATAATACAAAGAAAAGTGCGCGCAAGTATTACATTATATATACATTTTTTACTCGTGTTTTCACAACCTTTCATTTTAACCTTTCGATTTAACCCCTCAAAATTAACCCCTTAAGTCAAAATTTAACTTTCAAAACTACATGGCTCTGATGAGGCCATCAATGCCTATATTATTACCAAATTTCAAGTTTCTATGACAAATAGTTTCGGAGAAAATCGGGTGTGACAGACAGACAGACAGACAGACAGACAGACAGACAGACAGACAAACAGACAGACAGACACCGAAGTGATCTTATAAGTGTTCCGTACGGAACACTAACAAGGGTAAAAATTGAAAAATTTAAAATAGATCGAAAACTATTAGAAATAGGTATATGACATATTTAATAAAAGTGGGAGGGATTTGTAACATCTTTCAGAAAAAAGAATAATATACATAGTGTGTCATTTAAAAAATTTGCGATTTTTCAATTTAAAATAGTCGAAATGCATAAATTTATTTTGAATACCGTGTAGCATCTAACTCAAATTCTTTTACATATATCTTTTTTTCAACTCTATAGAACGCTCGTACCAATTATGAGTATTCCACCTTCAGAAACAATGGCGCTACTGGCAATTTTTTACAAAACTGAAAACCAGTATTTTTTCAAAAAAAATTGAAATGTCGGAAAAACTACTAGGTTTAGGTATATGACATTATTAATAAAAAAGTCATAAAATTTTACGCAGTATTTAAAAATAAATTAGAAAATAGGATGTTTCATTTAAAAAAACATATGTTATATTGTGAGAGAACTGTGGATGATACAAAAAAAAAAACTGATACCAGATACGGTTTCAGCGCCCAAAAATACATAACACTTAGATGAATTCGTTTAAAAAGTTTTTACAAATATTTTTTTTGTTGGTCTATGTAATTAAACAATTTTTTGATCGAAATTTGCATACTAAAGTTTGAAACACCGTAAATTTTCTATTTTTGAAAAAAAAATTTCTTTGACAATTTTTAGCTACTTTATTTTTGCAGATTGGATTATTTTTTGTGAAGCTATCCTGCAGACAAGCAGGCCACAGTTTTCATCAATGGTCCGTTTAACCTGGTAAAAAATAATGTTAATATTTAAAACATATTAAAAAAAAGTTTTGCTTATAATTTAAATTACAGTGAAAATATATAATCGCCATTCCTTTGTATTATTCACTTAATTACTTTTAAAATATATATATTTTTTTAACTATATACTGCGGCGCCCAGGTGTATGTAACCCATGAATAAAAATTTTTGTTATGGACGCATAAATGATCAATGACGTCACACTGAAAACCGATGACCTTGAAATTTTATTTTTCTTTTATATACTAGATAAATTATTAAAGGTAATGCACCCGTGATAATTTTCGATCAATCTACACCCTGTGAAGAATATTCCACAATGTTTACAACATTTCTTGGTTAGTACTTTTCGAAACAAGGAGAGCAATCTTGAAAGAGAAGTGTGCGCAATTATTACAATATATATATTTTTGAACACGTCTTTTTACGTGCTTTCATTTGATACCCCACTCGATATCCTGATAAAAATCATTTTCGATTTTACTCCCCAAAACTAAGCCCTTAAGTCGAAAGTTAACTTTCAAAACCACACGACTCTGATGAGGCCATCAATTCCTATGTTAGTGTCAAATTTCAAGACTCTATGTCAAATAGTCTCGGAGAAAATCGGGTTTGACAGACAGACAGATACCGAAGTGATCTTATGAGTTTTCCGGGCGGAACACTAAAAACATGGTTGAGTGTGCAAAAAAACTATATTTTTTACTCTCAATCTCTCCCAAATATCAAAATAAAAAATAACAAATAGGTAAAAAGTTACCATTTCAAACCAATTTTTCCCCTTAAAACTGAAATAAGTGTTCCATTTTATCGGTAGTTTATTAAAAATTATATCATTTAACAGAAAATATCCATCTATCTGGAATTATTACCGCTTTTAAATCCAGTTATTTCCACTGTTTTGAAGATTTATATTGTCTATATATTAAATTTGTCTATCCTAATTGTAAAATAGCCATATGGCTTATACATAGTTTCACTATATGTAGAGTATATTTACTTTCTATAAAACAAACACATCTTGCATGTTATTATTTTTTTCAGATTAGATGATATAATACGAGGGTGGTTTGATAAGTCTGGTGAATTTCTACGAAATGGCCAGAAATTTTGTTAAGCTGCATGACTGTTGGTAAGCATGATTTTTGTAACGTTGTTCAAAGATTCAAACAGACGCAACGGGTAGTTGTTTGTTGGCAGGTATCGTTTCGTAAAAGTGGATAAAGTCGAGTATTGTGCAGTGATAAAACATTTTAATTTAACAAACTGGACTGAAAAAAGTTCATGGGGAATCTCTACCAGCACTCAAGACCATTCATTACTAGATAAATGAATTTAACCATGGCTGGACGAGCACTGCAGATATTGCACATTCAGGACGCCCAATTGAGATTTCTTGTAAAAAAATGGTCGCTAAAATGCATATTATCGCAATCTCACAATCTCAGCAATCTCACGAAGCATTAAGCTTCGTGAGATTGCTGAAATGGTAGGCATCATATGAACGGGTACATAACATCCTGCATGAAGTTCTAGAAATGAAAAAACTGGATGCTCGATGTGTGCCGCGGTTTATTGTGTCCAGAAATCGTGTTTGGAAAAGTTGCAGCGTAATTCGAAGGACTTCTGGCGTCGCTTTGTGACTGTAGACGAAACGTGGATCCACCATTGCACCCCTAAACTGACTTGAACGTGCACCGAAAAAAGCGAAAACAGTGTTATCGGAGGAAAAATGATCACAACTGTTTTTTGAGATTCACAGGATATCACGATTTACTATTTGGAAAAGGATAGAATAGTAGCTGGCTCTTATTACGCAACGTTCTTGGCTCGTTTGCGTAATGAGTGGAAACGAAAGCCAAGATTAGCTCTGCTCCTTCACCAGGACAATGCCCCTGCTCACACATTGGCCGTTGCAATGGCAAAAGTATTCGAGTCGGGCTTTGAAATAGTTCCCCGCACACCCTTTTCTCCAGATTTGGTCCCAAGTGATTTTTTTGTTTGCTACCCTTAAAAAGTGGCTTAGGGAGAAAAAATTTTTGTTGAACGAAGGGGTTACAACCCAAAGAGCAATGGAGAGGAGAATGCTAATTATTAGACCTCAAGATCGTATTCCTAATATCGAAATACGAAGAAGATCAAAAGTGATAGATGTAATACAATATGTATATTATTGTTATAGTTGAATGGTGGCCTAGAGAACACAAAAGATGCAGAGGTAGATCGCAGATAAGATGGCCGGACGACATAAAAAGATTAGCAGGACACGATTGGATGCAAAAAGCAAACACCAAAGCACATTGAGTGGAATAAGCTAATGATGAAGGGGTTACAATCTGTCAAGTAAGAACGTGTCCGTGATAATTCATTTTTGGAAGATGTAATTCTAGCGATTCAACAAAAAATCCGTAGAGGGAACCTTGGTCTACGACGCATTTTAGTAAAAGTATCAGTCGATTGCGAATTTTCGTCGAAATCACGTAAAATCCAAGATGAGTCACTTGCTTGCGCGTAGGTTCGAGATAGTCTTTCTTTGTTCCTATCCAAAGGGGCCTAAAATGACACATTCCGCGGCCGCTAAATATATTAAAAAGTAGGTATCGTTTGTGAAGAAGTGGGTAAATCAATTTAACGAGACGAAAAATGTCGACGCCTTGCCAAAATGTAGCCCGGTAGGCAAAGTCACTCCGAAAGTCGAAAAAACGAATCGTGTCTTTGTTTTCACGGGCCCCAAATTGACGCTGCGTCAAGGAGTGGCAAAATTAAGAAAATCTGGTTTGAATGTGTCCCATCAGACCATTCGACAACTTCGTGCTCATGATGTCAAATTTCGAAGCACGTTAAAGAAACCTTTGCTGGACGAAAATCACGTCGTGAAGTGGTTCGCCTAGGCCCACGATAAGATACTAGGGTGGTCCTCATAATCGCCGGATGCCAACCCTATTGAAAACGTTTGGTCCCCTCGTAAAGAGAGAGCTCACCAAAGGATACATACATTTTTTCAAGAATACGAGAGGTCACGTTCTTAATTAACAGACTATATCTATGCTGTGAACAGTTCTTTTTTTGAGGGAATAAAAATATTGGAATCTGGCTGTGTTGAGAAATACTTTTTTGTTTTACAAAAAATACTATGCAATCAATTCTCGTAGAAATTATTGGACAAATGTAAAAAATTGTTGAGTTTCCCAAACTGGAAGATCAATCAATATCCATTAGAAATAGGAAACATAAAATATGTGTAAAAAGAAACAAATTGTAGCATCAGCTATAGCTGAACATCAATTCAATGAAGGAAAATCAAAGATTTTACTTCTGCTTCCAGTTTCTTAAACCTTTACAACATTAACAGATTCGTTTAGGACATTTTAGTGCACATTTAGTGTTCTGATCTTAAAGAGAAAAGATTCCTGAAGATACTTCGTACAATGGTAGGCGTGACAGCTCAAGTTTATCTAATGCTAATACAAGAAAAAGAGTTCCATCAGTTTATCATTTTATTACTCATTATTTTTTTCATCTAATGCAGAAAACAGGCGAGTACCTCCAATTTCAAATCAACCGATAATCGCATTGTCAAAAGACGTCAGCTGTAAAGGTAAACATAGTGTCTAGAATGATTTTTTTATCGTTAATTGCTGATAAAATGTTTGTAATAAAAAAAACAAGTTTATCTAAAAATTATGTCAATCAAGTCGCACCGTAGGAATTACCGGTTCTTTATTTTTGAATAATTGAAATATAAACTAACTAATGTATATTACTTATAATACTTATTATATATATATATATATATATATATATATATATATATATATATATATACATATATATATATATATATATATATATATATATATATATATATATATATATATATATATATATATATTAGAGTGACTGGATCTCATAGAGGGGGAAAAAAAATGTCGGAATCTTGTTCGTCTGGACCCAACAAAACGATTCCCCTTTCCAGATATTGAGATAGCCGAAATTTGAGCTCGATTAAACGACGTTAACCCGTGCCGCTCGTCGCTCAAAGTTTGAAAAAATCCAAATTTTTGGCCAAAAAGCTGACATATGGAGCCATAACTCCAGAACGGTAAATAATAGAAACACGTTTAATATCTCAAAAGAAAGCTAATGTTGTTCTTCAAAATTTATATTCTATACATAATTGTTGTTATTTTAAGTCAAACCGAGTTACAACAGCCTTTAGCCCCAAAAACGTGACCTGTTACCACTAGGAACATACTTCGTATATTTTGTTATTAAGTGATAAATTTTGCTTTTTTTGTATATTTTTGAGTTTAAAGTAGAAATATAATAAAAAAACAAGTAATACTGATAAGTCTAATGACATTTTTTATTTTAAAATATAAAAATTAGGTATATAATACATACAAAACAGACACAGAAAAGATACAGACGTAGTACCTACATGAGTTGATAATTTTACATAGTTATCTAATCTGTTCTAGAGCTTTTGTTAAAGTAGTTTTTTGAAACGTTAGGATATAATGCTCGGCATTTACTTACAACTTGCAGGACATATTGCTTTTGGTCTTCATCTTTTGTCAGAAGGTCGTTAAAGTCGGTTATTAATTTAACACCACGCTCAGCCATATCATTAACTACTTTTAATGTTTTGACAATTTTCAATCCTTTTTGGAAGTCATTATTTTGACGCCAGGTGTTTGGATGTTGTCTTAGGAAATCTGTTTTTATATTAAATTGGTCAAAGAATGTAAACATTTCTTTGGTAAGTAAATTTACCAATTTACCTCTTTTAAGTTTTCTTTCCTAACTTTTGGATTTACAACCCTAGCGTGCTGTGATGGTTCATCTGTGCTACTGAGCAATTTATTAGCCATTAACAACTTTTCATCGTCTGTAATGGTGTGATCAAAAAACGATAATCCCACCAACTTTGCATTCAAATACCACAAATGGTTCGAAAATTTGGTCAGGGCTTTTTCTGCAATGTCGTTGTCACATTCTTTATAGTCTAACAGACTATGCAAAATACCTAAATCTTGCTTTGGTGCAAGATGAGCTTTTGGAGCATTGAACCAAGCTTTACAATAAATTTTAACTAGGAAAACAGAAATGGCACGCACAGAACTTTCTTCTTCTTTAGACATCTTAAATTGACGACGAAAAATGAACATTTTTAAGCAGTAAATAGCCTTTGCCATCCACCTAGCGTGATGAATGGCTCCTGGCGTTCTAAAACCCACAACATTGCCGTCTAGTGATCCAACAAATACGAGAACCAACTGCAATAACTCCTTGTAGTTATCTCTGAGGTGGCTCTCAGTTAATTTGGTCTCGAATTCAGTAGTAACATTTGCAATTACTTCTGGAGTTAGCTGCTTTTGTATTAGATTGTCACTGATACCTGTGTCGTATTTTCCTTTGTCTATCTTGGGCCACGCAGTGAGGAATCTCTTGAAAATGTCTGGATGAGGTCCAGTGGTTGATCCCATTTTTGTGTCGAATACGCCTCTTAACAGAATTTCCAAGATATGGTGACGGCAAGCTAGGTATAACAGTTCTCTTTCCAACATTTGCTCCAATATGACGCATGCTCCTTTGAGTCTTCCCGTGTTGGATGCTGTAGTGTCGAAGCACATCGCCTTGACGGTGTTGAGAAGACCCCATTCATGTAGGCATTCATATACGGCTACGGCTTGCTCCTCTCCAGAGCTGTTTGCGGTTACAGGAACTCCCAGCAGCTGTTCCTTTTCGCCATATGAAATAGCTATAGCTATTCGCTCACATTGTTCATTTTTTAAAACACCCGGTAAAAGTTTACCGTCCCAATGGACAACCACGGGCTCTTTTTCAGGAACGTTTACTTTATCAAAAATTTTTTTATTATATTGTTCTCTGAACATTTGCCTTCTATCATGTAATAAAGTTTTCGAGACTTTGTACTCAAGAGGGTCAAGGTTTAGTGCTTCTAAAGTAGCTATTAAAATTCTCGTGGCATTTCTGTCGGATACCTTACATCGATCTAATAAAATGGACAATTTCATGTTTAAAATCTCTTTAACGCCCCTTGCAAATGAAACTTTCATCCTCTTGCTCTCAGATGGTCCTGGATCTTCTGCAGCTTCTTCAGGGATGTCCATTTCCTCCAAGCTCTCAAGTTCCTGGTAGATGCTGTCCTCTTCAGTGTCTTAAAATATCTTCACTAGATAATTGTTCGATCTAACCAGCTCAAAGGCACTTTAGAAACTAAACTGAATAAATAAAAGGTCGGTTGTACGCTGAAGTAAAATCACCATCCCTAAAATAGAAATTAGATTCACCCTCCTTTTTACCTGTCAAACGGTCTTTCTTTGGTAAACTAGTCAGGTAATCCCCATATAATAAAAGATTAAATTTGAACAAAAGGCTCTTTATGTTTGAAAATTGAGTTCCAAAATATTTTTTAACAAAAAAATGATAATTCTAAGACACATTATGTAAAAACCCGTAAAATTCTTAGAATACTCCCAAACTGGCTCCTACTGGTACCAGGTCACGTTTTTTTTGGGGCTAAAGGCTGTTGTAACTCGGTTTGACTTAAAATAACAACAATTATGTATAGAATATAAATTTTGAAGAACAACATTAGCTTTCTTTTGAGATATTAAGTGTGTCTCTATTATTTACCGTTCTGGAGTTATGGCTCCATATGTCAGCTTTTTGGCCAAAAATTTGGATTTTTTCAAACTTTGAGCGACGAGCGGCACGGGTTAACGTTGTTTAATCGAGCTCAAATTTCGGCTATCTCAATATCCGGAAAGGAGAATCGTTTTGTGGGGTCCAGACGAACAAAATTCCAACATCGATTTTTTGCGGTCACCCTAATATATATATATATATATATATATATATATATATATATATATATATATATGTATATATATATATATATATATATATATATATATATATATATATATATATATATATATATATATATGTACACTCTGGTTTCAGTGATAGCTTGCAGTTCACTGTCGAAATTGAGACGGATGATAGTGTTCTTTTTCTGGATACCAAAATCATATAGGCAAAAAAACAAAATTATATTGGATTGGTATCAGAAATTTACAGCTTCAGATATATTTATAAATTTCTTTTCAAATCATCCAGCTATTCAAAAGTATAATACAGTGGTGGCAATAAGGAATAGAGTTACTCATATCAGTGACAATACTTTTTTACAAAACAATTTTAAAAAACGGTTCCATATTTTTTGTAACAATGGTTATCTTACGCATATTTTGAATAGACTGATTTTCAATTCCAACATCTTTAATGGTCCCACGGAAGAAGTGAGACATGAAGTCCAATACAAGTAACTACCCTCCATACGTGGTCTGATGGACAAGATAGTCTCGACCTTCAAAGACTACGTTGACATAAAAATAGCAAGATATAATCAATAATGTAATAGGAATTTATTTTGTCGTGTGAAACAAAAGACGCCATTTATGTATAACAACAATGTAATATATAAAATGTCTTGTTTCGACTGCGGAGGCAGTTATATTAGACAGACATCACAATGGCTTAAACAAAGATTAACTAAACTCAAAGTGATTGCGTAACGGGAAAGAAATCTGCTGCAGTGGATCATCACTTGAGAACAGGACACAAATTTGATTTTTCATAATGTTATGATCCTAGAATACGAAAATAACTATAAAAAACGCTTCTTCCTTGAAATGTGTCATATCATAAAAGAGAAAAGCTCCATCAATTACAAAATGGACACTAATAATTTAAGCAACATATACTGTGATATTCTAAATAATTATATTAATTGCTACACCTGACCACTATACACACACAATAATAATAAAAAAAATAAAAGAAATAAAATAATATTTAATATCGGTTCTTAAGAAACACTCTGGACACTGGTCTAGTTGTGTCATGTTCTGTTTTCCTTTTGTGTCTATTTTATTCTAGTTGGTAAGTTCCTGTTGTAGGTTTTTGGCGACCTATGTGTGCATGAAGGTTTTTAATTTTAGTAGCCCAGAAGTATTGATGAAATATAGTTTTAAACAACAAAAGAATAATTATTACTACACAGACCGCTATCTCAATACTTTCCACCTTATAATCTTTATTACGGTCGAGAAAAAGTAACATTATATGTGTGACAGTGAAGTCCGTTTATAACGAACTCCAAAAATCACTAAAAATGGTTCGCTATATCCGAAGTTCATTACAAACAGTAAACAAAAACTAATATCATTTTTCACTACTTTTTTATTTAGATTAGGCGCTAATGCTTAGAAAAATGAATAATAATAATAATTAAATTAAAAGAAAACGTTCAAAGAAAATAAAACAAGTCACACTAAAGTTATTGTTATGTATGTTGGTACATATACGAGTATAAACGAAAACATTAAAATACGTAGTTTATACAATAAAATAAGTAATTGTACTTGAGAAAGAAATGGTGTTTTATATAATTGTCGAAGGTCATACAAACTACTCCATATTTGTTCAGGAACTTCACGAAATTCAAAAAAAAATTGCGAGTTTCAGTCATTTTCTTAGTCATTTCTGAAATGGATGGAACATAAATAATATCTCCTTCTCCAAGCTCGTCGTAATTAAAATCTTTTCAGAAGTCACTAATGTCACAATTTGATCATCAGTTAATATTTCTCTCGTCATTAGTTCATTATCATCCTTTTTTTTTCAAAATTAAAGTGATTCATCTTTTTAATCTCGATTTCCACTGTACTTTGTTGAATGTCAGCATCGTAAATAAATTCTAGACAATCAGTAGAATCTTCTCGATGTTTTTCAATCCACTGAGTCAACGGTAGCTCATTATCTGATTCATATCTATATTCCTTCCTTAAAAATCCACCATGCTTAAGACAATTTGCAGTCTCTCTAGTGACTCTTTGCCAAGCCATATGGATAAAGTTTATAGAGTCCAAGAGAGTTACAGAAAAAATGTTACCTTTATCGATCGTCTCTAACATTTTCATAAGTAAAAATCTTTCTATAATGACATTTTAAAGAATGTATCACACCTTGATCCATAGGCTGGAGCTTTGCACTTGTGTTTGCAGGCATAAAAACCAATTTTATTTGCTGCAGATCAACTTCAGGGTGCACTGGACAATTGTCAATAAGAAGTAATATTTTTCTGTTAGTGAATTTTAATTCTTTATCCTATTCGAACAGTCCGTTTTTAAAAATTTCTGATGTTATCCAGACTTTACTGTTCGATTTGTACTTTACCGGTAAATGTTTGTTTTTAAAACACCTGGAATTGGCGGACTATCCTATCACCAACAATCTTCTTTTCTCTGTTCCAGACATATTTGTAGTTACCAACACAGTAATCCTTACTTTTGATAATCTTCTACCAGCACAATTCTCTTAGACAAACTTTAATGTCTTATTAGGGGTCATTTTGTAAAACAAACCCGTTTCATCCGCATTAAAAATGTCCACATATTCATAACTTTTTCGAATTTCCGGCCATACGTTGGTCATCCACTGATCAACAACAGTTATATCTACTCCTGCAGTTTCTCCTACTATCTTACTCCCGCTAATATTATGTCACTTTGTAAATCGTTCAATTCAATTTTTAGAACAGGTAAACTCGGTGTTCTCTATTTTCCTTCCCAATTCACTAGCTTTCTCTTGTAAAGTATAGCCGGTAATAGGAACATGTTCATGTCGTTTTTGACTACACCATTTAAGGAGTCCTTTATCGACTTGGTCAACAAATATTCTCAAGATAGTAGTCAGCATTCATGGATCTCGTACGGACAGGAACTAACTCTGTGCGAGCATCAAAGCAGATGCCACCCCAGAACATAACAGAGTCCCCGCCGAATGGAATCCTTGTAGAGATATTGCAAGGAGCAAACCTCTCTCCTGGTCTTCGCCATACTCGCTCACGACCATCTGGATGTTTTAGACTAACCCTAGTTTCATCTGTGAAGAAAACTTGTTTCCAATCGTCCACAGACCAGTTTTCGTGATTTCGAGCAAAACGTAACCTGGCAACTCTGTTCTCTCTAGTAAGCAAGGGCGCAGTGGCTGGTCTCCTACTGTTTAATCCAGCTTCATTTAACCGTCTTCTAACTGTTTTAGAAGAAATTGTGACATTGTGAACAGCTTCGAGTTCGTTTCTTATTATAGAACTAGTGACAGTCCTGTTTCTTAAAGCATATTGTCTTATAAAACGTTCATCTAGGTCGCTAGTGCATCGTTTTCGCCCTTGCCCTAGCCTTCTAGAATAAGTTCCTACTTCATTCAAGCGTCTTACCATACGACTTATTGTGGAACGATGTTTTTGCCTAACAAATTGGCAACATAACTCTGACAATATCCCTCGTCCAATAAAACTGAGGCTCTCACTACCTCGTGTTCAGTTAAATTCCTTGTTCGATTCATTTTTCTAATTCTTCGGGGTCAAAAATAAAACGGTCTACCACAGAAACGTATTACTTTGAAAAAGGGAACAATTTATAAGCTTACTTTTAAAGAAAATCTATCGCATTATTACAGAAAATTGTTTATCTTTTAAAAAATTCTTTAAAACTGTAAATCTAAACGAATTATTTCGATTTCTGTCATGAACAACGAAACAAAATATGCATAGCCTACTATTCAAATACTCGATAAACTTTAAAACTGACATAAGAAAAAGATAAATTAATTTTCAGATTGTTGCATTAATTTTGTTCAGGAGTTTATATATATATATATATATATATATATATATATATATATATATATATATATATATATATATATATATAAATATATATATATATATATATATATATATATATATATATATATATATATATATATATATATATACATCTATAATATATATAAAATGCAACGTCTCTCTGTCTGTCTGTCCGTTAGTGCGCTTATCACTGGAGAACCACTTATCCGATTTACGTACTTTTTTTTTAAAACATACATATGTTCTCTGGCCAGGTTATAGGCTATATTTTATTACGATAGATAGCATAAGGAATGAGCAGTGACGTAAAATAGTGAATGAAGTCGGAAAAAAGTCTGCCGCTAGCGCGTTCCTTTGCAATACACAGCCTAAATATGGAACAATATTATGTAGCAGAGAATATCTATAATCTATAATATATATAAAATGTAATGTCTCTCTGTCTGTCTGTCTGTCCGTTAGTGCGCTTATCCCTCGAGAACCACTTATCCGATTTACGTGATTTTTTAAATTCATACATATGTTCTCTGACCAGGTTATAGATATATATTTTATGACATCTATAATATATATAAAATGCAACATATCTCTGTCTGTCTGTCCGTTAGTGAGCTTATCACTAGAGAACCACTTATCCGATTTTCGTACTTTTTTTTTAAAAACATACGTATGTTCTCCGGCCAGGTTATAGGCTATATTTTATTACGATAGGTAGCATAAGGAATGAGCAGTGACGATAACAGTGAATGAAATCGAAAAAAAGTTTGCCGCTAGCGCGCGTTCTCTTGCAATACACAGTATAAACCATTAAATATGGAACAATATTATGTAGCAGAGAATATCTATAATCTATAATACATATAAAATGCAATGACTCTCTCTGTCTGTCAGTCTGTCCATTAGTGTGTATCACGCGAGAAACACTTATTCGATTTACATGTATTTTTTTAAATTCATACTATATTCTTTGGCCAGGTTATATAATAATACTAATCTATATCTATAATCTATATAAAATGTCTGTCTGTCTCTCTGTCTGTCCGTTAGTGCGCTTATCACTGGAGAACCACTTATCCGATTTACGTGCTTTTTTTTAAACATACGTATGTTCTCTGGCCAGGTTATAGGATATATTTTATTACGTTAGGTGACATAAGGAATAAGCAGTGACGATAATAGTTAATTAAGTCGGAGTTTGCCGCTAGCGCGTTCTCTTGCAATACACTGCCTAAAGCATTAAATATGGAACAATATCATGTAGCAAAGAATATAATATATATAAAATGTAACGTTTCTCTGTCTGTTTCTCTGTCCGTTAGTGCGCTTATAACTCGAGAACCACATATCCGATTTACGTATTTTTATAAATTTCTACATTTGTTCTATATGATTCGGTATAAGCCTAGATAATGGAAGATAAGGTGAGATAATGGGAGATAAGGAGAAATAATGGGAGATAAGCAGAGATAAGTCTAGATAATGGGAGTTATGGTGTGATAATGGGAGTTAAGGAGAAATAATGGGAGATAAGGAGAAATATTGCGAGATAAGTCGAGATAAGCCTAGATAATGGGAAATAAGGTGAGATAATGGGAGATAAGGAGAAATAATGGAAGATAAGGAGAAATAATGGGAGATGAGCAGAGATAAGCCTAGATAATGGAAATTATGTAGAGATAATGGGAGATAAGGAGAAATATTGGGAGATAAGAGGAAATAATGGGAGATATTTTATTACGTTGGGAATAAACAGTGACGATAGTAGTGAATCAAGTCCACGCGAGCGGAGCCGCGGGCCCGGCTAGTATATATATATATATATATATATATATATATATATATATATATATATATATATATATATATATATACGAGTATATACATATATATATTAGACCACAAAAAAAAAGTTTTTATATTTGGCTACCAGCTAAAAACCTTCTATTATGTGTAGATAGAGATCTCTGAAATTTTAGTCCAAAAATATTAAGGTTTAGAAGGTGCTAAAGTCGATTTTATTGGTAACAGCAGTGTATTGTATACTTTACAAGATAAAAACTTAATTGTATGCTAAAAACATTACCTTTTTGAGGTTACAATTGCATAGATATGTAGAACTGACAATTACATACAAATTCAGATCACGTGCGACCACGGGCGACCAAGTAAACCCAAGCTATGAGCAATTAAAAGACGTTTGAAATGGACAAATAAGCCAAATTTCAAAATTAATGGTTACGTGTGTACGTTGTACACATTATTTTTTGAGAAATAAATTGCATAGATATTCTGGACTGAAAATTTCAAATAATCTTAGGCCACGTGCAACTACGGATGACCAAGTCAATTGAAGTTATGGGCAATTAATAGCCACATTTTGTATTTAATGGTTACTTTTTGTTGCTCACCTCAAAAATACTTGAATATGGATCTTAATTAAACTTTTTTATGTCTCCTTTTTAACGGTATCTCATTAAAGTCGAGGCAAATGAAAAATGCAATTCTGATGTTAAAAGGTTTAATAAGTGTAGGAGGTATTTCTCCGTCGGAGAAATATTCCCGATTGTAATTAAAAATAATTATAATTAATTTTTTTATAACATTATTATTATCATAAAAAAGTTCTTTCTCAGATTTGGTCAATGTGATTCTATGTTTGGCTGACGAGCTCAAGCCAGGTCAGCACAAACGCTATTACCATTGTGTATTATGGAATGTCCTGACAATGTTACATGTTTTCAAAATCACTGACTTCTGAATGTTTCTGTGTATGTTTCTGTTGAGTCCTAATTGTGGTATGGCGTAAATGTTATTGGTGTAAGGCCTGTGGCTGATATGATGAGGAGGACAATGACTTTTTCTTGTTTTCATAGCCTTTTTATTTCTGTTGCAAGGTCTGTGTATTTGGAGATTTTTTTCTGTGTATTTCGTTTGGATGTGTGTGTCGTTGGGAACAGCTACGTCAATTAGATAGGCGATTTTTCCTTTTTTGCACTGAAAAGTAATATCGGGTCTATTGGCCGAGACTGTTTTATCTGTATGGATACTGATGTCCCAGTAGAGCTTGTAATCTTTATTTTCAAGTATGGATGTTCGTGTGTATTTGTAGTAGGAATCTGTGTTTTCTATGAGTTTGTATGTTGTGGCTAGTGCTTGGTGAACTACTTTTGCAGCTGAGACATGTCTGGCTGTGTATTCAGTTCCGGCTAATATTTTACATCCGCTTGTTATGTGTTCGATAGTTTCTTTCTGCTGGTGGCATTTCCTGCATCTGTCTTCTCTAATAGTTAGGTCTTTGATGATATGCTTTTAGTAGTTTCTGGTTAATATGACTTTATCCTGGATGGTAAGTAAGAAGCCTTCTATTTCAGGGAATAGCTGCCCATCATATAACCAGGTGTATGATTGTTTTTTATTTACGTGGTCTTGTTCTATGTGGTATCTGTGTTTTCCGTGTGTTCTTTCTGACCACGTTTTCATCTTTTCCTGTTGTAATGATGTGACTGTGTGTGTCTGCTGGGGATAAATCGAGAGGTGTGTAGTTTTTGTCTGTTTCACTGTTGCTGTGTGGAGGCTGGTTTGCTTGCTGTGAAAAAAATTTCTAAGTGCTTGTATTTGTTTTGTGTGTAGTGATCTGATGTCTATAATTCCTCTTCCTCCTGCCTTCCTCTCGATGGTGAGGCTTTCTTTGCATGCGTTGGTGTATTTGGTGAATTGAGAACGTATAAGGATGTGAATGTTTTCTATGTCTGTGTGTGACCATTTGATGATACCAAATGAATATGTGAGTAAAGGTATAGCGAACGTGTTGATGGCTTTAGTGAGATATTTGGGGTTGAGTTTTGTTTTTAAAAGTGTCTGTTTTTGAATTCGGTTTTGAGCACTGTTTTGATGTTAGTGTGGTTGAGTTTAGTGCTTTGTTGGAAGCCTAGATATTTGTATGCTTTTTGTCGAACATGTTATCAAGTGTTTCGTTGTAGATTGTTTCTGTCTCATAGTGGCCCTTCCATTGGCGTTTGTTAATGTGAAGCACCTTGCATTTACTTATACCAAATTCCGTATTGATATCTAAGGTGATCATTTCTGTAATTTTGAGGAGTTCTTTCAGCTGTGTTTTTGTGGCAGCGTAGAGTTTTATGTCATCCATATATAGGAGGTGGTTTATTTTATGTTGATTCGCTTTTTGGTGTCTGACGTTAAAGCCATGATCTGTGCTGTTTAGTGTATTTGAGAGTGGATTGCTACAGAGGCAAAACCATAGAGCGCTGAGCGAGTCTCCCTGAAATATACCCCGTCTGATGTACAGCTCTTCTGTTTGGATTCGTTAGGATTGTGTTTTTAGCCGTATTTTGGTTTTCCATGTTTTCATAACTTGCGCGAGAAGTTGCCTGAGGTTTTGGTTGATTTTGTAGATTTCTAGAGCTCTGATTAACCAGCTGTGGGGTATGGAGTCGAAGGCTTTTTTATAGTATATGTCTATTATTATTATTAATTAATATTATTATTAATTAATTATAATAAAAGTCCTAACAAAAACTTCTTATCAGCGCAAAAAACCGTAAAACATATTATCCTCACCACAAAGCGGAGAAATTTCTCCTAAACTCAAAATTATAGCCGGACTTTATAAATTATTCTGTAAGAGCACATTTTGTAAATTTCTGTACACAACTAAACTACTTATTCATAACACTTATTTACGAAAATAATCTATGATTTGCCCGAGACATCTTCAGAGATCTTAACCCTGAACTATTATCAATCGACGTGGTAAACAATTTTCTCTTCCTCTATTCATTAGTATTGGTATTCTTTGTCTTTAACTTTGAATGTGTTCGTATTATTTGCTAAACTAACTTGGCATCAATTACAACTTGCCAAGACTTGTTAAATTCGGCACTAACTTTTGCTTTTTCATGAACCAAAACTATGTTTCTGCTTCACGAATTCTCTTTTTTTTTTCGTCAATTCGAGAAAGCGTCCGCAAAAATAAATTAGTGATGTTAAAGGAGACTTCGTTTCATAATTATAAATGAAAAGGTTTTTATGTTTTACTAGTATACAAGAAGATAAAAAGAAAATTACAATTGCAGATACACAAATTAATAACTAAATATATACATACATTAAAAAGTGTGGAAAAAGGCTATGCTTATGCCATTTTTTCATCTATAATATATATAAAATGCAACGTCCCTCTGCCTGTCTGTCTGTCTGTCCGTTAGTGCGCTTATCACTGGAGAACCACTTATCCAATTTACGTACTTTTTTTTTTTAAACATACATGTTCTCTGACCAGGTTATAGGCTATATTTTATTACGATAGGTAGCATAAGGAATGAGCAGTGACGTAAAATAGTGAATGAGGTCGGAAAAAAGTTTGCCGCTAGCGCGTTCCCTTGCCATACACAGCCTAAACCATTAAATATGGAACAATATTATGTAGCAGAGAATATCTATAATCTATAATATATATATAATGCAATGTCTCTCTGTCTGCCTGTCTGTCCATTAGTGCGTTTATCACTCGAGAACCACTTATCCGATTTACCTGTCTTTTTTAAATTCATACATGTGTTCTTTGGCCAGGTTATATAATAATAATAATAATAATCTATATCTATAATATATATAAAATGCAACGTCTCTCTGCCTGTCTGTCTGTCAGTCCGTTAGTGCGCTTATCCCTCGAGAACCACACACACGATTTACGTGATTTTTTAAATTCATGCGTATGTTCTCTGACCAGGTTATAGATATATATTTTATTACATCTATAATATATATAAAATGCAACGTATCTGTCTGTCGGTCCGTTAGTGCGCTTATTACTGGAGAACCACTTATCCGATTTACGTGCTTTTTTTTTAAACATATGTATGTTCTCTGGCCAGGTTATAGGATATATTTTATTACGTTAGGTGACATAAGGAATAAGCAGTGACGATAATAGTGAATCAAGTCGGAGAAAAGTTTGCCGCTAGCGAGTTCTCTTGCAATACACTGCCTAAAGCATTAAATATGGAACAATATTATGTAGCAAAGAATATAATATATATAAAATGCAACGTCTCTCTGTCTGTCTGTCTGTCCGTTAGTGCGCTTATCACTCGAGAATCACTTAACCGATTTACGTGTTTTTATAAATTTATACATATGTTCTATATAATTCGATATAAGCCTAGATAATGGGAGATAAGGTGAGATAATTGGAGATAAGGAGAAATAATGGGAGATAAATCGAGATAAGCCTCGATAATGGAAGATAGGGTGAGATAATGGGAGATAAGTATAAATAATGGGAGATAAGCAGAGATAAGTCTAGATAATGGGAGTTATAGTGTGATAAGGAGAAATAATGAGAGATAAGGAGAAATAGTGCGAGATAAGTCGAGATAAGCCTAGATAATGAGAAATAAGGTGAGATAATGGGAGATAAGGAGAAATAATGGGAGATAAGGGGAAATAATGGGAGATATTTTATTACGTTGGGTAACATAAGGAATAAGCAGTGACGACAGTAGTGAATCAAGTCCACGCGAGCGGAGCCGCGGGCCCGGCTAGTTATTTACAATTTTAACAGCAGTATGTAGAAGGAAAATTTCCACTTGTAAATTTCCGAAGCCAGTTCTCTCATAAAAACTTAGATCAAGTTAATCTTTAGTTCAGGTTAGTTCAGTCAAATTCATTATTTTTTAATGAACTCTGCTTACAAGGGCACTTTACCGATTTTTTCTAGAGAACCAAACTAACTTAACTAAAAGGATTCGCTCATTTAGGCTGCTAGCGTTGCTGGTAGTACTACTTCTATGTACTGATTTGTAACTACTAAAATGTCGTCTTTAGACATGAATTTAACTAGCAGGTTCGAGTCCAAGCAGTTTGAATATCAATTTGTGGCTAGCAACATAGTTATATTTACGAATTTACTGAAATCTACCTAAATTTAAACCTAAAGACCTTTTGAGATAAGTGACCAAAAAACTTTATGCACTTAGATTTAACAATAACAACAAATAAAAACCCGATTTTCAGTATCTTTAATATGATTACTGTGGTAAAAATTATGGAAAGGAGATTTTAGCAGGATATATTAAAACGCCTGGATAAGTCCCTTACACTTAACTTTTCCTTATTGTGAACTTTAACAATCTCAATTTTTTGTGTAAGCGTGAGCATTTTTCTATTTGGAGCTATTTCTACAATGAATGTGTCGCCCACTGTGTCTCTTTTTCGCATAGGCGTCAGACTAATATTAAATCCCCACGTGTATAGAAAAATTGAGATCGGTAAAGCCCCGGTTTACTCGGGGAAGTACCTCAGTGAAGGCAGACAGGGAGGTTGGCGCGCGGAGCTATTGAGACGAGGCGTTTATTTTTTATTGTTTTTTGTCAGGTTAAGAGAACATTTTTTTATGTCTGCGTCCGTTGAAGACAATGTCCGTCCAAGAAGGAGTTAACACAATTTATATGAGAGTCGGTCGGGACCATGAGAAACTGTCCGTTCAAGGGAAGTGTCCGTGTAAGAGGGGTGTCCGTGAAGGGAAATTTCACCGCAGGAATTCCTTACATTTGCTTACTTAAAAGATTATTTTAACATTTAAACAATCGAGTTTTACAAAAGATTCCAAAATCCAGAACCTTTAAGTATGTTTACTAAGCGTAAAACATCAGACCCGTACCAGGGCTTCGATCTGTTTAAATAAACAAATATTTATACTTTAAAATCTACTGTATGACCATACAAGTGTATATTTTGTATTATAGTGGATACCCGATCCATATAGCTATAATTCGTTCATTGCTGGTGTGCTATAGTTATGGCTATTCCAGAGCATATTTCTCCAATATTTCAAGACTTTTTTGTAAATATACAATTGAAAGTGTGGAAAAGGGCCTTGCTTATGAAGTTGTCAGAGAATAAACTGTGTAATTTTATTTTTTAGCTTGTAATATGGTAAAAGTGTTGGTTGGCTCTTGTTTTAGTTATATTTTTTGTTGTTCTTTCAAGCGTTTGTCACCATTTATACAGAAGTACGGTATCAGAAGCCTTTACTAGATCTACAGAAAGTAGTGCTTGTATATATATATATATATATATATATATATATATATATATATATATATATATATATATATATTAAAGTTTTTTTGATCATGAGTTTTTAATGATAATCGTTTGTGCATATACCATATCTTTACAATACCAGAATTAAATGAAAAGAAAATAACAACAAACACTACTTTTTGTAGATCTAGTAAAGGCTTCTGATAAGGTACTTCTGTATAAATGGTGGCAAGAACTTTAATATATATATATATATATATATATATATATATATATATATATACATATCTATACATATATATATATATATATATATATATATATATATATATATATATATATATATACATATATATATATATATATATATATATATATATATATATATATATATATATATATATATATATATACATATATATATATATATATATATATATATATATATATATATATATATATATATATATATATATATATATATATATATATATATATACACTAACGTGCATAGAAATCGGCCCACTGTAAACTTTTGACTTTAACTATATTTTTTTTTTAAATTATTCATCAGATCAAAAAAAGAAATATGCTGTTTGAAAGACAATTTAATGTGAGTATAAATTTATCAAGAAGGCTTATCGTTTATATGCGTAGCAACCGGTAAACAAATGAAACGTGTTTATGTGGTGATTGTAACGAAAATAACAAATTTGTCAAATATTAAAATTATTGCGTTTGCAACTGAAATTTGCATATTAATTCGTTTTTCATAATCTCAGTAGTGTTTAAGTGTGTTAGTTTAATGCATACTACACCACAAAAAGCCGCCCAAGTTTTTGCTTTAATCGAAAATGGACTTAGTCAGCGAGCTGTTGCTAGACAATTGAATACGACACGCGCAGCGGTTCGAAGAGTGTGCAAACGTTATGAGGAGACTGGATCCTTTCATAGGCGACCTGGAACAGGCAGAAGGCGATTTACAACCGCTCGTGATGACCGCTTTATTGTGTCAACAACATTAAGAAATCGTCACCTTAATGCCGTTCAAGTGCAACGACAGCTCCGTGAGGTGCGAGGAGTGGCTATTAGTCAGTGGACAGTAAGAGGAAGACTGCAGGAAAATAACCTGACCCCTAAAACTCCTGCGATTGGTCCAAAACTTACTCCAGCTCATCGGCAAGCCCGCCTGCGTTTTGCACGGGATCATCTGAATTGGACGTTGGAACAATGGGGATCTGTTCTGTTCTCAGATGAGACCAGAATATGCCTCCATGGTAGCGACCGAAGAAGGAAAGTGTACCGAAGACCAAGAGAGCGATTTGTAGATTGCTGCTTTGAAGAGCGGAGTGCTTATGGAGGTGGTTCCTGTATGATCTGGGGTGCAATTTCTATAGGAGCACGAACCGACCCTGAGTTCATTCGTAGGGGCGACCGTGTTCACGGAAGAAGAGGTTTAACGGCTGCTAGATATATCGAGGAGATTTTAGCAATTTATGTGGTACCTTACGTCGACTACATTGGAGACGAATTTACCTTTATGCATGACAATGCAAGGCCGCACACCGCAAGAATCGTGCAAGATTACATTGCAGAAGTCGGTTTTCGGGTTATGGAATGGCCAGCATACAGTCCTGATCTAAATCCGATCGAACATTTATGAGATGAGTTAAAACGAAGAATTCGAGCTAGACTTCATACCCCAAACTCGATCGCAGAGCTTATTGTTGCAGTAGAAGAAGAGTAGTTTAACATCCCTCAAGAAACAATAGCAAACTTGATTAGATCTTTGCCTAATCGTATGAGAGATGTTATTAGGGCAAGAGGAGGTCATACCCATTATTAAAAAATTAAGTTTTAAGTTTTAAATTGTCAATAACCCTATTTATGTTAATAATAAAAAAGCTTAATTGGGTTAATGCATTAATTTCACTATGTTAAACATAGGAAGTCGAAATAAGTTTTCGTAAATTTATACTCACATTAAAGCATATTAAATTGTCTTTCAAACAGTATATTTCTTTTTTTTGATCTGATGAATAATTTTTTTAAAAAAAATATTGTTAAAGTCAAAAGTTTACAATGGGCCGATTTCTATGCACGCAAGTTTATATATATATATATATATATATATATATATATATATATATATATATATATATATGTATATATACATACATTATATATATATATATATATATATATATATATATATATATATATATATGTATATATATATATATATATATATATATATATATATATATATATATATATATATAT
>CM032453.1:20540373-20542873 GCA_019049505.1 Pachyrhynchus sulphureomaculatus | reverse complement strand
GCACGATCTCGGCGGCCAAGCGGTAGGGCCGTTTCGTGAAATTAATGACTCATCGAACTCGGCGCTCAATAAAGCCATGTTTGGACCGGAAATATGGGGCGGTGCTAAAAGTCGTCTGCGTCTATTTCGTTAAATTCTGGAAAGAAATATTCCTGCAACATCGATTTATAGGGCTCGTTATTCATGGTAACGGTAGCTCCTTCGTCAAAGAAATAAGGCCCGATGATGCCTCCGTGCCATAATCTACATCAAACTGTAATTTTTTGCAGATGCAAAGGAATTTTGTGAATCACTTGTGGATTGGATTCACTCCAATAATGGCAATTTTGCTTATTAACGAAGCCATTGAGCCGAAGAAATGGGCCTCATAGGAGATAATGATTTTCTTATGAAATTAGCTGTCGGCTTCCGTAATCTCCAAAGCCCAATCGGTGAATTCTCGGCACAAACGATGGTCCATAGGCTTTAGTTCTTCGGTCAATACCATTTTATACGGATGCAAACTTAAGTCCAATCACAAAATTCGCCAAGTTGTCGTCTGAGACAGGCCCAACCCTTGAGAATGGTGCGGACACATTTGTGTTCTCACGAATACTGGCTCCGATGGCGGCGATATTCTTTTCACTGCGAGCGTTTCTTACATGTCGAGGCACCTTTTTATCGTGGAGAATAAATTCACTTTCAAACTTTTTAATTATATGCTGAATAACATGATCATCTGGAGCAGAATAACGACCGTGTTGTGATCGAATTGCTCTTTGTGTAACGCGAACTGAACGCGAATTTTCATAGTAATTTTGGACCAATTTTCAAGCTTTGTTTTTAACGTGAAACGAGTCTTGATTGAATGGGACACCTTACTAAACACAACCTACATCAGATGTCAAACATCTGCCAGCCAGCATGGCCGCTATTAGCTGTCAAAAGTAGGACATCCCTAATGGAAAACCCATTATTAAATTATATATATTTTTGATTTGATATTCTACTCGATGACCTGGTAAAAATTTTTTTTTCACTTCCGATTTCACCCCTCAAAACTAACTCTTTAAGTCAAAATTTTAGTTCTAAACTACACGGCTCTGTTGAGGCCATCAATTCCTATAATAGTACCAAATTTCAACTTTCTATGTCAAATAGTTTCGGAGAAAATCGGGTGTGACACACAGACAGACAGATAGACGGGTGGACAGACGGACAGAACAATAAAAAGCAAATATTCCGGAGGTTGATTTTTACGCAGAATATAATAAAATACTCTTCTTAGCAAGGCAGTAAAAGTATGAAATGAATTTATTTTAGGACATAATTTGACAGGATATACAAGTTTTTGTACGTTTACACGACAAAGGCGAATCGTATGTAAATGAATATTAAATTATTCTTGTTATGTTCTGGATTCACACATGTGGTAAATTAACAGGTTCACGTTATAAAGTTGTGTGTAATAATCTATTTATTTTATCCCACGTAGAGTGCGAATTTGCGGATATTAATTTAAATGAGGCTGGTGTGTACCTAAAGGAAGAGATATTATAATACAAAATACGAGGCATGTTTTTTAAGTAAGTACCGTTTTGCGATTCCGCCGCCGCAGCGATACGGTCGGCGTTCCGCGCATGCGCGCTGGTAACCTGCATCTCATGTCTACGCACTGACGCCATTACAGTCTGATTCTTCATTGTATACGTTGTTTACTGAGTGTTTAAGATGCCTCCGACAATCGTGAGTCCCGCCGATTGTGAAGTACGGGCTGTTATACGATTTCTTAGTGCTAAAGGCGTAAAACGATCGATATTCATCGTGAGATCTGTGAAGTTTACGGACAAAACATTATGAGTGATGGAATGGTAAGGAAATGGGTGAGAGCATTTAAAGATGGCCGCACAAATGTGCATGATGAAGAACGGAGTGGGCGTCCTTCGGTCGTTAATGAAGATTTGGTGCAGAAAGTGGGACGAAAAGGTGAGAGAAAACAGACGCTTTACAATTTCATCATTGTGCGACTGCTTTCCTCAATATTCTCGTAGTGTTTTGTATCGCATTGTGACCGAGAACTTGAATTACCGGAAAACATGTGTTCACGTTGGGTTCCAAAAATGTTGACGGATTTGCACAAAACCCAACGTTTAGGCAGTGCATTGACTTTCCTTGAGCGGTACCACAATGAAGGTGAACATTTTTTAGACCAAATTGTTACTGGTGACGAAACATGGGTGGCCTACGTCACACCAGAATCGAAACAACAATCCATGGAATGGCGACATTCATCATCACCCAAAAAAGTGAAGTTTAAGCAAACAATTTCTGCCCGCAAAATCATGTGCACAGTTTTTTGGACAGAAAAGGAGTATTGCTAGTGGAGTTTCTGCCTCGTAATGAGACAAACAATGCAGCGTCTTATTGTGAGACATTGAACAATCTGCGTCGTGCAATCCAGAACAAAAGACGTGGCAAGTTGAGTAAGGGTATCGTTTTGCTGCATGACAATGCCCGTCCA
>CM032453.1:20446738-20540273 GCA_019049505.1 Pachyrhynchus sulphureomaculatus | reverse complement strand
TCTGTGACGGAAAATCCTTTTCATAGTTTTATGAACCGTTTTATGATGCCTCTCTAAGTTCCGATGCTTAGGTATTGCAACTGACGCACGGCAAATGAGACAAATGCACTTATCCTTTACCATACAAAAGAAAAATTCTTCCTCCCAATCGTTATTAAAATGAAAAGTTTTACTTTTCTTCGCCGCACTCATTTTGGACTATTTATTAATAAACTTTGTATCGATGTATCGCCTTCAAGTTACAACTCAGACTGACTTCTATTCCTGCAGGCGCAACATTTATATCGGCGCGAACGAAGTCTCGAATGTTCCCGTCAAACACGCCGCCCGAAGTTTCTAGAAAAATCGACGGGAATCAAAAACGCAGCTTTTCTTTGACAAGTACCGCGCGTTCCTTTGATAGAGCCGCCTTTTGCCGCTAGCAGGGGGTTATTACGATAAAAGAAAGTGATGAGGGGGTTATTTTGGCCTAATTGTGGATCGAATAAATTTTAGTAGTTTATTCATTACATTTTGTTTTAGTTACCTAAAACAAAATCTGTGAATAGTTTTATATCGGAATTTTCTTCTCGAGATCGACTCAAAAAAAGCACTCGCGATCGACCGTTTGAGCACCCCTGATGTAGACGATTGTGAAAAAGACGTCATCAGCAGTTAGTGCCGACACTAGACAAAATAAAATTAAGACTGGTGCAGGACGGGACCAATATACATTGTGGCCGATCAACCCTTCACAGAATTCTCTTAAGAATGGGATTCACGTTCCGAAAAATCAACAAAAGGCAAGTAGTGATGGAGTCACAAAGATTACGAATCTTGTGACATACTTATTTACAAAAAATTAAAAAGTATCGATCAGAGAATATCGGAATTTTTTTCTCGAGATCGACTCAAAAAGTACTTGCGATCGACTTGTCGATCGCGATAGACCGTTTGAGCACCCCTGGTTTAGATTGAACGAAAATTATGACGAGGGCATTACCTTTAATCATTTATCTGGTATATAAAAAAACAAAAATTCAAGGTCATCACTTTTCAACAAAGATGGGAAATAAACTTTGTTGAAAACTCAGTTGGGATGTGTTTTGTGAAGTCATTGATCATTTTATACTTCCGTAACAAGAATTTTTATTTTAAAAGCAATCAACGTACGGAACACCAATTGCGCAAGTCCAACTTACACTTGACCGGTTATTTTTGCAATTAATATCTCATCATCAAGTACCGGTCATTTAAAATATCGCGTATTTGTTTTAAGATCGCGTGCGTGCCAAGGAGTTACTGTAAATCAAAAGTTTATAAGAAAAATTCGATGAAAATAAAGGAAATAAAGTTTTAGCATAACAAATTGATTATAATTGAGTAAAATTATGCAAAAACTGAAATCCCTATTAAAAGGGCTATTAATATTAATTGGGTTTTGTATAAGTTTCTTATTAGAAAGAAGAGATCAACTAAACTTAGCTTTTAAACTTAGTGCGTCCGGATTAATTGGGGAACAATTTTGTTTTAAATGTTTTAACAAACATTATATTTTGATAGAATAAACTTTTATTCTTAGGTACGCGTGTAATATAAAATGTATAGTCAGTGAAGTAAGAAACGTCTCGCCTACAGTCTGTGAAGTAAGAACGTGTCCGCGATAATTCATTTTGAGTCTACGACGCATGTTAGTAAAAGTATCAGTCGATTCCAAACTTTAGTCAAAATCACGTAAAATCCAAAATGAGTCACTTGGTTGCGCGTAGACTCGAGGCAGTCTTTCTTTGTTCCCATCTCAAGGAGCCTAAAATGACACATTCCACGGTCGCTAAATCTATTAAAAAGTCGGTATCGTTTGTGAAGAAGTCGGTAAATCAATTTAAACGTGGCTCGGTAGGCAAAGTCACTCTGAAAGTCGAAAAACGAATCGTATCTTTGTTTTTAGGGGACTCGAAATTGACGCTGCGTCAAGGAGCGACAAAATTAAGAACATGGGTTTGAATGTATCCTATGAGACCATTCGCTAATATCTTCGTGCTCATGATGTTAAATTCCAAGGCTCGTTAAAGAAAGCTTTGCTGGGGGAAAATCACGTCGCGAAACGGCTCGCTTGGGAGCACGATCAGATACTAGAGTGGCCCTCAAAATCGCCGGACGTCAACCCTATTGAAAATGTTTGGTCTCTTGTAAAGAGTAAGCTCAGAGGAAAGAGTCTAAGGACTTTGACTCGGTTGTCTCACGAGATTCGAAAAATTTGCAGAGAATGCAAAAAATCTCGTCGACCCCATGTCTCGAAGATGCCAGGCGATTATTGATGCTGGACGCGATTGGACACCTTACTAAGGTAATTGCTCTGTTGTTAGCACACCAAAGAATACTTTGATGGCAAAAAAAATGTTCTCGAAAGACATTTTTGTATAACTTGCACTCGATAAAAGAAAATGCTTTTTTTTGAGGTTTTTGTTGGCACCCCCTACAGACTACGCTTTGTGGAAAGAGATTCATTTCTAACCTGTCTGTACCAAAAGTTCCTCTTGTTTCTAGCTAAACGTGATCTAAGATTAATAGTGGATCCAAGGAAGGCCGACTGGAAACGATAGGTTACGATTTGGTGGAATTTCTTTTTTTTTATGGGTCTAGCACACGTGCTGCAGGGAGGTCCCTAAAGCGCTACAGGAGCGACACGAGGGCGGAAAAAGCGATTCACGTTATTCTTGAATCGCTGTAAATTGTACTCGCTGGGAAACACAGTCCTGGGCAAATTATTCCATAGGGATGATGTTCTCCATATAAAAGACTGCTTGAAAAGTGTTGTACGAGGAGTAACAAGCTGAACCTCATACGGATATGAACATGCACCGCTCTGGGAGGAATTAAACGGGCCACATCCTCCGAACACCTTCCATGAAAATACTTGTAGAATAGGCTCAAGTCGCCAATCGGTCTTCGATGTTCCAGCGAATCAAGGCCGCAGGTCAGTTCCGGGTCTCCAATCAGACGAACAGTTCTTCTCTGAATAGAATCCAACAAATGCAGTGTATGTTTGGGAGCGGAGCCCAAACATGGAAGAAGTATTCCATAGTTGGTCGAATTTGAGCTTTGTAAAGAATCAACAGTTGTTGTGGAGTGTAAAGCTTTCTGGTTCGAAATAATATTCCCAACGTTTGAGAAACTCTCTTTGCTATGCTTGCAACATGTTCATGCCAGGACATATTTGCTCCCAAATTAACGCCCAACAAATTGAGGGACGATGTTAGAGGAATGGAGTGCCCAGCCATAACTATGTCGGGTTCAGCAACGTTAACTTTTTTAGAAAAAACTGCCGCCTGGGTTTTTATAGCGTCAAATTCCACTTGGTTACTGTCACCAGATAGAAGTTCTTCTAGGCCTTTGTTAAGTTGAACAACTTTCCGCTGTCTGCGGACACTCGCCTAAGCAGCCGATGTCCGAGCGTTCAAAGTGAATGAAGAGATAAACGTACTGTCATCTGCAAAGCTGTAGATTGGATTTCCGGTCTTTTCCAGCAGATCATTAATGTAAATGAGAAAGAGAGTAGGAGATAGTATGGAGCCTTGGGGCACACCGGCGTTGATAGTGAAGGTGTTAGAAAGAAATCCGTCGACCGCCACTCGTAAAGAACGCTCACTGAGGAAACATAAGAGCCACAAACAGAACTTTTTCAGACATACCACAAGAACGTAACTTAGCCAACAGCTCATCGTGCCAAACTAGGTCGAATGCCTTGGATATGTCAAGAGCAACCGCTCGAGATTCCCCAAAGTGTTCAATTGCGTTGTTCCAAACATGTGCTACATAAGTCAAAAGATCTCCTGTTGATCTATGTTTACGAAAGCCATATTGGTGATCGCTAATAATGTTGGATTCTTCAAGGTATTTTAGAAGATGTTGATTGATAGCCTTTTCCATATTATTGAAAGGAGTGCGACTGGTCGGTAGTTATTTGGCAAGGTCTTCTTGTCTTTTTTAGGTATCGGCTGAACTGTGGCACATTTCCAGCAGGAAGGAAATATTCCCTTTCTGTAGGATAGGATGAAAAGTCTACAGAAAACTGGTGTCAGTTCCCTAGCACAGTTTTTGAGAACTATGGCATTAAAATACGTTTTATGATACGCTGTCTGAAGACAATATCGGGCATCCTTGCCTGCACTATGGGAATAGTAGGTGGTGTTTTTCCTTGGAAATCGTTGCAATAGAATTATCTGGCAGTGTGAGTGGTGGTATGGTGGATTTGGTGAAATTTTGGCTAACTGCCTTAGCGACTGACCAAAAAGACCTGGAATTGTCGGGACAAACGAGAAGTTTGTTTCTAATTCGCTGATTGTGTGCCTCCTTGGTTTCGTCGATAATGTCTTTGCATCTGTTCTGGGCACGAACAAAGGTGTTATGATTTTCACGCCATCGTCGGCGTCGATAGGCAAGATGTTTAGAAGCAACAGCTTCTTTGCATTTTCGGTCAAATCAAGGCTTGCCGTGGAAGGACATTTCTTCGAAAAAGGAATGTAAGCTTCCATACCAGTCAAAATAACATCGGAAACCTCCCTGGCGCAGTCAGATGGGTCGTCAGAACGAAAACAAACGTCTAACCAAGGAAAAGTTCCAAAATATTCCATGAGATCTTCCCATTTAGCAGATCTGTAGTGCCAAATCTTGCGCGGTTTAGGCGCCTCTCTGTCACTGACTGATAGGATACTCGATGTCGTCAATTTATGCTCGGAAGAACCCAACGGCGGATTTACGGTGGCCGTGTAAATCTCCGGATTGGTGGTTAAAAAGTCAGTCAGTCAGTAGAATGTCAGTGTTGCCCGATTTCTAAAATTTAAAATATTCAACGGATTACCGGCTTTCGTTATATTATTGAAACTATAATCTAATAAAGTAAAATTATCGTAAATAGTTTTAGCTAACAGAGAAGAAAGTAAATAACATAAGAAATAGTTGGATATTTTCTAAATCTGTACTTAAATAAGTTATACATAACCACATAAAAGCTGCTATTAAAATTAGCAAGTATACTTGACAACCGAAACGTATCCACAACCTGTTTTACGAGGCTGGTTTGAAAAGTGCAAAAATAAAAACTACTTATGTGTTTGGGGTAAACCTTTTTTATTTTTCGACATAGTCTCCTTTTAGGCTTATACACTTCGTCCAACGATGTTCTAGTTTGTTGATCCCTTCCGAATAATAGGATTTGTCCAAGTCTGCAAAATATCCATTAGTGTCTGCAATCACCTCCTCGTTTGAATAAAATCTTTGTCCCGCCAGCCATTTCTTCAAATTGGGGAACAAATAGTAGTCCGAGGGAGCCAAGTCTGGAGAATAGGGGGGATGTGAAACGAGTTGGAATTCTATTTCCATTAATTTTGAGACCACAACTGCTGAGGTGTGTGCTGGTGCGTTGTCGTGATGGAAAAGGACTTTCTTGTGGGCCAATCGCGGGCGTTTTTCTTGCAGCTCGGTTTTCAAACGGTCCAATAACGATGAATAATATTCACCTGTAAGAGTTTTATCCTTTTCCAGATAGTCGATGAGGATTATCCCTTGCGAATCCCAAAAGACAGTCGCCATAACCTTTCCGGCGAAGGAACGGTCTTCGCCTTTTTTGGTGCAGATTCCCCCTTGGTAAACCATTGTTTAGATTGTTGTTTGGTCTCAGGAGTATAGTAATGTATCCATGTTTCATCCACAGTGACGAAACGACGCTTAAAGTCCTCCGGATTCTTCTGGAACAGCTGCAAACCATCCTTGCAACACTTCACACGATTCCGTTTTTGGTCAAGCGTGAGCAATCGCGGCATCCATCTTGCGGATAGCTTTCTCATGTCCAAATGTTTATGCAAAATATTATGTACCCGTTCAGTCGAGATGCCCACAGCACTAGCAATCTCACGCACCTTAACTCTTCTGTCATCCATCACCATATCATGGATTTGATCAATGATTTCTGGAGTCGTAACCTCCACAGGCCGTCCAGAACGTTCAGCGTCACTTGTGCCCATATAGCCAGTCCGAAAATTTTGAAACCACTTATAAACTGTTCTAATCGAAGGTGCAGAGTCACCATAATGTTTATCAAGCTTCTCTTTAGTCTCCTGAGGCGTTTTGCCTTTCATAAAGTAATGTTTTAATCACCATAGGAAATTCTTTTTCGTCCATTTCTTGAAAATCACTCGACTTCCTTGATTCACACGAATGCCAAACACAAAGAAATAGACCAATATGGCTGAAACTTGGTGTGCGTTCATTCAAGAGATGCTACTAACTAAACATGACCTCGATACGCACCGGTGGTGCCATCTCTCGGACTTTGCGCGGACTTTTCAAACCAGCCTCGTATATATATTTATTATTATTATTTTTACCAATAATACATTGCATGTTTGTTTTTATACAACCGTCACAGTATTTTTTACCTGATTTCATTTGATTGATTTTATTTAAATATATCATTTTTGTCCTTAGTCCCATTCTCCTCGAAACGTTCAAAATATTTACTGTTGACTGCGTATTTTCAGGTCGACAATTACCTTCAAAGTTTCTGATCAATTGTGAAACTTAAGGAAGTTGGAAAATTAGTTTTTTTTTATTTGCAACAACTTTAACAATTAATTATTAAACAGTGTTTTCGATTCGCACCTTTTTTTGAAACGGAAGTTGGAAAATTAATACTTCATAGCCTCTGGATCAGTCGTTCAAATTCAGTCGATTCCAGCGGATATTTTAAATTTAATTACGAAAAGATTAAACAATATTAAACTTTTTTAAAGGTCATTTAGAAAAAAGAAACGTGTGGGTGTGCAGAATTTATTCTTAGGTTTTACGATAAAAAAACTTTTTTTTAATTCTTTAAAAATATTGATACCCTCTTTTAGTATTTCGTACCAAAATTGAAACACGGAACACTTATGGACTCACTTAGGTGTCACACAGCCGATTTTCTCCGAAACTATTTGATATGTGGCGTCCCGTGGCTCCGTGTTGTAGCACTTGCTTGCAGTGCAGAAACTCTCGGGTTCAATCCCGGCGGGTTGGTATACTTTTATTTAAGTATATATGGCCCGGCCACGTACATTGGTAGTAATAACGTCCGTGGCAGCACTACCGCGTTGTCTAAAAAGGTGCCGTGAAATACAAAAAAGTATGTTTCGGCACTTAGATGACGTTGGCGGGTATTACGATATTCCGGTCGGTATTCTCAGGATATGAAAAAAGGGTAATATCCCTACTCAGGCAGGGAATGTGAACGATAAAAAAAAATTGACATTTGTCACAAATATAGGAATTGATAGCTGAGTAGTTTTGTCTCATTAGAGAGTTGATTTTTGACTTAAGGGGTTAGTTTTAGTTGGTGAAATCGGAAGTGAAAATTGTTTTTTCAAAGTCGAATCAAGCTTGTGAAAATACGAGTTAAAAAATGTTGTAATATTCGCGCAAACTTTTCTTTATATTATTATAAAAAATTACCAAAAATCGCTGCCCCCACAGATCATTTTATACCTTCATAACATTTTTTTATTTTAGGGCCTTAGGCCACTGTAGAGGCATGAAAATGAACCAACTTTTAAACATTTTTTTTTGGGATTGCAAAAAAAAATATTTAAAAAATGAACTATACTATATAGCCCCCAATACATATGTATTCAGGGCTAGAAATATATTTTTTGATAGAATATATTTTACAAAATGGCGGCACAGTGCAACTTTTTAAAAGATAATTTAAAAAAAAAACGGCTAGGGGGCTTGCAGCACATCTTGAGTAAATTTAATTCTGTAACAAAGAAAAATTTTGCTTAATCTACATGTAAATAGCTAGAGAAGTATAGCCTGTCCCAAAATATAAGATCATGATTTTTGCCGTTTTAAGTGGACAATATAAAAATTATGACCTTTTGTTTATGATAGGTTGCATTCATTAACGAAAATAAATAAAATTATAAGTGTTTTTGGAGATGTTTATTTATAGATGCATGTAAAAACAAGTCCAAACTAGAATCTTTAATGTTTTTTGCAGATAATAGTAGATAATTTGAACCCAGCCCTTTTCAGGTCCAGCATGCAAAATGGTTATGCGTTTACCTTTATTCGAAGGTGCGTTAGTTTGACATTTTGTACTGCTGTCAACCCACCCTTTTAGCACAGTGTCATGGGTATCGAACCATGTTTCGTCAAGGTAAATTATTGGTCAATTCTCTGATGGATACTTTTTAATTTCTTGTAAATAAGTATGTCGCAAGATTCGTAATCTTTGTGACACCGTCACTACTTGCCTTTTGTTGATTTTTCGGAACGTGAAGCCCATTCTTAAGAGAATTCTGTGAAGCCATGTGTATATTGGTCCGTCCTGCACCAGTCTTAATTTTATTTTGTCTAGTGTCGGCACCAACTCCTCTTCATACATAGAATATATTTTTCTCCTGATGACGTCTTTTTCACAATCCTCTACATGATGCATTTGAAAATCTTTCCGTTTTTTTTTTTTCCTGTTCCTGAGTGATGGTTTTCCTACAATACCCTTAATCGTAAAAATTGAGGTTTTTGTTAGTTCACTGGTTTCCTGCAAAGCACTTTGTTTATTCAAATTTCTTTTTACCAAACTGTCGTAAACATTTTTCACCATTTGTTTAGCGTCAAGTGATAAATGTTTTCTTTTGCGATAGCCGCTATTGCAATTTTCCTACGGACGCCACATAATTAAAATAGAACCGTACGTCCTCTGGTCATTAGGCCTATATTATCAAATATTTAAAGGGCTTTAAACCGGGTTGCCATGTAGTAAATATAGAGGTAAAAATAGATCCAATATGAATGCAGGTGTAAGTGAGGGCGGTATACAGAGCAGGTAAAATAAAAATACGTTTATCCTAATACCTGGCAACTATGCACCAAACCTTAATAGGGTCGTTTATTGCCCCATTGAAAAGCAAAAAGGTAGGATCTTATATCTTGGGATTTACTATATGTAGGATATTTTTAAAATATTGATTTTTCAAAATATGGCAAGCTTTTTAAAAAAAAATCTCAATTTTCATGGAAAAAATTGTCAGAAATTGATTAATAACTATTGCAATTTTTCATAGTTCGTAAAAATCCTAATTAGTTCCCTTCAGAATTTCATACAGAAGCTACAGTTAAAATTTGAAGTCAATCGGATAAAAATTGTGTGAGTTCTGCTGCAAGCTGATTTGAAACACATAGTTTTGAGATAAACGCGCTTAAAGTTTCAACTACTGATTTCTAGCTTTTAAAATTGCCATAATAAAAAATTTTTACCATTAGTCTGCGACCCCGGCAAAATATAAGTGGCCTTCTAAATTTATATTTTCTTTGTCTTCTGTCCTTCTTGTGGATTTGGAGGAATTTGTCGGATGATTTTATTTTTTTCGCAGATATACTAACTCCCTCCAATTTCATCTTCGCCTCGTTGAAGCGTTGCTCCTTCTTGAGGACCACGTGGAGCCTTTCGTGCATTTTTTGCTACAGTAAACTCTATTTTCACTCATAATTAATTCATTTGATTATTATAAAAACAGAACTGTTACAGCGTGTACTCGTACTTGCAGCGCATGCGTCGAACGTACTGTAAACCGCGTGGATTCAACGGTTGTACCAACACTATGGTGAAAAACTTGAAAATAGGATCATTACAGGCACCTTCTGTTATCACATTTCGAAAGTACATCGTAATTATAAGTCTCATTTTTACTATGATAGTAAAAAATCCGCCCGAAATACGTAATTTCATACGTTCCCATAAAGCATGACTTTCTTGATTTACAGTGTTTAAACATATCTTTAAAAATTTGTTTTCAGTATAAAACAATCCCATCAAAAACATAAAATGTAAAAGTCTCGCAAGGCAGTCCTTCCACCACAAAAAGTTGTGAGATCTCATGTAAAACCAAGTCAGTTATTTTAGTTAGTATCTATGGAAGCACCTATTCAACAACTTTGCCATAAATTGTTATCTGTTTAGTTACCTACCAACATTTATAGTGAGCGTATCAATTATTTCTTTCACACCATCTTTATTTCTATAACAAATATAATGACTTGGCAATCGCACGGCAACATAATCACATAAGAATAATCTACTATTTAAAATACTTTATTCTTAAGTGCACTGTTTAGACTTACTTAGCAATCGAAATAGTAGATTATTCTTATGTGATTATGTTGCCGTGCGATTGCCAAGTCATTATATTTATTATAGAAATAAAGATGTCTAATATTGATACGGTCACTATAAATGTTGGTAGGTAACTAAATTGATAACAATTTATAACAAAGTTGTTGAATAGGTGCTTCAATAGATACTAACTAAAATAACTGACTTGGTTTTACATGAGATCTCACAACTTTTTGTGGTGGAAGGACTACCTTGCGACACTTGGCAGTTTTTTACATTTTATGTTTTTGATGGGATCTTATTTCTTTTTGTAAGTAGTCCTCTTTTTTTTCTTCTCGGGTAATATTTCTTGTACGGCAGCTATGGATTTTCTTAAAGCCCACTCTCTGTCTCTATTGGTTTTTCTCAAAGGCTATGATGTAACAATTTTTGACAAGTCTCGACGAAAAGTGCTTCTAAGTCGATTATATTCAACGATTGCGGACTCCTGAGCTTTGATACTACTGAAGTCGATATTAATTAGATGTAATCCGCCCAGATTTCTCACTCTCGAAAGGGCCACATATGCTTGACCGCGTGTGAACACTGAAGAACCGATGTCCATCAGTGCACTGTTTAGACTTAGCCCCTGACCTTTGTGTATGGTAATAGCATAGGCTATACATATCGGAAACTGTTCGCGATGAACGTAAGCTCTGTTAATAATTTCAAATTTAGTTTTGACTGGACCAAGCTCGTAAAGATGTTCATTATTAAATGTAATATGTATTTTTTTTTATTTTAATTGTATTTTCAGGATCAACCTTTACTCCTTGTACTATACCGATAGAACCGTTGATTAAGCCAAGACTCACGTCAATATTTCGTCTTAACTTGACTTTTGCTCATATTTTAATAACCATATTTTCTTCGAGCCCTGCTGTCATGGAAGCATCATCTTCATACTTTTTTATAATTAAAATATACTTGAAGTATTTCACTTAACAATTTTTTAATTACACAAAGTAGGTAAGTATTATTAAACGAATATACTTGATAAATGAAAAATATTATTAAATATAATATATTAATTAATAATTAATACAAAATTATTCATAATTATGGATTTTTTAGTGATTAATTAACTTTATACGACGTATTATTTACCGAGACTCACGGTTGACCTTGCATTATGCTATGTATGGCTGAGCGCTGCGCGCTCTCCGCGCTTTATCTCAAAAACGGTTTAAGCGTATAAAAAAATGTTTAGAACAAAATTTTGTAGAGAATTTTATGCTCTATAACTTTTATAATAGATACAAATATCATTGAAACCATGGGAAGCGAAATATTTGCAAAAAAACGATTTTTGTGACCTTTGACCTTGAATATCTTAAGACGCGGACACGAGATTTTATGAGACTTTTGAGACAACTTTTAGAATGTTAAAATAAAGGTTCATACAAGTTTACAGCTTATTATCTCTCATTCCGAGGTTGACCCTCTTTTTTGGCTTAAGTGACTGTACAATTTAGAAAACGGGACTGAAATTTCGAGATGTTTCAGTTTTTCCTTCCTTTATAGGCTAAACACTAGCTAAATTCAAAATTTGAAGTTTGCGTGTATGCTAGAACTACCTTAGAATTTTGATGATCGGTGAGTGTGTCAGTGACAAAATTAAAGAACTTCGACTGGCGATAGTTCATAAACTATAAGGTATAAATAGTAGGGAATTTAGGAATATAGCTAGTACAGTATGTCCTCTTGGTCACTGAAAATTCATGCTTCCAGCTTTATTCACAACGAAGTTACAGGGAAGTCGAAAATGCCGTGAGTGGCTTCAAAAAAAAGGATGGTACGGCTGTGCTTTCTGTTCGACTTGGCGGGGGCACTGCCGTGCCCCTAGATTTCTATTATATTTTTGAGATGCTAAAGCATCGATTAAACAAATAAAAAAAATATTTTTTCAAAAAATTACAGTGGCTTAATGCCTTAGAAGCAATTATGGTACTGAACACTAATTTTTTTTAATACACTTTAGCATATTTCCACATCTTTCCACGATTTTTTGGCACGCCTTCGTCGTTACCTTTATTTTAAGCTTGCGCAAAATTAAAGGAAAGAAATTAAATATAAAGACTCTGTTCTCATCGTTATTTGAAGCATGCGCAGTTTTTTTAACAGTTTCATCTAATTGGACTCCCCCGTTTGAAGTTTGCGCAGTATTAAAACAAAATAAGAATTCCTTTAATGGATAACAATCCCCGTTACTTGAGAGGTTCGTTTTATTTTTTATCCTTATTATGGAAGGGCCTATTTTTTTTTCTATTTTTGTGTACAAGGTACTAAGAAAATACATTAAAATTCAAATTATAATATTTTATTTTTATATTACATCTTGGAATTTTTGGCACATTTAATTTTTATACTCGACATGTGTCTTTCTAAGCATGACCGCATCATCAGGAGCTATGACTGACTGTGGGCTCGCTAATCGCTCCTAATGCTGATAACATGGTTAGCATAACCCGTGTGTAATGCAATAATAAAGTACTTGGTGTAGCAGTGATAACTATTGTGTAAGTGTTAGGATAATGTTATTTTTATCGCCATAAATGATTTTGGAAGTGAACTAAAATTATTTTGTGGGAGTTGTAGAGTAAAGCATAATTTGTCCAATCTGCGGTTTTTATTATGTATAGGTATTACACTCACAATCTACTAAATATATATTTGGTACAGCTAGGGATGTATTTATTTAACGATATCGCCGCGATATTTTGATGTTTTTTAACCTTATTCTTATATTTAATTAGCCCTATAATTGGTAGGTGGAATCTACGATAATTATTTTCAAATACTTAAAGGGCTCCAAACCGGGTTGCCAGGTAGTAAATATATAGTTAAAAATAGATCCAATATAATTTTAGGCGCAAGTGAGGGCGGTATACATAGCAGGTAAAATAAAAATACCTTTATCCTAATACCTGGAAACTATGCACCAAACCTTAATAGGGTCGTTTAGTGCCCCATTGAAAAATTAAAAAGGCAGGATCTTATATCTTGGGATTTACCATACGTAGGATATTTTTTTAAAATATTGATATTTCAAAATATGGCAAGCTTTTGAAAAAAAAAATTTTCGTGGAAAAAATTGTTAGAAATTGATTAATAACTATTGCAATTTTTCATAGTTCGTAAAAATCTTAAGTATTTCTCTTCAGAATTTTATACAGAAGCTAGAGTTAAAATTTAAAGTCAATCGCTGCAAGCTGATTTGAAACACATAGTTTTGAGATACACGCGCTTAAAGTTTCAACTACTGATTTCTAGCTTTTAAAATTGAAAAATGCTATAATAAAAGATTTTTACCATTAGTCTGCGATCCCGGCAAAATATAAGTGGCCTTCTAAATTGGTATTTTCTTCGTCTTCTGGCCTTCTTGTGGATTTGGAGGAATTTGTCGGATGATTTTATTTTTTTTCGCAGATGTGCTGACTCCCTCCGACTCCGTTTCCGCCTCTGTCTATTCAGCGGCCGCCTCGTTGAAGCGTTGCTCCTTCTTGCGGACCACGTGGAGCTTTTCGTGTATTTTTGCCACAATTAACTCTATTTTCACTCATAATTCACTTGATTATTATAAAAACAAAACTGAATTATAAAAAAAATTGCAAAATCTCTTTTTTACAGCCTGTACTCGTACTTGCAGCGTATGCGTCTAACGTACTGTAAACCGCATGGATTCAACGGTTGTACCAACACTATGGTGAAAAACTTGAGTATAGGATCATTACAGGCGCCCTCTATTATCACATTTCGAAAGCACATCGTAAATATAGGTCTCATTTTTACTATGATAGTAAAAAAGTGCCCTAAATACGTAATTTCATACGATCCGATAAAGCAAGTCGCAACTTGGTCGTTTTTTTTTTAATATACTTTAGCATATTTCCACATCTATATAAAACAGATCTTTCCACGATTATTTGGCACGCCCTCGCCGTTACCTTTATTTTAAGCTTGCGCAAAATTAAAGGAAAAAAATTAAATATAAAGACTCTGTTTCATCTAATTGGACCCCATCGTTTGAAGCTTGCGCAGTATTAAAACAAAATAAGGATTCCTTTAATGGATAACAATCCCCCTTACTTGAGAGGTTCGTTATTTTTTATCCTTATTATGGTAGGGCCTGTTTTTTTTCTATTTATGTGTACAAGGTACTAAGAAAATACATTAAAATTCAAATTATAATATTTTATTTTTATATTACATCTTGGAATTTTTGGCACATTTTATTTTATACCCGACACGTGTCTTTCTAAGCATGACCGCATCACCGGGAGCTATGACTGACTGTGGGCTCGCTAATCCCTCCTAATGCTGATAACATGGTGTAATGCAACAATAAAGTACTTGGTGTAGTCGTGATAACTATTGTGGAGTGTTAGGATAATGTTATTTTTATCGCCATAAATGATTTTGAAAGTTAACTAAAATTATTTTGTGGGAGTTGTAGAGTAAAGCATAATTTGTCCAATTTGCGGTTTTTATTATGTACAGGTATTACTAGAGACCGGATTATATGCAACAGAAAAATCTTGAAATATGCATGCAAATATGCATGAAAAATGCTTAAAATATGCATGAAAAGGGTCAAAATATGCAATATTAAATAATAATAAAAGTAGTAATTTTTAGTTTTTTTATTTCAAAATCAGCATAAAAATTAACAAGTTATCGATGATGTTTAAGTTTAATTACAAATTATTTAACATTTTTTAAAATTATTCAACATTTGTATTCTTGTACACGTAAACAATAAGGTATTGTTCCAAATGTTGGGTAGTAAGACTGTGTCTTCGATAACTTAAAATATTTTTATAAGTGGAGAAAGACCGTTCCACATCCACTCAGGTAACTGGGCAGTATTTGAATTTGGGTGCTATGTTAGCACTTATTGTTTCTGGCAAAAGTTCACCCGTCCCATTAATAAAACTATCAATTTGGCACAAAGGTTCAGAACCTGGGTTATTGCACAAAATGTTTTCAAACTTTTCTTTAACTCGACGCGGGAATACATCTGGTAATGTGGAGTTTATTTGACGGATTTTTATTCATTAACTGAATTGATTCGGTCAACGCCAAACCTCGAGTTTCAAGCTTTTTAATATCCGCAGGTATGTGGGAAAAGTGAGTGGTAATCAATGCTATGTTTTTTTTAAATATCAGAATCGTTAAATGCTTCCTTGGATTGACGAACTGCCATAGCCTCTGCACTATCGAAGTCATTTACTACACCTTTGATGGCCTCGAAATGTTCATTGTAAAATAGTATAGCTTCAATTCATGTTCCCCATCGAGTTACCACTGGTTCGGGAGGTAAAGGCACATTTGACAGTTTTTCTTTATAGGTGTTATTGCGAGCAGGTGCCTTAAGAAACATTTTCTTTGTTGATGAAATCAGTTTATTTACGTTTCCAAACGTGGATCGTACTTCTTCAGCGAGTCGATGGACTCCGTGAACAAAGCACGTCACATGAATTAAATCTGGATAAAATACTTGGAGGACTTTCGCTGCCTTGATCATATAGGGAGCAGCATCTGAGAGAAATATAAACACTCTTTCATTCATTCATTCAAGATTCAGGAAATATTTTTTTAATGGCCTCATTAATACACACATCATAAATCTGGCGATCGTAGAAAGATTTGTCTTGTCAAGTTCTTTGCAGGCCACCAAATAGGAAGAAGAAGGCTCTAATCTTAATGCACCCACAATTAAATTCGCAATATAGCGACCACAACTGTCGGTTAGTTTCATCAGCTGAAATCAAAAAAAAATGTCATCCTTAAGTTTATTACTTATTTCTTCCAGAACATGTTGGTAAATTGTTGGTATGTCATTTTTACGCAGTGTTGATTCGTCTGGTATTTTTTGATTCAAGCAATATTTTCGCAGATTTGTAAGTTTGTGGAGAGGAATATTACTTGCAAGCAATGCTTCACATAAATCCATGCTAAAGTGGTTTTTTTGTTTGCCTATAGAAGTGGAATCACTGCTACTTGTTGCTGTTATAAGTTGTTATCGTGGGCCTTTTTTTGCAATCCTGCGCTATGAAGATTTGTCTTGACATGCTGGTCAATTTGAAACTTTCTGTGCACGAAACATTTTTTCTCGCAAAACTCGACAATATAAAACATTTCCGTCGTATGTAAATGTTCCAAGATAATCAGCTACCCACGAAGAGACATGCGGGTGGCATGGTACACGTTAAACTTTAACACAGCACGTTAAAAACTGCAAAAAGACTACACTGATGCAAGTGCGTCAACATTAATGTTAAAACTGATATCTTGTTTTAAAATAAAAATTCGTCTTAGAGAAAATTGTTTATTTGATCCACGCTCAAACAAATATTCTTAGAAATTAACTACTTATCACTTAATATCCCGACCAAGAAACAAAGGAATAAAAATACCGTCGTAATTTTGGGTATTCTCTTGGCACTATAACCTAATCGATGTTTTAGGCTATTGCAGGTAATGTCCCGGCGATAAGATCGGTTCGAGACGGCGACATTAACAATACCCTGAGCAATTCAATTGCCTAGTAATACCGAGAAATATTGTAAAAATATAGGAAAAATATGCATCATTTCTAGATTTTGGGTAAAATATGTAATAATCGGTGAGAATGGTCTAAATATGCAAATGCATAAGAAAATATGCAAATGCATATAATCCGGTCTCTAGGTATTATACATACAATCTACTAAATGTATATTTGGTACAGCAAGGGATGTATTTATTTAACGATATCGCCGCGATATTTTGATCTGTTTTTTTTAAACCTTATTAGTGTTCCGTACGGAACACTTATAAGATCACTTCGGTGTCTGTCTGTCTGTCTGTCTGTCTGTCACACCCGATTTTCTCCGAAACTATTTGACATAGAAAGGTGAAATTTGGTAATAATATAGGAATTGACGGCCTCATCAGAGCCATGTAGTTTTGAGAATTAAATTTTGACTTAAGGGGTTAGTTCTGGGGGGTGAAGTCGGAAGTGAAAAAAAAAAAAATTTTTTTTACTAGGTCATCGAGTGTGATGTCAAATGAAAGCTTGTGAAAACACGAGCAAAAAATATATATATAATATTATACTTGCGCGCACTTTTCTTTGTATTATTATTAAAAATTCGCGAAAAATCGCTGTCCGGGGCCTTATCTCGAAAAGTACTTATCAAAAAATTTCGAAAAAAAAAAATTCTGGAATATTCTCCACGGGGTGTAGATTGAACGAAAATTATCACGAGTGCATTACTTTTAATAATTTATATGGTATAAAAAAAAAAAACAAAAATTTCAAGGTCATCAGATTTCAGTAAAGATTGGAAACAAACTTTGTTGGAAACACATTTGGGGTGTGTTTGGTGAAGTCACTGATCATTTTATACCACCGTAACATAAATTTTGACTTAAGGGGTTCGTTTTGAGGGGTGAAATCGGAAGTGAAAAAAATTTTTTTTTACTAGGTCATCGAATGTGGTGTCAAATGAAAGCTTGTGAAAACACGAGTAAAAAATATATATATAATGTAATACTTGCGTACACTTTTCTTCGTATTACTTTTAAAAAATCGCTGTCCCCTACCTTATCTCGAAAAGTACTGATCAAAAAAATTTTGAAAAAATTCCGGAATATTCTCCACGGTGTATAGATTGAACCAAAATTATCACGAGTGCATTACCTTTAATAATTTATCTGGTATATAAAAAAAAACAAAATTTCAAGGTCACCAGTTTTCAGTAAAGATTGGAAACAAACTTTGTTGAAAACTCATTTGGGGTGTGTTTTGTGAAGTCAGTGATCATTTTATACCACCCTAACAAAAATTTTTATTTTAAAAACAATCAACGTACGGAACACTAATTGTGCAAGTTCAACTTGCACTTGACCGGTTTTTTTTTATATTTAGTTAGCCCTATAATTGATAGATGGAATCTACGGTAATTATTTTTTGAGGGAAATCAAAGATGAAGCACAAAATTGTTAATTTCTCCTGCAAAAAATTTTGTAAACCACTATTCACTTTAAGGTGACTTACAGCAATTTGTGGGTCTTAAAGTCTACTAAGGTTAACATTATAAATCAACATTTTTTTTTTTATCAAAACCTGAAATGCAGTTATGGAAATTTCTAAAAATTTTCTTTGAACCTATTTTTAGTGTTCCGTACGGAAGACTTATGGGATCACTTCGGTATCTATCCGTCTGTCACACCCGATTTTCTCCGAAACTATTTGACGTATAAAGTTGAAATTTGGCTTAAATATAGGAATTTATGATCTTATTAGAACCGTGTAGTTTTCAAAGTTAAATTTTGACTTAAGGCCTTAGTTTTGGAGGGTGAAATCGGAAGTGAACAATATATTTTTTTACCAAGTCATCGAGTTGTGAAAATACAAGTTCAAAAATATATATCATGTAATACTTGCGCACACTTTTCTTTGTATTATTTTAAAAAAATTAAAAAACACCCCTGTCCATCTACCTTACCTCGAACAACCTTCTTTTTAATTCGCTGTCTCCTGACTAAGGTTGGTGTTCCAAATGGCTAACATAGCCCCGAAAAATACTGATCAAAAAAATTGATTGAAAAAATTCTGGAATAGTTTTCATAGAGTGTAGATTGAGCGAAAATTATCACGAGTGCATTACGTTTGTTACGTTGTTGGTAAAAAAAAAAAAATACTGAGATGTGGGAAAAGCCGTACAAAATGGTGAAGGCGAATTATTTTTCGTCCATTACGGCACGTCGAGAAAATATTATTTTGTTTATAATTATATATTTAGGCAGTAAATATTTGCTTTCCACTTTTATTACTAGATTCTAGATTGTGCTACTTTAAATTCTCTTATGTTTAGGAAATATTCCAAAATCCTCAGAGCATATAAGTGGTAAAATCCCCTTAATACAGATTTTTTTAAATGGAATATTTATTTAAAATTAATTATTATGTAAATGCGTACTTACAGTTGTTTACGCAATTTTCTTCTGCTTTTCCGTTTGGCAGATAACCTATTTTTTTCGAATGATAGTTCCCCTTTTTCCATCGTAAGCCATTATTATTTATAAATCACCGTTTTGAACCAATAATCGCAAAAAACCATTCACAAGGGGTAACAAGTATTTTAGAAGATAATACACAACTTTACTCCGCTTGTTCTAATAATTTTGCGCGTCAAATCAAAGTGAAAGCACGTCTGTCGTTGTCGTAAACAACAATGCCAAATTGCTTGGGCGTTACTTAACTAAAGAAGGTTGGCAAATAATGCCTTTTTGTCTTTTTTTGTGTTCCATATGGAACACTTATAAGATCACTTCGGTGTCTATCTGTCCGTCCGTTTGTCCGTCCGTCTGTCTGTCTGTCCATCTGTCTGAATTGATGGCCCCATCAGAGCCGTGAGTTAAATTTTGACTTAAGAAGGGTGAAATCGGAAGTGAAAAAAATTTTTTTTACCATGTCATCAAGTAGGGTGTCAAATGAAAGCCCGTAAAAACACGAGTTCAAAAATATCTAATGTAAAACTTGCGCACACTTTTCTTCGTATTATTTTTAAAAAATGAAAAAAACACCCCTGTCCACTTACCTTACTTCGAACAGCCTTCTTTTTAATTCGCTGTTTCCTGACGAAGGTTGGTGTTCCAAATGGCTAACATAGTCCTGGAAACTCGAAAAATACTGAATAAAAATTTTGAAAAAATTCTGGTATAGTTTTCGTAGAGTGTAGATTGAGCGAAAATTATCACGTTTGTTAATTTACCTGGTATAAAATAAATTCTGAGAAGCAGGAAAACCAGTACAAAATGGCGAAGGCGAATTATTTTTCTTCCATTACGGCACGTCGACAAAATATTTTGTTTTATTTGTTTATAATTAAATATTTAGGTAGTAAATATTTGCTTTTCACTTTTACTACTAGATTCTAGTTTGTGCTACTTTAAGTTCTCTTATGTTTAGGAAATATTCCAAAATCCTCAGAGGATATAAGTGGTAAAATCCCCTTAATACAGAAATTTTTAAATGGAATATTTATTTAAAATTAATTATTATGTAAATGCGTACCTACACATGTTTACGTAATTTTCTTCTGCTTTTCCGTTTGGCAGATAACCTATTTTTTTTGAATGATAGTTCCCCTTTTTCCATCGTAAGCCATTATTATTTATAAATCACCGTTTTGAACCAATAATCGCAAAAAACTATTCACAAGGGGTAACAATTATTTTAGAAGATAATACACAATTTTACTTCGCTTGTTCTTATAATTTTGCGCGTCAAATCAAAGTGAAAGCACGTCTGTCGTTGTCGTAAACAACATTGCCAAATTGCTTGGGCGTTACTTAACTAAAGAAGGTTTGCAAATAATACCTTTTCGTTTTTTTTGTGTTCCGTATGGAACACGAATAAGATCACTTCAGTGTGTCCGTCTGTCTGTCTGTCTGTCCATCTGTCTGAATTGATGGCCCCATCAGAGCCGTGAGTTAAATTTTGACTTAAGGGGGGTGAAATCGGAAGTGAAAATTTTTTTTTTACCATCACCTACATCAAGAAGGGTGTCAAATGGAAGCTTGTAAAAACACGGGTTGAAAAATATATATAATATAAAACTTGCGCACACTTTTCTTTGTATTACTTTTAAAAAATCACGAAAAATCGTTGTTCCGCCCCACTTGTCTCGAAAAGTACTGAACAAAAAATTTTGAAAACATTCTAGAATATTCTCCATAGGGTGTAAATTGAACGAAAATCATCACGAGTGCATTACCTTTAATAATTTATCTGGCATATAAAAAAAAAAAAATTTTAAGGTCATCAATCTTCAGTAAAGATCGGAAAAAAAACTCACAAAACACCCCAAACTCATTTGGGGTGTGTTTTGTGAAGTCACTGATTATTTTATGTCTCCGTAACAAAAATGTTTATTTTAAAAGCAATCAACGTACGGAACACTAATTGCGCCAGTCCACCTTGCATATGACCAGTTAGTTTTTTTTTTATATTTTAGTTTCAACTGTACATAAAAATTATATATTTTAAAGCGCTAAATTTCCGTGCCTGGGGTGCTTTTTGCTTAATTTTTTTAAAATTTTGTATTAACGGAAATATTTCCCTAATTCTTTTGAATTGCTTCATTTTAAACGATAATCTGCAAATAGCACCCTGTACCAAAAGATTTTATGCCTCATAAAAGAAGAAACGGATCCAAAACTCTAATCGTGCTCAAAACAAAAGTAAAATTGATTTTTTTTCGTTTCTCTTTAATACTCTTACCCGATAAATACGTGTCAGAGAAGGATTTCTCCTATGTATGACAATGGTGAATGTTTCAATAATAAAATCTCTGAACCGTGCTCCTAATAAATTGAATTCAAATTGATCACGACCTAATCTTGTGCGACATTTTAATTTTTCTTGTGACTAAAGCCGAAAAAGCTTCTTTAAAGGGTTACATACACCTTGGCGCTGCAAAAAGTATGTATATTAAAAAAATATATATTTTAAAGTGAATAATACAAAAGAAGGGCGATTATATATTTTTATTGTACTTTAAATTATAATTTTATTTTCAAATATGTTTTAAATGTTAACATTATTTTTTATCGGGTTAAATGGGCCACTGATGAGAACTATGGCGCCTTCTTGTCTGCAGGAAAACTTCACAAAAAATAGTCCAATTTGCAAAAATAAAAATTATTCTTGTAAAATAACGTTAAAAATTGTCGATGGTTTTTTTTTTTTTTTCAAAAATAAAAAAATTACGGTGTTTCAAACTTTAGTATGTCATTTTCGACCAAAAAATTTACGTTTAATTTTCTATATAAAAAAATTGTCTATTGGAAAAATTTAAAAAACCTGTCGACATTTTGTAGAAAAAGATTTTTAAGATTTAAAAAAAGTGAAAAAATATTAAAAATTGACTGAGTAATATTGCAGGCAGTGTATGTAGCTGTTGCAATCCGCCGCCAGATCACATTTAATACTAATATTAATACTGTAATGGAATAGAATTAAAAAAAAAATATTTTGAATAATTCTTGGAAGTATAGAGAATAAAAATCTGTAAAAAACGAATTTTTGAAAATTCGAGATGTATGTAACTCCATAATATTTCAGATATTATTATTATGAATATTTTTGATTTTGTTATTGTGATCTATTTCTACTTTTTTGCTTATAAAATTTACATTCTATCGGCTTATTTAACTATTTAATAAGAAGAAGCCATATAAGCAATAATTTTAATCAAACTCCATTTATAGACTATAAAATTCACGTGCACTTTATGACACCTCTTGATACACAAATGTTATAGGATTTTCTGCGTCTTCTGCGTTTTAAAACCAGTTTGACATTTATATTTAAAGTAAAACTGACGCAGTTTATGCATATTTAAGGAATAATTACGTTTTTCCTTGATTAAACCACTTTATAATATTAAAATTTCAACTACTGAAAGTAAATTGTGTAAAATTGAACGACCTTGTGGAGAATTATCTACTCTATTGGATTGAAAAATGTTTACTGGTTATTCTAAAAGCTAAGAAGCTTTCTGTATATTCACACATGAACTGGATTACATTTAAAAGATAAATAAATTAAAATAAAAATCTTTGCTTTTCCCCGAATGCATCTGAAAACTTTCTGAACGTGTCCAATATACTCCTTCTTCTTCACTTCTATGTCGTTGTAGGGCTCAGCTTTTGCGATCGCAGAAAATGTCTTTGAATCTCCACCTGCCATGTAGTACTAGTACTTTATACCTAGTAACTCTTCCGACCTTTAAATCATAGTTACCACGGCGTCGGGCTCCATTGTCCCTGCGCTCCCGTTGTGATTTGCAGAGCACGATGCTTTATGTTCATCAAACCACGATTCATACTCTGCAGTATCCTTATCTTTTTATGACTTTCACATTCGTTGCGGTAACCCCTTTTTACAACAAAGTCCACGACTTTTTCAGTGAAATGTCTAATAAGTGTAGCTACACCAAAGAGAGATGAAAATCCTCTTTTCAACCATGTGCCATCGCCAGACACAATTATTTCATCACTACAAAATCCTAATTTTTTTTTCTTTTGCACCTTCTAATTGTTCGTTTTTAGCAGCAAACTTCATTGATGTTGCAGAAACAGTTTTCGTGACTTCTCCGACCTGTGGGGGAGCGGGATAGAATATCTCCCCCGGTATGTTCTGCCTATCGTAGGAGGCGACTTAAAGAACAACCTAGATGGTAGATGCCCAGATCCCACCAGCATCGCCCGGTATGATACCATCGTGAAGTTGCTTAACGTTTCGTGGCTGTGCCGATGTCCCGGACTGTGGGACCAAATAGCATGATGAGGCACCTGGATACAAAAAATTCCGGAGGTAAAATAGACCCCCGTTCGGATCTCCGGGTGGGGGCTGGTTCAGGGGCGTCGACATGCATTTCAAAATGGATTTTTGCAACATGCGAGATTTAAACACGAACATAAATTCAGCGCACCAAAACCCGCAATCAAATAAACCTCATGTACTCGCTCTCTGTGAAACTAAGGTCAGTTCATCGACCAGCACAGTAAACTATCTTTATCCTGGGTACGACTTCTATTCCCGATTTATGCGTAACTTTGGAATCTGTCTTTATGTCAGAAGCGACCTTTCTTGCCAACGAGAAGAGGCTCTGGAGCCCCCAAACTTTGATGTTATGTGGTTAAAAATAACGACTCGACCAACCACAAGGTTCATCTGTATCCTCTATCGACCACCAAGTGATACTAACTTTAGAACACTTTTCGCTTCCCTTGCAGACACCATCGATCATTTACAAATTAACTATCCAAATACCGAAATTGCCATCCTGGGCGACTTTAATGTCCACAAGATCAACTGGCTTAAATATTCAAATACTACCGACGAACAAGGTCGTGAAGCCGAATCATTTTCAATCAGTTGTGGCTTAACTCAGCTTATTGACGAACCAACACGGATCCCTGATCGAGACGGTGAGTTTGCCAGTTTTCTTGATCTCTTTTTAAACACCAACTCGGACATTTACACAGTCAGCGTAAATCAGCCGTTAGGTTCTTCCGACCATAAACTACTTTCGACATCGAGTGTTCTACCAATCAATGACAGAGAGGCGTCTAAACCGCGCAAGATTTGGCACTACAAGTCGGAAGATTTCATGGAATATTTTCGAACTTTCCCTTGGTTAGACGTTTGTTTTCGATCCGACTGACTGCGCCAGGGAGGTTTCCGATGTTATTTTGGCCGGTATGGAGGCTTACATCCCTTTTTCGAAGAAATGCCCTTCCAACGGCAAACCTTGGTTTGACCGAAAATGCAAAGAAGCTATTGCTTTTAAACATCTTGCATACCGACAATGGCGTGAAAATCCTAACACCATAAATCGTAACACATTTGTTCGTGCCAGGAACAGATGCAAAGAAATTATCGACGAAACCAAGGAGGTACACAATCAACGGATTAGAAACAAACTCCTCGCCTGTCCCGATAATTCAAGGTCCTTTTGGTCGGTCGTTAGTCAAAATTTCACCAAATACACCATACCACCACTCACGCGGCCAGATAATTCTATTGCAACGAGACCTGTTGAGAAAGCGAACTTGTTGGCTGAACTCTTTGCTTCATATTCTACTGTCGATTTCCAAGGAAAAACACCACCTACTATTCCCATAGAGCAGTCAAGGATGCCCGATGTTGTCTTCAGACAGCGTATGATAAAGCGTATTCTGATGAAGCTAGACACCAAAAAGGCTTCTCGCGCTGACGGAATACCTGCCATAGTTCTTAAAAAACTGTGCGAGGGAACTAACACCAGTTTTCTGTAGACTTTTCAACCTATCCTACAGAAAGGGAATAATTCCTTCCTGCTGGAAATGTGCTACAGTTCAGCCGACACCTAAAAAAGGCAAGAAGACATTGCCAAATAACTACCGATCAATCGCACTGCTTTCAATAATATCGAAAGTCATGGAAAAGGCTATCAATCAGCATCTTCTAAAATATCTTAAAGGATTCAACATTATTAGCGATCACCAATATGGCTTTCGTAAAAATAGATCAACAGGAGATCTTCTGACTTATGTAACACATGTTTGGAACAATGCAATTGAACACTTTAGAGAATCTCGAGCGGTTGCTCTTGACATATCCAAGGCATTCGACCGTGTTTGGCACGATGGGCTGTTGGCTAAGCTACGTGCTTATGGTATGTCGGAAAAGTTCTGTTTGTGGCTCTCATGTTTCCTCAGAGAGCGTTCTTTACGAGTGGCAGTCGACGGATTTCTTTCTAACACCTTCACTATCAACGCCGGTGTACCCCAAGGCTGCATACTGTCTCCTACTATCTTTCTCATTTACATTATCGATCTGCTGGAAAAGACCGAGAATCCAATCTACAGCTTTGCAGATGACAGTACACTTATCTCTTCATTCACTTTGAACGCTCGGACATCGGCTACTCAGACGAATATCCGCAGACAGCAGGAAGTTATTCAACTTAACAAAGACCTGGAAGAAATTCTATCTTGGGGTGACAGTAACCAAGTGGAATTTAACGCTACAAAAACCCAGGCTGCAGTTTTTTCTAAAAAAGTTAACGTTGCTGAACCAGACATAGTTATGTCGGGGCACTCCATTCCCCTAACATCGTCACTCAATTTGTTGGGCGTTAATTTGGGAGCAAATATGTCCTGGCATGAACATGTTGCAGGCATAGCAAGGAGAGCTTCTCAAAAGTTGGGAATATTATTTCGAACCAGAAAGCTTTACACTCCACAACAACTGTTAATTCTTTACAAAGCTCAAATTCGACCAACTATGGAATACTGCTCCCATGTTTGGAGCTCCGCTCCCAAACATACACTGCATTTGTTGGGTTCTATTCAGAGAAGAGCTGTTCGTCTGATTGGAGACCCGAAACTGACCGTCGGCCTTGATTCGCTGGAACATCGAAGAACGGTTGGCGACTTGAGTCTAATCTACAAGTACTTTCAAGGAAAGTGTTCGAAGAATGTGGCCCGCTTAATTCCTCCCAGAGCGGTGCATTTTAGAAGTACACGTCGCGCTAATTCTTCACATCCGTATGAGGTTCAGCTTGTTACTCCTCGTACAACGCTTTTCAAGCAGTCTTTTATATGGAGAACATCATCCCTTTGGAATAATTTGCCCAGGACTGTGTTTCCCACCAAGTACAATCTACAGCGATTCAAGAACAACGTGAATCGCTTTCTCCGCACACGTGTCGCTCCTGTAGCGCTTTAGGGACTTCCCTGTAGCACGTGTGCTAGACCCATAAAAAAAAAAAAAAAAAATACACATAATCATATCATAAGTTGTTTGGGTGATACAAGTTGGTAGATCCATAAGACCACGAAAAAAGTTGCATAGCCTTCAATCCTTTGCCGTGGAGGCGCATAGTAAATGCAAATCATCTATTTCAGGGATGTCAAAGATACGGCCCGCGGGCCGCATCCGACCCTCGGGACGTATCAATAAGACCCGCGATCGCAATGTGTCACAGAAAGAAAAATCATGTTTTTTAGAGCCGTATATTATATACTATATAATTAAATAATTCAGTACATTTTTTTTATTTGAATCTGGCCGGCCTACACATTCTAAATTTAATATATGGCCCTCTGCAAAATTGAGTTTGACACCTCTGATCTATTTATTTCATATGCCGTTGAGTTGATCAGTGGGGATGAATTTATGCTCTTAATATCTTCATTACACTTGTTACAAAATATAAGTTTAAACCCAAGCCCACGTATACTCTTTTTAACAAATTTCACATCACCACCGTATTCTCGGCAAACAAGACACTTAGCGATTCCCAAAAAAATTGCGGCAAAATGAATAATGCAGTACGAAAAACTTTCATCACACGAAACATCCATTGATTGTCCCTGTAATTTTTTCGCGGCTGTATTTGTAAATTGAGTTTCAGACTCCATTACTGCAGCTGTAGGAGGACCTCGCTTCTTCTTCGGAAAAATATGTTGTTGATTTTTTTTCCTTTGAGATCAATGGAACGACGTTTCAACATTTTTAAAATTTGCGACAAAAAACACACTTCGAAATACGATAGTCAACTAATGTTAGAATCATAAAACACCATTAATGGTTTCAAAATTCTAACGACTTTATTTAAGAACCCGGTTAACAAAAGAAATCTGAAACGCAGCTGCCGAGAGGCGCGGCGTTGAGACAGGTAGCGGTCCCAACCCGACGCCAGGTCACATTTAATGCTGTAACTTTGTAATGGAATGGAATTTCCTTTAATTTTTTTTTTTTGAATAATTATTAGAAGTGTAGACAATAAAAATCCGTAAAAAAATCGAATTCTTGAACATTCGTGATGTATGTAACCCTGTATCATTAACAACGAAATAATAGTCAGTATAAGCAGCTTCGGTTCGATTCTCTTGTATAAAAGTTTTAACTGGCTGACGATCTTATCAGTACTGAAAAGAATATTATGTCGGTTTTAGCGGACTAAGACTCTCAAGTAAGTGCTTTGTTCTTAACATTAAAAATAAACTATAATATTTATATTTGGCTACATACAGAGCTCGTCCTCCAGCCTAAATGAAGAGGCAAATCTTAAACACACAGTAACAATACGAAATATTTCCAAAGCATACATTAGCAAGTGCCTGTAGCTCGGCGCCATCTGGTGTGAAACCGCTAAAACTTTTAAAAGAAGAGCAAAACACCTGAAAATGAGATTTAGTAATATTCTTATTATAAGCAAATAAGAGGGTGGATTGATAAGCTTAGGAAATTTCTAAGAAATGGCGGGAAATTTTATTAAGCGGCATGACTATTGGTCAACGCGATTCTTATAACGGTTGAGCTCAAAGTTTCAAACAGATACAGCGCGCAGTTGTTTGTTACAAGGTTTCGTCGAAATGGATAAAGCCGGATATCGTACAGTGACAAAGCATTATTATTTAAAAAAGTGGACCGCGGTGCAGATAGGAACTGAACAAGACTTTTCAATCCACCCTCGTAAGGCACTCATACCACTATTGAAAAAATAATATTATAGTAAAAATAGAGTATTAACTCGACTGTTGGATGAATTTTTCGAAGGAACTCCAAAATACAAATCAATATAAACGGAAACACCGCTCACCCCGGTATAAAGATCTCTTTAGTACTTCACTCCCTATCTCGCGATATTGCGATTTTAAAAAGAATCGTACTTCTGATGCCACCGGGAAGCTGTGTAACTCGTAACCAAACAAAGTAAATATTCTTAGCAGTGTTCCCGTTTACACTAATCTGTATTTTGGAGGTATTGCTAAAGATCCAATAGTGGTATTAGATCTCTATTTTTACAGTTACTGCTATTCGTTCAGTGGTAGTATTGTATTTGCCTATAATAAGGATTAAACACAGCCATGCTATCACAAACATATTATTTTTCAATTTATAGTCTTTCAAAACTTCCAAAAGATCACTTTTTTTATAACTAAAGTCAAAATAAATGTCATTTTCTAACATACATTCCTGTATTTTTGATTTGGTGTTGGTTGCATTAGGAAACTTATTTAGTAGGCGACTATGGTAACTTGCATTGTCCATAACTGTAACACTCTGTTCGGAAACATTTGGCAGAAGGAAATTTTGAAACCAATTTTCAAAAAGTTCTGCGGTCGTGTCTTGGTGATAGTCCAAACCAGACTCTTTTATGTTTTTTGCAGATAACAGTAGACAATTTGAAACCCAGCCCTTTTCAGATCTAGCATGCAAAATGGTTATTTATTTGAAGGTGCATTAGTCTAAAATTTTGTACTGCTGTTTGCACAGTGTCATGGGTATCGAACCATGAACCAACTATGTACAAAACCTTAATAGGGTCGTTTATTGCCCCATTGAAAAAGCAAAAAGGCAGGACTTTACTAAATTTTATTTTCTCTATGTATTAAAAGTTTTAGGGGTTTCACACCGGGTGGCGCTGAGGTTTGTTAGTTACCGTCACTTTTGGGACTATCCTTTTAAAATCTCTCCCTCTGGTACTGCGTGTTTGTGATTCTCTTATTCACCTAGACTGTTTGACGAGCTCTGATCTGGGGCGGAACAAACATGTCCTAGTTTGGTAATTCATAGGTGGCATGCTAGGGTAGTAATAACTTTGGACGTCCGTATTTTTGCAACGATAAAGCACTTAATTAAAAGTCTTCGTTTAGTAAGCCGGTACATTTTTCTTTCTTTCTGAATAATAATAATAATCAACATATTAGAAATGATAATTTTAATAGCATACGGCCCGTGGCTCCGTGGTGTAGTACTTGCTTGCAGTGCAGAAGGTCTCGGATTCAATCCCGGCAGGTTGGTATACTTTTATTTAAGTATTAGCCGTGCCAGCGACTCTGCTCGCGTGGGCTTGATTCACTATTATCGTCACTGTTTATTCCTTATGTTACCTAACGTAATAAAATATCTGTCATTATTTAATCTTATCTCCCATTATTTCTCCTGATTTCCCATTATCTCTACATAATTTCCATTATCTAGGCTTATCTCTGCTCATCTCTCATTATTTCTCCTTATTTCCCATTATTTCTCCCTATCTCCCTTTATCTCTACATAATTTCCATTATCTAGGCTTATTTCTGCTCATCTCTCATTATTTCTCCTTATCTCCCATTATTTCTCCTTATCTCCCATTATCTCACCATAACTCTCACCATCTAGACTTATCTCTACTTATCTCCCATTATTTCTCCTTATCTCCCATTATCTCAACTTATCTTCCATTATCTAGGCTTATATCGAATTATATAGAACATATGTATACATTTATAAAAACACGTATCTCGGATAAGTGGTTCTCAAGTGACACGCGCACTAACGGACAGACACACAGACAGAGAGACGTTGCATTTTATATATATTATATTCTTTGCTACATGATATTGTTCCATATGTAATGCTTTAGGCAGTGTATTGCAAGAGAACACGCTAGCGGCAAACATTTCTCCGACTTGATTCACTATTATCGTCATTGCTTATTCCTTATGTCACCTAACGTAATAAAATATATCCTATAACCTGGACAGAGAACATATGTATGTTTAAAAAAAGCACATAAATCGGATAAGTGGTTCTCGAGTGATATGCGCACTAACGGACAAACTGACTGACAGACAGACAGAGATACGTTGCATTTTATATATATTATAGATATTCTTTGCTACATGATATTGTTCCATATTTAGTGGTTTAGCATGTTTAAAAAAAAAAACACGTAAATCGGATAAGTGGTTCTCCAGTGATACGCGCACAAACGGACAAACAGACAGAGAGACGTTGCATTTTATATATATTGTAGATATCCTTTGTTACATGATATTGTTCCATATTTAGTGGTTTAGGCAGTGTATTGCAAGAGAACGCACTAGCGGCAAACTTTTTTCCGATTTGATTCACGGAGTCCTCATGTTACCTAACGTAATAAAATATAGCCTATAACCTGGCCAGAGAACATATCGATGTTTTTTTAAGAAAAAGCAGTGGTTCTCCAGTAAAAGCGCACTATCGGACAGACAGACAGACGGACAGACAGAGATAAGTTGCTTTTTATATTTATTATAGATGTAATAAAATATATATCTATAACCTGGTCAGAGAACATTTGTATAAATTTAAAAAATTACACAGACAGAGAGACGTTGCATTTTATATATTATAGATATAGATTATTATTATTATTATATAACCTAGCCAAAGAAAATATGTATGAATTTAAAAAAAGACACGTCAATAGGATAAGTGGGTCTAGCGTGATAAACGCACTAATGGACAGACAGAGAGATATTGCATTTTATATATATTATGGATTATAGATATTCTCTGCTACATAATATTGTTCCATATTTAATGGTTTACGCTGTGTATTGCAAGGGAACGCGCTAGCGGCAAACTTTTTTCCGACTTCATTCACATTTATCGTCACTGCTCATTCCTTATACTACCTATTGTAATAAAATATTATAGATATATGGCCCGGCGACGTACATAGGTAGTAGGTGTTTGCAGAAATGCAATAACGTCCGTGGCAGCACTACCGCGTTGTGCGGCATTTAGATAACGTTGACGGGTATTAAGGCATCCCCGCCTATATCCTCAAGACATGAAATGGGGTAAAATCTCTACTCAAGTGGGGAGGTGAACAATAAAAAAAAATAAGAGATAGATTTAAATGAAAAAAAGAAAATACGGTATATTTTTGACGGCAGTATGCTAACAAATTTAACATTACACCCACGTTAATTGCGGTTAATCTTTTACTTTGTCTCATAATAATTTAATTTTAATTTTTTTAAAATAAAAGTATAATTAAACTTTCTTATTGCGATTTCTAATTTTCTTAAAGAAGTTTTTAAATGAAAGTATTTTAATGGGATGTCAGGCCACTGTTAATTGAAGTTAAACAGAAATAATTTTTGTAGCGTCAAAAATTTCAGACAATTTTTCTGAATTATAGTATAATGCAGGGGTGCTCAAACTTGAACTGCTGGCGATCTACCTCAATATTGTTAGACTACGATCGATCGACTCTGAGAGGTTGCAAGTAAGTGTGATGCAGGATTGTCGTCTAGGTAGGGTGTATCGTGGCATAGATATTAGTTTTTCGCACAATATGCATTTTTTTTAGTCAAGGTAAGTGTAGGTCTGCTCTAAAATGTCAATGAAAAACTCATGATTATTCAAAATTGCGAGTTTATTGGTTCTTACAAAACAAACGAGTTCTAGTGTCTAAACTTAACTAAAGAGTGACTTTGGATGTTGAAGCGTGGCACTGCATGTCCTCAGCATACTTTTCATAAGATGGTACGTAATTACCGAGTGCTAATCGCAAGCATGATGACATACGTTCGTCAGTTAGTCGATTGCGATATTTTGACTTAATTATCTTTATTTCAGAAAATGGAGATTCGCACAAGTAAGTTGACCCAAACATTACCGTTAGTTGAAGGGCGATTTGCCTTAGATTCGGATATTTATCTTCAGATATAAAACACCAGAATTTTGTATCAGATGCTGTGGCTTTGAGATGTATATCTGATATAATCTGCACTAACTCATTTTCAACAGAACATGAGTCCATGTTAAACTGACTTGCTATTTCAATAGCTAATTCCTCAATGTTTTTACACGAAAAAGCATAACTCATAAATGATGCGATATTTGCCAATTTACTGAAATCATAAAAACGCATTTCGAATTGGCCCAAAATATTTGATAATTCTGCCTCATAAATATCATAATTCAACTGAGGAATCCTTGCTTTCAAAGACGGAAAATTTTTCAGATCCTTTCTTTTCAGTTGATCTATCATAAGTTGCAATTTACTTTTGAATGCGTTTATTGCGCTAATCATCTCAATAATAGTTTTTCCTTTACCTTGAAGCTCCAAATTAATAGTGTTTAAATGCATTGTGATGTCTGTCAAAAATGCCAAATCAGTCAGCCATTTTCCGCAATAATTCTTGAAACCTTTCTAGGAATTTTCCGCGACTCAACCATCTGACGTCCGTGTGAAGAACTAAATCAGTGTGTTCAGCTGACTCACTATCTTCCAACTGCAATTTAAAGAGCCGTCGTTGCAAGCTACGTGCACGGATAGAATTCACAATTTTTATTGCAATGCCCATAATCTCCTCCATGTTTAGAACTCTTGAACACAAAACTTGTATAATGCAATGGAAGGAGAAAAATGAAGGGAAATCATCATTAGTTCGACACAATGCTACAAAACCGTTTTTGTTTCCAGTCATTGCTGGTGCTCCATCGGTTGTAATGCACAGTAGTTTATATATTGGTAGCTTGTAATTTGTTACAAAATTGTAGAAAACGTCATATATATCTTCGCCACGGGTCTTTCCTTTCAGAGGAATCATTGTCAAAAACTCTTCCTTAGCCGACATGTTATTGAATACCATTCGAATAAAAATACACAGCAGGGCAGTGTCTGTCATATCGGTGGATTCGTCGAACTGTAAAGAAAAGTATGTACATTCCATGATATCATGTTTTAGTTTAACTGCCATGCCCTGACTCATGACTTCAACACGCCTTGTGACAGTCGGACGAGATAACTGAAGTTCTCTAATAGCAGGCATAATCTCTGTTTTATTTTTAAAATCTCCAAATAAAGCCTCACCCGCTTCAATAAATGCTTCCTTCACCACCAATCCATCATCAAATGGTTTCTTGTGTTTCGCCAATATATGAGATATTTTAAATGACGCGATCGTTGCAGCTGTTTGGCTGGTCTTGTGAACATGATTTGTTCTTTTTTCAAACAAGTTATCAAATCACGTACTTTTCGTTTTCTTAATTCACTCTGTGACGGAAAATCCTTTTCATAGTTTTTATGAACCGTTTTATGATGCCTCTCTAAGTTCCCACGCTTAGGTATTGCAACTGACGCACGGCAAATGACGGCATTGGTCAATGCACTTATCCTTTACCATACAAAAGAAAAATTCTTCCTCCCAATCGTTATTAAAATGATAAGTTTTACTTTTCTTTGCCGCACTCATTTTGGACTATTTATTTCTAAACTTTGTATCGATGTATCGCCTTCAAGTTACAACTCAGACTGAGTCCTATTCCTGCAGGCGCAACATTTATATCGGCGCGAACGAAGTCTCGAATGTTCCCGTCAAACACGCCGCCCGAAGTTTCTAGAAAAATCGGCGGGAATCAAAAACGCGGCTTTTCTTTGACAAGTACCGCGCGTTTCTTTGATAAAGCCGCCTTTTGCCGCTAGCAGGGGGTTATTACGATAAAAGAAAGTGATGACGGGGTTATTCTGGCCTAATTGTGGATCGAATAAATTTTAGTAGTTTATTCATTACATTTTGTTTTAGTTATCTAAAACAAAATCTGTGAATAGTTCTATATCGGAATTTTTTTCTCGAGATCGACTTAAAAAGCACTCGCAATCGACTTGTCGATCGCGATCGACCGTTTGAGTACCCCTGTTATAATGGTTTTTAAGACATGAACATCCTAAATAAGTATCTCCATCAGATAGCTTAATGAGCAAAATCTGAGAATTTTAGATAGTTATAGCTATTTTACTTCTCTTTGAGCATAGCTTTTAGAGGACAATATGAATATTTGTGAAAACTACTTCCGTACTTTCCGTAAGTAACAAAGAAACAATGCATGTTCTATAGAGTTTTTAGAATATCTCGAGTTTTAAAGTTGAAACTGTTATAATCATACGTTAAAATACATTTACAAAACCTTTTAGACCAAGAGGGCACCCCAAAATTTTGACCCGTCGACTAATCGTCTGCCTAGTTGTTCATTCTATCGGGCGAGTCTAATAAAAGCATTTAACGTTGATTTTGCTGCCTCCGTGCCCTGGAATGGCTAGATAAGGCTCAAAATGCTACATCCAAAAGTGGACTGTCGTTTAACCACTTAACCATTTTTAATCATATAAAATCAATAAATTTAGTTTCTCCTTGATAAAATATATATGAAATATGATAACACGTAGGCTGAAAAGTTTTTTGGTCTGTCACATAAATGTCGCCCTTTTCAAAAAAATTCATATGATTTTTAGGAATTCCTAATTTTCAAACGATATGTGTCAAAATTTCATGACATTTAGACGATTAGTTTACAAGTTACAGAGGTTTCAGTGACGCTACTTTTGATATTTTCAAAACAATGGAAAAACTCGAATTTCGTGTGCTGATTAAAACACTATTTTTGATGGGAAAATATAGCATTTAAGCAAAGCAATGGATTGATAACTGAGACGGGGATTCTGCCCCTGGAAAATTACTCATCATTTACTAGTATGTTGAATTTAAACGCGGTCGTACAGATACAAATGTTGCTGAATGCTCTGGACGCCCAAATGAGGTGGTTACATCGGAAAACCAAAAAAAATACACAAAATTGTTTGGGACGACCGTAAAGTGAAATCGCGTGAGATAGTTGACGCCCTAAAGATATTAAAAAAACGTGTTGGTCACATTTTGCATGAACCTTTGGGCATGAGAAAGCTCTGTTCGAAATAGGTACCGCGTTTGCTCACAGTGGACTAAAAACAAACAACTTGTTGATAATTTTGAGCGCTGCCTGGACCTGTTTAAGCGCAATAAATAAGATATTTTCATGCGATATATGACAATGGATGAAGCATTGATCCACCACTATACACCGGAATCAAATCGACAGTCAGGTGAGTGGACAATAGCCGGTGAAAGCCGCCCGAAGCGACCAAAGGCAATAGTCGGCTGGGAAGGTTTTGGCCTCTGTATTTTGGCATGCGCATGGAATAATTTTCATCGACAATGCTGAGCAGGGAAAACCAATCAATAACCAATATTATATAAAGTTACTGGTACGTTTGAAGGCAGAAATCGCAAAGAAACGGCCCCAAATGAACAAGAAAAGAATGCTCTTTCATCAAGACAATGCACCGCGTCGCAAGTCAATGGTTACGAGGGCAAAATTGCATGAATTGAAGTTTGAATTGCGTCCTCATCCACCATATTCTCGAGATTTGGCCCCCAGCAACTAATATCTATTCCCAGACCTCAAAAAAATGCTCGCGGGAAAGAGATTTGACTCCAATGAAGAAGTTATCGTCAAAACTGACGCGTATTTTGATGGCAAAGACAATCTTTCTACAAGAAAGGTAACTGATTGTATCACTCTTGAAGGAGATTTTACTGATAAACAAAGTCAAATCGTGCAAAAAAAATGTGTTTTAAGTAGCTAGCTCACAAACTTTTCAGTCTACGTGTTAATATAAAAGGGAATTTGCAAAAGGCAGACGCCGCCAATACCGGAAGACGAAGCTGGACCCGCTTTTTCGAGCTGTTTTTAGCTCTCCACTTTTTTAGTGTCAACAAATGTTATTATACTTGATTCAGGTGGTTAAATTTTTGGATGTAGCATTTTGGGCATCTAAGGCACGGGAGCCGCAAAATCAACGTTAAAGGCTTATTCACCTCGCCCGATAGAACGAACAACTAGGCAGACGGTTAGTCGACAGATCAACATTTCGAGCGTCCTCTTGGTCTATTAAGGAACTTAACTGGTAAGAGTAGTAACATGAGATGAAAAGTTGTGAGATTTTCTGAGAGATGACAGCACAAACAAAAAAAAGGCCATATGATTTTCAGTTAGTGTCAACTCTAAGAAGATTCGTGTAAAATTCTTATGATAGTTTGTCTATTACTTTGCAAGTTACACCTGTTTGAATGACCCCACTTTTGATTTTTGCAAAACGATGGAACACAACAAACAAAACATTGCTTTTTGATGGGAAAAAACACAGCTAGAACCCAAGAATGGCTTGAGAAGTGTTATGGCATATCTGCTCTGTCGAAAGCAACTATATGTTGATGGGTTAGTGAACTTAACTGCGGTCGTACAAGCACCGATGATGTACCATGTTCCGGACGTTCAAATAAGGCAGTCGCCAGGCAAAAACACACAACAAGAAATCCACAATATTGTTCTGAATGATCGAAAACTGAAAGTGAGGGAAATAGCTGGCATCGTGAAGATATTAAGAGATGCATGAGGCATATTGTGCATGAATATTTGCTTATGAAAAAGCTATGTGAGGATAGGTGTTGCGTACTCTCACGATTGGTCATAAATAGCAACGTGTCGAAGATTTAGAACGCTACTTGACATTGTTTCGCCATAACCTAAAATAGTTTTTGCGTCGATTCGTAATAATAGATTAAACATGGATCACACCACTACACGCTTAAGTCCAACAAGCAGCCCACAGGGTGGCTGGAAACGAATTGAAACCCAACAAAAAACACAAACATCAGCTGGAAAGGTTTGGCAAGTATTTTTTGGGATGCACATTAAATAATACTGATCGATTATTTTGAGAAGAGTCGATCGCTCACCGGTCACTATTACGTTGGTTTATTGGACCGTTTGAATGGTGAAATCAAGAAAAAAGGCCGTATTTAGAAAAGAAAAACTGTTGTTTCAACAAGTGAATCATCTTCCTCTAACAAACCCATAAAATTAATGGTGAAATTGGACCAATTCGGCTATGAATTGCTTCTTCATCCGCCGTATTCACCAGATCTGGCCTTCAGCTATTATTACCTCTTCATAAATTTGAAAAGGTGGCTCCAGGAAAAGAGATTTGGCTCAAATTGAGAAGTCGAATGGAAATCTGAGGCTTATTTAAGAGAGCTCGACAAATCGTACTACATCAAAGGAATCCAAATGTTAGAAGGTTACTAGAATAAGTGTATTGCTCTGGAAGTAACTTATGTTAAAGAATTCTTTGAATATTTCCAATTTCCACAGAAATAGTATGTAGAGGAAAAGGTTAAGTTTCAGTTGTATTTATCTGTTAAGCACTCTTCTGCTCAACTTTTTTTTGGGATTAATATCTCACTACGAAGTAAAAAATATCGAGCTGGTTTAGGTTATTTTTTAGTATGAAAAAATAAAATGTATTTATGTTTGCGATGGAGGTGCGTAGTAAATCATTATACCGATTCTTTCTTTTATAAAGTCATAAATAAGTGAAAAAACAATATTTGGGAATACTTTTACCAATTTCTGCTGTCATTATCGGTTTTCAAGCTCTAGTAACTTTTAAAATTGTGTAGGACACGTGTTTTTTGTCTCTTTCTTCCAGAAAGATCATTAAAATAGTCTTATGGAAGATTATTAATAAAAAACAAATATGGTGCCGTTTACAGACCATTTATTTTTACAATATGTCTTTTCACAAAATGTTTCTTTTCCATCTTTTTCAGTATGTGATATACATCTTACAAATATTTGAAATTGCATGTATAGTGCAGCAAAAAAAGCATTTGAAATTGCACAGTCTAGATACAGGAGTATTATGATTTTATCCTACCTGGGGTATCACCAGGAGTATTGTCCTGAATTTTGGACCTCGAAAAACTTGTGTTCTTTTGTTTATAAACAATTTAAGTTTTCAAAATGCGTTTTTTCAGCTTAAAATGTGAATAACTCCGGTTATATTAGTCGGATTGAGACAAAAAAAATAAAAAACTCTTCGTAATGAAATTTCCAACAACCTGAACTAACCTGAACTAACCTACAAAATTGAAAAGACAGGTAAAAACTTTTTTTTCATTTTATTGTATAGGTCGACTAAGTGAACCGATCGGCTTGAAACTTTCAGAAAGTATGTCTTTTGTTATATCAAAAATATCCTCAAATTTTGGTACAAAAATATTGAATCTAGTAGATATAATTGAATTTGTTATTTAAAATTTAAATTGCCCCCATTTTATGCCATTTGGTCCAAGATGTATTTTTTCAAAATTTAGGTCTCTCTGATACCATGAAAAAAATTTTTTTTGGTGGCATTTTAACCGTTTTTTTTTACATTTGCTTATTAATCAAATAACAACAAATGCGTTTTTTCAGTCATTTTGAAAAAAAAATTGTTAACGGAAATGATTTAGTTCAATAAATATCTCGCGATTCTCTACTAGTTGTGAGAAAAATTTTTCAATTTTTTTTTTCAAAATGAGCGAAAAAACGCATTTGTTGTTATTTGATTAATAAATAAATGTAAAAAAAAAACGGTTTAAAACGACGCCAAAAAGAATTTTTTTAATGGCATCGGAAAGCTGACCTAAGATCCATCCACCAAATGGCATAAAATGACGGGCGATTCAAATTTTAAATAACAAATTCAATTGTGCCTACTGGGTTCAATATTTTCGTATGAAAATTTCAGGGTATTTTTGTTATAACAAAAAGGCATATTTTCTGAAAGTTTCAAGTCGATCGGTTCACTTATAAAATGAAAAAAAAGACAGTTTTTGTCTGTTTTTTTTTTTTCAATTTTGTAGATTATGTACGCACTTGAGCGACTTAGAACCAATCAATATTTGTTGTAAGTTCCATTACGAAGAGCTTTTTTGTCTCGATCCGACTTATATAACCGGCGTTATTTACATTTTAAAGTACTTCATTCGTGACAATCGGAGCCAAAAGTATAGTCCGACAGTAAATACAAAAGATTTAAAATACTCAATGGCAGAGAATTTTATTTTTGCGGAGACTGTATTTGATAGATGGAAACTTTCATATGCAGACACACACTAATACACACTTTTAGTGAAAATAAATGTGACAACGCTGCCAATGTGTATATCGAATGCTCTATAGAAGTTTTTATAGGTTATATTTATTATATTTTGAGTATGTTTACTCTTTAGGCCATATTACTCCAGTTTTAAAATAAAAAAATATAATTAAATAAAAAATGTCTTTTGATTATAATTAATTGCGACGTAAAGGCAAATTTGCAAAGGAAATGCCCATCAATAAGCGCAAAAAAATATTTCGTGAATGAATGACGCGAAAAAAATTAAAAACTGAAGAGCATAACCTGTGCAGTGGTCGACGAATCGAGTTAGGTAAGTTAGGAAAAAAAATTTAAAGTGTTGTCTGTGTAAAAAAGTCCTTTCACTAGAAAATATAACTCATGAGAAACGTTTAGGTCGTAATTACAAATTACATATCGTATAAAGAGTGTGTCATGAAAACACTAATATTGCCATCTTTAATGCCTTTAAAAAGAATTATTTCAGAACTTATGATTAAAAGATTAAATTGCGAATTTTTGGAGATCTAAATTGGGGTTCTACAGCACTAGTGCAATTATTATCTAGTCGAAAAGACAATGGGAAACCACATGTAACCAAAGATACGCGAGTATTAAATAAAGTAATTAATTACTTTACAAATAGTTTCTAATACTTTATTTATTTATCATTAGTATCATTAATTATTTATTTAGTTTTACCCAGAAAATTTATAAAACCGTTTTTTTTTTAATATATATTTAATATTGTTATCAATTGATACGTAACAATGTTGAGAAATAAACATAATATTAATTTAACATATTATTGAAAAATTATTGAAACATATTTTTGTTTAAATATAAATCTTTTAAATACTAAAGAAAAAATAATAAATATCAAGGTACAAGTTCGAGTTTTTAATTAATACATTTAAAATTTTTATTTGATGATTAAACTAAGTTGGGAATGTGGAATCTTTGGCACAATGATACTACTCGGTATATATCACCACTACACCAAACACTTTATTTTTGCACTCGACGCGCGTTTCGCTAACCATATTAGCTTCATCAGGATCAGGTCAATCATCGCCCCTGATGAAGCTAACATGGTTAGCGAAACGCGCGTCGAGTGCAAAAATAAAGTGTTTGGTGTAGTGGTGATATATACTGAGTAGTTGATGATTAAAGATAAAGCTGATAAATAGTTGATCGTCGTGGCCGTTACTATGTGGTAATTTATCATTTTAACGGAAAGAAATAAAACACTTATTATCTATTATTACCACTATATTGCACAAGTTTTGCGACTGCAGTTTCGACCAATGCGGTCATTATCAAGCTTACGTACTAAACTGAATTAAATAGACAAGTCATACTAAAATTAAAGTTAGGTGGTAGGTTTTTCCGATTTCCGAACATCTAACTTTAATTTTAGTATGACTTGTCTATTTAATTCCGTTTAGTACGTAAGCTTGATAATGACCGCATAGGTCGAAACTGCAGTCGCAAAACTTGTGCAATATAGTGGTAATAATACATAATAAGTGTTTTATTTCTTTCCGTTATAAAGCTGATAAATAAACTCCTGGACAAAATTAACGCAACAATCTGAAAATTAATTTATATTTTTCTTATGTCAGTTTTAAAGTTTATCGAGTATTTGAATAGTAGGCTATGCATATTTTGTTTCGTTGTTGATGACAGAAATCAAAACAATTCGTTTAGATTTACAGCTTTAAAGAATTTTTTAGAAGATAAACAATTTTCTATAATAATGCGATAGATTTTCTTTAAAAGTAAGCTTATAAATTGTTCCCTTTTTCAAAGTAATACGTTTTTGTGGTAGACTGTTTTATTTTTGACCCCGAAGAATTAGAAAAATGAATCGAACAAGGAATTTAACTGAACACGAGGTAGTGCGAGCCTCAGTTTTATTGGACGAGGGATATTGTCAGAGTTATGTTGCCAATTTGTTAGGCAAACATCGTTCCACAATAAGTCGTATGGTAAGACGCTTGAATGAAGTAGGAACTTATTCTAGAAGGCTAGGGCAAGGGCGAAAACGATGCACTAGCGACCTAGATGAACGTTTTATAAGACAATATGCTTTAAGAAACAGGACTGTCACTAGTTCTATAATAAGAAACGAACTCGAAGCTGTTCGCAATGTCACAATTTCTTCTAAAACAGTTAGAAGACGGTTAAATGAAGCTGGATTAAACAGTAGCAGACCAGCCACTGCGCCCTTACTTACTAGAGAGAACAGAGTTGCCAGGTTACGTTTTGCTCGAAATCACGAAAACTGGTCTGTGGATGATTGGAAACAAGTTTTCTTCACAGATAAAACTAGGGTTAGTCTAAAACATCCAGATGGTCGTGAGCGAGTATGGCGAAGACCAGGAGAGAGGTTTGCTCCTTGCAATATATCTGCACGGATTTCATTCGGCGGTGGCTCTGTTGTGTTCCGGGGTAGCATCTGCTTTGATGCTCGCACAGAGTTAGTTCCTGTCCCTACGAGATCCATGAATTCTGACTACTATATTGAGAATATTCTAATAGAGCATGTGATGCCTTTCGGTCATTTTGTGGGGCCCAATTTCCTGTTTATGCAAAACAACGCTCGACCTTACGTGGCTAGGGAGGTATTCGATTATCTTAATCAAGTTGATATACCGATTATGCAATTGCCACCAAAAAGCCCGGATCTGAAGCAGATAGAATATGTATGGGATCACCTTAAGAAAAATGTGAAACGTCATATACCTGCACCTAGAAACCTGAGGGAACTTGAAAAAGCAGTTATCACAGAATGGGAGCAAATTCCTCAAGATTTTATCCAAAATTTAATTAGAAGCATGCCTAGGCGAATAAACGCTGTCATCCGAAGTAGAGGAGGCAACACACGCTACTAGTATCCCAGTTACACCATTAATTTTGCTACTAGTGTCCCAGTTTATTTTTTTTATTATTACATAATTTCAACGATTTTGTTATTAGGTCTTAAGAATAATTTTATTTCGAATCTTATAGAAAAATTTGGTAGCCAATTCACTTTTAAACTATCCGAATTCTAACTTTTAGTGTAACCAATGCTCATAAAAAATTATTAAAATTAATTCATTATAGAGATTTGTATGATTTCATATATTGTTGCATTAATTTTGTCCATGAGTGTATATTGTCTTTATTCAATGAATGATTTAACCTACAAATGAATTTCTGCTTAAAAAATTTATAACTTTTTAACAACTCGATAATAAAAAAAAATATTTTTATTTCAAAATTTTTCTATCTTTTTAGTGTTCCATACGGAACACTTGTAAGGTCACTTCGGTGTCTGTCTGTCTGTCTGCCTGCCTGTCTGTCTGTCTGTCTGTCACATCCGATTTTCTCCGAAACTATTTGACATAGATAGTTGAAATTTGGTAATAATATAGGAATTGATGGCCTCATTAGAGCCATGTAGTTTTGAGGGTTAAATTTTTACTTAAGGGGTTAGTTTTGGGGGGTGAAATCGGAGGTGAAAAAAAAATTTTTTTACCAAGTCATCGAGTGTGGTGTCAAATGAAAGCTTGTGAAAACACGAGTAAAAAATGTATATATAATGTAATACTTGCGCTCACTTTTCTTTGTATTATTTTTAAAAAATTGCGAAAAATCGCTGTCCCCCTCTTTATCTCGAAAAGTACTTAGCAAGAAATTTTGAAAAAATTCCGGAATATTCTCCACGGGGTGTAGATTGAACGAAAATTATCACGAGTGCATTACCTTTAATAATTTTTCTGGTATTTAAAAAAAACAAAAATTTCAAGGTCTTCAGATTTCAGTAAAGATTGGAAACAAACTTTGTTGAAAACTCATTTGGGGTGTGTTTTGTGAAGTCACTGATCATTTTATACATCTGTAACAAAATTTTTTATTTTAAAAGCAATCAATGTACGGAACACTAATTGCGCAAGGTCAACTTGCACTTGACCGGTTATTTTTTACTAAATATTAGATTTATAAAAAATTCGTGATACTGGTTCTAAAGATATATACGCAACTATACCTTTTTTTATACTTTAACTTTAAATTGTTTATGAACTAAAGAGCATCAGTTTCTCGAGGTCTAAAACTCAGGATAATACTCCTGGTGATATCTCAGAGAGGATAAAATCATAATATTCTTGTATCTAAACTATGCCTAGCTCATCATTATTTTGACCTCTTTTTTTACTGCACTAGTATTCTACGTTTCTCTATGATTCCACAGAATTCTAAACGTAAACGCCTCACGACGACACTCGTTTCAAGCCTAAAGTAAGATATGATTGTCACTTAGGTTTAGCACTTGTAAACGTAGTTGAAACACCCATGTATTTACATGCTATTGTCATTTTGCTTCGAACAGAAACAAAATATACTAAATTTATATTATAAGTATAATTCTTCCAAATTATGATGCTGACGTTTTGCCGATCATCCTGTTGCCTTCTTCAGAGCTTGTTCCGAGAAGGGGCATCTAATTTCGCTTCCACACGTCGTTTATACTAATAGACCGGGGTGCCAGTGTCACAATTAAGCCTGTTAGGATGTTTAACATAGATATCTCGACGGACTTAGGAATTTTCCTAGGATAAAAAAGGGATTTGTTGTAAGGAACTTTGGTCGATCAAATAGAATCTGGTGTAATGGTTGATTTTGGTGATCTGTAAGTGTTGAAATAGAAATGTTTCGAAGACGTACTGCCATTTGATGTTCTTTAATGGTAGGACATATTCTTCTGTTTGTTTCGCCCATGTAGGTTTTACTCGTCTCACATCAACATGAGATATTGTTGAATCTGAAGTTTCAAGGGGAATCTTATCTTTAACAGATTTGAAATATTATGACAGTTTAGGGCACGTAGAGACTCATGTTATTATTTCAAGTTTCCGTAGAATTCTCAAAATGCGATTGGTGACATTCTTAATGTATGGAAGTACTACAATCACAAGAGATTGATCGGAAAAGGAGGGTTTAATATCTCAGTTCTGGAAATTGTTTGACTGAAGGACTGAAGTTTTAGTTCTGATTAAAAAGAGTTTCCTATTATAATTAAATTGGTATGTTTTTTCTAAATAATTTATGCAATATAAGACTATTTTTATTTATATACATTTTTAGGACACGGTGTTTGCGAACAATATCGAGCATCTTTGATTGCACACTGGAAATAGTTAGTGATTGAAATTGACAATAGTGTGTCAAGCTAGGATTTTAGCTAATAAGCTACCTTTTTTAACAGATTTTGTTGTCATAGTATTGAGTGACCATGTAAGAATTTTGGTTATCTGCCTTAGAGACGGAACAAGAAGCTCTCGAAGACTAAAAACATCTTTATAATGTAGAAGTTATAATCATAATGATAAAACTCAATTTTATAAATTGAAGTACGGTATTAAAAAAATTCCAATCTTGTAAAAAAAACTCTTTGAATGAAGGCACCGATAACAAATAATACATTCGTCAACACTTCTAAGAAGTAATGGTAATAAAAACGAAGTCTTCGTTAGTAAATTTTATTTTTCCCCAATAAAGTTCCGACGTAGGTGATTTTTTAAATTGGATAATCGATTCTCAATAGTCAGTAAGGGACGAAAATCTCGCCGACAGATAACTATACGGTAATTTAATATAATGAAATGCTTTCCTGATTATTTTCTGAGTGGGATGTAGCAAGTCTACGATATTTTTTTTGGCGCTTGCTGTAATAAAACCAGTTTTTTGTTTGACTAAGCATTATTATTTTTAAAAGTCTCTCTCAAATTTAGGCCATTAGTTATAGTATTTATAATTTACGCATTAACTTCTTATTTATATGAAATCATGGGCTCATGAATTAGTTTGTATATTGAAAATCACCTATATATAAATTCGTTAAATTTTTCTATAAAGTAATTTGTATATGTATATATATATATATATATATATATATATATATATATATATATATATATATATATATATATATATATATATAAACTGCGCCGCAAAATTAACGCATAATTTTAAAAATTGAAAAATTGATTTTATATATATTTTTTTTAACCGACGCCAATGGATTTAAATTGTGTCTTTATGATACATTTTCAATGTTTTTAGACTCGGTGTAAATATCGAGTAGATAAAAAGCAGTATTTTCTAACAATATTGAAAAAAATGACAATTACACAAAAATTTTATTTTAGAAATTGTTAAAAAAATAAATGATATTACAATAGAAAAAATAAATCAATAACGTGTATTGCCTCCTCTTGCCCTGATTACTGCTTCACATCTTCTAGGTATACTTAAAATCAGGTTTCTAATTGTATCCTGATCCATATCATCCCACATTTCCGTCAACCTTACTGAAAGCTCATTTAGGTCCCTAGGTGGAGGCAGTAAGGCTCTAACACTTCGACTTAGATTGTCCCACAAGTGTTCGATAGGGTTAAGGTCAGGACTTCTTGCTGGCCAAGGTAATGTTGCAATTTCCACGTCCTGGAGGTAATCTTGTACCACTCTAGCGACGTGCGGGCGTGCATTATCGTGCATAAATAAAAATTCTTGTCCGATAAAGGGGGCATATGGTATCACATGTGGTTCTAAAATGTCCGTTATGTATCGATCAGCTGTTAAACGACCTCCCTGAATTATAACCAATTCTGTACGGGCATCCAAACTAATGCCACCCCACACCATAACAGATCCCCCACCATAGCTTACTGTTTCGACAATGTTGCATTGGGCATATCGCTCGCCAGGACGTCGGTATACTCTTCTACGGCGATCATCACTAAAACGGCAAAATCTATACTCATCGCTGAACAATACATTGCCCCATTCGCGGTCTCCCCAATTTTGATGTTCTTGTGCAAACTGATGACGCTGCCTTCGATGATCTGCAGTTAGAAGGGGACCAGTTGCGGCTCGATAGGGAGTAACTTCGACTTCTGCCAACCTTCTTCGCACTGTATCTCTACTAATACGGTAATTATACCTGCGGGAAAATTCTTGCTGCAGTGATGTGGTCGTAACAAACCGAGTTCGTATTGCCTGCATCTCAAAAATCGGTCTTGATTATTTGTTGTCACCCTATGGCGACCTTGTCCAGGTCTTCTTTGATTGCTGTTGGTCTCCCGAAATCGTTCCAGTATCCTGGACACAGTAGATTGTGTCACTCCAAGACGAAGTGCCACTTGAACTTGGGACAAGCCTTCTTCTACAAGCGCTATGGCAACAGCACATTCCTCAGGCGAAAGATTCCTATTTTCACGGGCATTTTGGGCCATTTTAACACTACAAACGTTGAACGTTGCCAATACAAGCGTAGAAGCAAATTTAACACACATAGGCCAAATTGCAATTTTATGGAATTTTGTTTATTTACCATTTGTTCTGTATTGTAAACAAATACTGCTTTTTATCTACTCCATACTTCTACATTTTAAATATATCATAAAGACCTGATTAAGAACCATTGGCGTCGCTTTAAAAAATTTCATAAAGTCGATTTTTTCGATTTTTAAAATTATGCGTTAATTTTGCGGCGCAGTGTGTATATATATATATATATATATATATATATATATATATATATATATATATATATATATATATATATATATATATACAGTGCAACCTCGATAATCCGGACTAATTAACACCGCGGTGATCCGAATTGGTAAATAATTTGAATTACTGAAGCAGGACATTATTTATATTAAAAAACGAATCATTTAATACGAAACAACTAAAAATAGTACATACATAGAATAATATTTAAAATAGAAGCATATCTTATCAAGTTTTATCTTATTTTGTAAAAAAAATTTGTAATTTTTGTTTGCTTGACCCTTCTCTGGTTCATCATAAAAGCAATTTCTTTTAATCTTTGAAGTACAAGAACATCAATTAGAGGGATATCATTTTCTTCTGCCCATCTCATGCACACATTGAAACTTTTAACTGCCTCATCATTCTTCTCTGTGTTCTTAACAGTCTGGTTTGTTTTAGTATTTAACTCTGAATCTTCAGTATCACTCTCGTGTTGTTCATCTGTATCATCTATGTCTTCTAGTGGTAACCAAAAATTCATCATTTTCAAGCCAATTACATATTTCCACGTTCGTGAGATTCTGCTCAGTGAGAACATTCACATATCTGAAACATCTGTTAAATATTTACGAATTAACCAAAAAAATTTACTTTCCTGGAGAGACCTTGTATGTTCCATGTACCACATATCATTGTCCTTCTTCTTTGCTGTTTTCGTCTTCGTATATCCGTTCGATTCCGAAGCTTTGGATTAGGTTTTTTAGCAGAGGCTTTTTTTACATAGGGTACATAGGGCCTACCGCTACAACCCTCCTCCTTTGTCCGGGCTTGGGACCGGCAGTGACAACTGTAAGCTACTCAATCCACCTACAGCCGCCCCAGGCGGCACAAAGGGTCTCAAACAGGGCTGCTGTATATTCCCAACGCTATTTAAAATCTATTTGGAGAGTGCACTGAAGAACTGGAAAAGGAAATGCAGCAGTATGGGATTACCACTGGATGACGATACTATATTGTACACGCTGTCATTCGCAGACGACCAGGTAGTAGTCGCTCAGGACATCGATGATATGGAATACATGACACGAAAACTTATGGAGGAATATGAAAAATGGGGCTTAGAAGTCAATATTAAAAAGACCGAGTACATGTGCGTCGGAGGACAACAGCAGGACTTGAAACTGGCCACAGGACACACCATAAAACACTGTGCCAGTTATAAGTATTTGGGAACGAGAATATCTAGGGACGGAACACTGGAAGAAGCAATATTCGAGAGGAATATCCAAGGAAGAAAAGCGATTGCAATGCTTAATAGTATACTATGGGACAAAAACATAACCATTGAAAATAAGAAGAGAATTTACAACTCAATAGTGAAAAGTATAATAACTTACAGCTCCCAGGTGTGGCCATTGAAGGAAAGAATAGAAAAAATACTAAAAGCTACAGAAATGGATTTCTGGAGACGAGCAGCCGGAAAATTCAGAAAAGACCGCATACCAAATGACACGATAAGACGAGCTTTAGAAATAAAGCACGATATAGTGGACGAAATCAGAACTCAATAGTTGGTATGGTACGGACATGTACAGAGAATGTCACAAGACCGACTACCTAAAAAGATTTTAAATTGGAACCCTCATGGAAAAAGAAAGCGAGGTAGACCACGCCAAAGCTGGAGAGCAGGAATCAACAAGGAAGTACTAGAGAGAGCTGGAGGAGGAGGAATGGAGAAACCGGGAGGAGTGGAAATTAGGCATCGGAAGACGGAAGACGGAAGACGTTATAAAACCGATTGATATATATATATATATATATATATATATATATATATATATATATATATATATATATATATATATACCAAAAAAATACTAAAAGAAAAATCTCAGGCTTCTTCATTCGTGGAAAGCAAATTGTGCCGCAATTCACTCAGAGGAATCAGATCTTCAGCATCATATTCAGTGTCTGGGTTGGTATCTGCCACATAAGCCATAATTTTGTGCCAGCACTTTTTCAAGACTTCAGGGGAGCCTTTTGCCCATGAATTGCATAGTAGCAATACAGCATCTTTTAGGTTAATGCTTTTTAATAACCTAACAAGGTTATCTTCATTATTTGATAAAATATGGGCTAAAGAGTTTTCAGATAAAATAATTTTGTCAGTCTGATTGCATTCTGGTCCATAGGCTGCAAAAGTGCAGTACAATTTGATGGAAGAAATAATGTTGTAAACTGTCCATCCTCACTAGTCAGCTCTTCTATAGTTCAATGGCTTTGCTTTGCCTGATAAAATTTCGTAGGAAATTGGGACGTGCCTTGATCGTTGCGTACAAAACCATGTATACAAATGAGTTTCCATTTCTGGATATTCGGCTTTTCGTAAGGTTTTTCTGATGCCAGGACTGGAATCACATTTGGGAATAAATCTAAAAGAAGTTACGCGTCCATAGTGAGTGTCCAAAATTATCTTTAAAATAAATCATATATACATACCTTTTGATTTTCCCTTGCTTCTTTTTTATATCCGAAATTGTGTATGTTCCTACTCCGTATTCATTTGCCAACACTTTTTTGCTTTCACCAAGAACTAGTCTTTCTAATATATCGGACTTTTGTTTTATTGTTAGTGTATTATGTTTTCTCTTAGAAGACATTTTAATATGTAGGTACATATACGTAAAAAAAACGTTTACATACTTATATGAACCACATAAAGTAAAATAGAACGTAGGTATGTTGTACTTGTGACAATAAACAAACAACTACAAAGTCCTTAACCTTTAGACGCGATACGCGATGCGTTGTAGGCAAATCAAAGGCACCTACAGTTTGTGTGAATCCCAGATCTATTAGACTGGAAGTTAGGGGAATCCCCTCACTATCGATTTCAGTTTTTCCATGTAGTTTAAATTAAGTAGATGTCTAAAAACGCAGGTCCGGATTACCTAGTACTATCAAATCTGGATTATAAAGTACACAATGCAATAGAAATGTTTGTCCGGATTATTAAAGAATCCGGTTTAATGGAGATCCGGATTATCGAGGTGGCACTGTATATTTATATATATATATATATATATATATATATATATATATATATATATATATATATATATATATATATATATATATGTATATATATATATATATATATATATATATATATATATATATGTATATATATATATATATATATATATATATATATATATATATATATGTATATATATATATATATATATATATATATATATATATATATATATATATATATATATATATGTATATATATATATATATATATATATATATATATATATATATATATATATGTATATATATATATATATATATATATATATATATATATATATATATATATATATATATCATCATCATCATCATCATCATCAATCAGCCCTTTGCGTCCACATAGACCTCCCCCATCTCAGTCTACTCTCTCCTCTCCTGCGCTCTCTGCATCCAGTTACCACACAGTCTCTTAATATCATCGGTCCATCTCCCATTAGAGCTATATGTCCCACCCATTTCTATTTAAGTTTCGCGATGTATACAATTACATCAGTAACGCCGGTTCTTTAACAGAGAACTTCGTTTCTAATACAATCCCGCAGTGAAACTCCAATCATTGATCTTTCCATCTTACACTGTGTTATTCTAAGCTTCTTATCGGTTGCGAAAGTTAGGGTTACAGTTTCCTCCCCATAAGTCATCACCGGAAGCACACACTGATCAAAGACCTTCCTTTCTACGCAGATACGAAGATAACTCCTAAAGACATCTTTAAGTCTTCCGTAGGTTGCCCAAACGAGCGTTATTCTTCTCTTCAATTCGCACGCTTGGTTGTCCCTTGTGATGCGAATCTCATGACCAAGCTAGGTGTATTTGTCTACTAGTTCTACCTTTTTATTGCCAACACTAATTTGTTCGTTTGGAATCAAGTTCGTCATATATTTTGTTTTAGAAGCATTCATTTCCAACCCCACGTCTCCACATACTTTTCGAAGTTCTTGAAGCATTCTGCAAGCTCTTCAAGACTGTCAGATATCAGGACAATATCATCTGCAAAACGCAGGTTTATCAGACTTTGTCTATCTATGTTAAGGCTTTTTCCTTCCCAGTTGAGTCTCTTAAAAGCGTGTTCTAAAACTGCGGTGAATAGTTTACGCGACATCGTGTCGCCTTGTCTTACTCCCCTACTAATTGGTATGGATTTGGAGTTTTCGTGGAGTTTCACCATCATACAGGCATTTTTGTAGATGTTGTAAATCAACTTTGTATAACAATAGTCAACACGGCACTCTTGTAACGCTTCTAATACTGAGTCCCGGTCGCTCCTATCAAGAGCCTTATGGAAATCTATGAAGGCCGAGGCAAGTGGTCTGTTATATTCAATGCTTTTCACAATTAATACTTCTTAATACTTCGTAGATAGTCATTGGTTCCGAATCGCTCCTGGAAGCCAGCCTGCTCCCTTGGTAGAAGTCCAACTTATTTTCAAGTCTAGTTGTTATTATCCTAGTGAACAATTTGTAGAGATGGCTCAGAAGACCTATGGGCTGCTAGTTTTCTAGTTCCGCTACATCTACCTAGTAAAAAAATTTGTTTTACTTCTGATTTCATTCACCCCCAAAACTAACCCCTTAGGTCAAAATTTAACTTTCAAAACTACACGGCTCTAATGAAGCCATCAATTCCTATATTAGTACCAAATTTCACCTTTCTATGACAAATAGTTCCGGAGAAAATCGAGTGTGGCAGACGGACAGACACCGTAGTGATCTTATAAGTGTTCCCTACGGAATACTAAAAAGGTAACAAAATCTTAATTATGTCAGCACTATTTCTTGATTTGGATCTTATTAAATTATTTTGGGACAAATTAGATAAACGACAAATGATTCAAACAAATGAGAATCAGTTGTGGGAGTGTTGGAATAAAATCCCCCAGTTACCTTGAGGAAGTTGATGCAAAGAATGCGTAAATTATGTGCGGCAGTCATCAAGGTAAGGGCAAGATATTTCAATGGGTCGAAAATTAACAACATATTTACAAAACAATGTTCAAATTATTTAAATATGTCTTGCAAATATTTGTTTTTAATTATCATATACATATGAGTACATTTAGTAAACATCTAAGTTGAATAATATAAGATTTCATTTTTTTGAAGGGTATCCAAAGAAAGCGGTATATATATATATATATATATATATATATATATATATATATATATATATATATATATATATAATATATATATATATATATATATATATATATATATATATATATATATATATATATATATATATATCACATTTCCCGGTTTAATGCTAAATAGCATCGACCCTCACCGATAATCTGCTGTATATACAACCCTAAAAACCGTGCGTGACAAGTTTCGATTTTTATAATGAATATGAAAAAAAAACAGCGCATGTGTTTGAACTTTTATTTTAAACTCCGGAATAGTGCTAATAAAACGTATTAAATGATTTGGAACAAATTTGGGGACGAAACTTTGAGCTGTACGCAAATTTTCGAGTTGTTTTCACGATTTATTTAATTATATTATCACAAAAGTTCAACAAATCATTCGTGGAGACCGTCGTCAGATAATTCTGAGCATCTCTGATAGACTTTTTATTGGTTAGAAGCGAGAATACTTTCCTTCTGTAGTTTATTTCGGAAAATTCCATGGCTGTGGTCCCCCAGCCCTCGTATTCGTCTGATTTGGCACAATATGACTGCCGGCTGTTTCGCCATATAAAGATAAAATTAAAGATCGCCACGCGAATCACATGCGCGGCGTCGGAAATAGCATATAAATATATATACAGTAGAACCCCGGTTATCCGAGGTAACGTGGGGGGGCACCCTTCTCGGATAACTGAAAAGTCGGATAATCTGGATTTGTTTTTTAAAAAATAAACACCAATACTTTAAACCGATGTATTAACGTTTATAACATATAAATAGGTACATACATTATAAAACAGTGAAATAGGTATCTATGCGCTTCTGTCTCATATTGCATCTTCTTTTTCTTGCTGCAATGTTTATCCATCTATTAAGAAGAAGCAAATCCGCTGGGGTTGCCTCTGTTTGTTGTTCGATATACCTCAAAGCTTTTTCCAAAGAAGCAAAACCTTGTTGATAAGAGATCTTAGTGGGAGACTGTTCATCCACCGCCGCTTCGTCACCGTCATCTAATTTTTCGGTTTCCTGAAAGGCATTCGTTATTTCTTCAATACTCATTTCTTCTTCTAAATCATCTGCTGTAATCCATTCAACAACATCTTCTCTTGTCACATTTTCGCAACCTTTTAATTTCTCCATGGCTTCTCAATTTCAAAGCTAATTCATTTAATGGAGTATCATCTTCACTGTCAAAATTAATAACTTTTGACCAAGATTTTTGAATAGTGGTGGTACGCACAGAATCCCAAGATTGACTTACCCAGTAAATAACATTTTTCAGTGTAACCTTTCTCATCCCATTGATAATATTTTTCTGTGTATTCTAACAGATGTTCAAGATATAAACGCCTATAATTTTTTTTAATATTTTTGAGGATGCCTTGATCAATTGGTTGCATTATGCTGGTTACATTTGAAGGAAAAAATTTTACAATTTCGCCCACATGAAGTCCTTCTCCAGGGTGAGAGGGAGCATTATCCATTAACAAAATTGCTTTAATAGGAAGACGGTTTCTGTTCAAAAATTTAATCACAGATGGCACGAACTCTTCTTCAAACCAGTTAGTAAATAAGGTCGCATCTATCCATGCGCTCTTCTGACTTTTGTAATACACTGGTAGGGCTTTGGGTGAGATGTCTTTTAAAGCTCTTGGACGTGCAGACTTGCCAATCACCATCAGTGGGATTGCCAGATGCTTTGGAACATACCATTATAGTTAATCTTTTCTTACTTCGTTTGTGCCTAGGAGCTAATTTTTCCTGTCGAGATGCCAATGTTTTTGATGGAAGCATTTTATAATTCAGACCAGTTTCGTCACAGTTGTAAATTTGATTACATGTGTATCCGCAATCTTCGATTTGCTTTTTAAAGTTCTGCTTAAACTTCTCAATTGATGACACATCAGCAGAAAGTTTTTCACCACATACAGTCAGTTGTCGTACACCGTACCGTTTTTTCCAGCGGTCAAGCCATCCAGAACTGGCGGTAAACTAATCTATCTCTAGGAATTGCCTATTATGGCTTTCTGTTGTCGCTGGTTTTCATGCATTTTCTTCCTGAGGACGAGGAGGCTTGATTTATACACCACTCTTCTATTTTTGTGCGGTTTCTTTTCCAATCTCCAACTGTCACCTCACCTACTCCATAGTCTCGTGCAACAACTTTAATTGTCTCTCCTGCTTCAATTCTTCTGATGGCTTTTAATTTTTCTTCAAGAGGAACGACGATTCTTTTAGGCTTGTTTTGCTCCATTAAATACGACAAACAAAAATTCAAACAAAGCAGTTCGTATTAATTACACTTAACTATCAGAACTCCAACCAAATAAGTTATGTGAGTATACTCGTACTTCTCCGTAGTAAACGCTATAACGCACTGCATTCACGCAAATTTACATGCTAAAAGAGTCCAAATACATAAATAGGGGAGCCCCTCACACGGGCCAGGGGGATTCCCCGAAGGCCCAGACGATTTTAACTGGAAATATGTACATACATATTTTAGAAGCTCGGTTAATACGCATCATAGACGCGCGTACCTCGGATAATCAGGTTCTTAGATTGGCTCGGTTAATCCAGGGCTCGGATAATCGCGACTCGGTTAATTGGGGTTCTACTGTATATATATATATATATATATATATATATATATATATATATATATATATATATATATATATATATATATATATATATATATATATATGTATATATATATATATATATATATATATATATATATATATATATATATATATATATATATATATATATATATATATATATATATATATATATATATATATATATATATATATATATATATATATATATGTAAAAAATGAAGTTACTATAAAAATATCTCCTATCTCCACCCGTTAGGGAGCTACAGCCACCCAAATGGGGAGCCTGAAGATGGGTTTAATTGAATATTTCAGAAACCGTTAAAGATAAAAACATGAAATTTAGGTTCTAAAGTAAAGTTTATGTGCTGAATCGGAATTTTTTAATTGTCGATAATTAAACCGGTGCGTCAAAAATAGGGGAGGGCGTGGTAAAAATAGACTTAACATTTTTTATAATAACTTTTATTGCATTTTCGCGTCGGATTAGGGAAGCTTGAGATCTTTGGCGAAAAAAGATACTCTTAGTTTAACACGATTAGACGCACCAATTCCGAGTTAAAATCGATAAGGAATCTCCATGTCAGAAAAAAGAGCCTATTACCTAATATTATTACGGTTATTAGCAATACTTCAAAATATCCAGGTATTTTTGAATGACCATATAACTAAATAATAATTTAAAAAAACATAATCATCAAATGAAGCACGAAACTTATTTTTATTTATCAAATCAAGAAAACAATCACAAAACACCACTAAAAAATCGGAAATATTAATTTAAAGGAAAAATAAAATCCATATATAATTTTAACTAGATGTGGACACCTTGTACAGTTATGCATTTCTTTAAGTTAGTGAGGAAAGCCCTTTAAACTCTAAATAACATGCCGGGATTATTCCTTATTTCAGCACAGAGAAGGAAAATAAAATTCTTTCTAACAGCTCTTCTCTAGTTTGTACAGGAGTCGAATAAACAAGATATTTAAGGTGTCTCCATAGAAAGAAGTCTAAGGGATTTAAATCTGGTGATCGGGGTGGCCACGGGAATGGCCCACCCTGACCTATCCAACGATTGGGAAACTGGTTATCTAAATATCCCCTAGCAATGTTGCTGAAATGTGGTGGTGCTTCGTCGTGCATTAAACATATATTGTTGTGAGTATGTAACGGAACTTCTTCTAATAAATGATTTAAATCATCTCGAAGAAATTGCAAATATTTCTTGTGTGTTCATCTTTTGTTTAAGATAAATAAACACTGTTATTGCTTTAAAGCAGGGGTGCTCAAACTTGAACTGCTGGCGATCTACCTCAATATTGTTAGACTACGATCGATCGACTCTGAGAGGCTGCAAGTAAGTGTGATGCAAGATTGTTGTCTAGGTAGGGTGTAACGTGGCATAGATATTAGTTTTCCGCACAATATGCATTTTTTTAGTCAAGGTAAGTGTAGGTCTGCTCTAAAATGTCAACGAAAAAAAACTCATAATTATTCAAAATTGCGAGTTTATTGGTTCTTACAAAACAAACGAGTTCTAGTGTCTAAACTTAACTACTGACTTTGGATGTTGAAGCGTGGCACTGCATGTCCTCAGCATACTTTTCATAAGATGGTACGTAATTACCGAGTGCTAATCGCAAGCATGATGACATATGTTCGTCAGTTAGTCGATTGCGATATTTTGACTTAATTATCTTCATTTCAGAAAATGCAGCTCGCACAAGTAAGTTGACCCAAACATTGCCATCAGTTGAAGGGCGATTTGCCTTAGATTCGGATATTTATCTTCAGATATAAAACACCAGAATTTTGTATCAGATGCTGTGGCTTTGTGATGTATATCTGATATAATCTGCACTAACTCATTTTCAACAGAACATGAGTCCATGTTAAACTGACTTGCTATTTTAGTAGCTAATTCCTCAATGTTTTTACACGAAAAAGAATAACTCATAAATGATGCGATATTTGCCAATTTACTGAAATCATAAAAACGTATTTCGAATTGGCCCAAAATATTTGATAATTCTGCCTCATAAATATCATAATTCAACTGAGGAATCCTTGGTTTCAAAGACGGAAAATTTTTCAGATCCTTTCTTTTCAGTTGATCTATCATAAGCTGCAATTTACTCTTGAATGCGTTTATTGCGCTAATCATCTCAATAATAGTTTTTCCTTTACCTTGAAGCTCCAAATTAATGGTGTATAAATGCATTGTGATGTCTGTCAAAAATGCCAAATCAGTCAGCCATTTTCCGTTTTTTCAGCATCTGAGTGTCATCACCTCTTTCGTCCAGAAAAGCTGTTATTTCGGCCAATAATTCTTGAAACCTTTCTAGGAATTTTCCGCGACTCAACCACCTGACGTCCGACTAAATCAGTGTGTTCAGCTGCAATTTAAAGAGCCGTTGTTGCAAGCTACGTGCACGGATAGAATTCACAATTTTTATTGCAATGCCCATAATCTCCTCCACGTTTAGAACTTTTGAACACAAAACTTGTTGATGTATAATGCAATGGAAGGAGAAAAATGAAGGGAAATCATCATTAGCTCGACACAATGCCACAAAACCGTTTTCGTTTCCAGTCATTGCTGGTGCTCCATCGGTTATAATGCACACTAGTTTATATATTGGTAGCTTGTAGTTTGTTACAAAATTGAAGGAAACGTCATATATATCTTCGCCACGGGTCTTTCCTTTCAGAGGAATCATTGTCAAAAACTCTTCCTTAGCCGACATGTCATTGAATACCATTCGAATAAAAATACACAGCTGGGCAGTGTCTGTCATATCAGTGGCTTCGTCGAACTGTAAAGTAAAGTATGTACATTCCATGAAATCATGTTTTAGTTTATCTGCCATGTCCTGACTCATGACTTCAATGCGCCATGTGACAGTCGGACGAGATAACTGAAGTTCTCTAATAGCAGACATAATCTCTGTTTTATTTTTAAAATCTCCAAATAAAGTCTCACCCGCTTCAATAAATGCTTCCTTCACAACCAATCCATCATCAAATGGTTTCTTGTGTTTCGCCAATATATGAGATATTTTAAATGACGCGATCGTTGCAGCTTTTGATTGTTTGGCTGGTCTTGTGAACATGGTTTGTTCTTTTTTCAAACGAGTTATCAAATCACGTACTTTTCGTTTTCTTAATTCACTCTTTGACGGAAAATCCTTTTTATAGTTTTTATGAACCATTTTATGATGCGTCTCTAAGTTCCCACGCTTAGGTATTGCAATTGACGCACGGCAAATGAGACAAATGCACTTATCCTTTACCATACAAAAGAAAAATTCTTCCTCCCAATCGTTATTAAAATGATAAGTTTTACTTTTCTTCGCCGCACTCATTTTGGACTATTTATTAATAAACTTTGTATCGATGTATCGCCTTCAAGTTACAACTCAGACTGACTCCTATTCCTGCAGGCGCAACATTTATATCGGCGCGAACGAAGTCTCGATTGTTTCTGTCAAACACGCTGCCCGAAGTTTCTAGAAAAATCGGCGGGAATCAAAAACGCGGCTTTTCTTTGACAAGTACCGCGCGTTCCTTTAATAAAGCCGCCTTTTGCCGCTAGCAGGGGGTTATTACGATAAAAGAAAGTGATGAGGGGGTTATTCTGGTCTAATTGTGAATCGAATAAATCTTAGTAGTTTATTCATTACATTTTGGTTTAGTTACCTAAAACAAAATCTGTGAATAGTTCTATATCGGAATTTTTTTCTCGAGATCGACTCAAAAAGCACTCGCGATCGACTTGTCGATCGCGATCGACCGTTTGAGCACCCCTGCTTTAAAAAACAGAGTTATTAGAATATGTCACCTTACATTCAGAGGAAAAAACATGAGATTGTTGGAAAGGATTTTAGTAGAGAATAATTACCCCTTGTCATTTGTAAAGAAGTTACTCAATTTAAATACACCACCAAGAAACCAACCTAACAATAACAACGAGATTAACTCAGAACTTCATTTTGGAAAACTCCAATATATTAAGGGTCTTTCACAATCTATTTCTGCACTCTTTAGGGACACTAATATAAAAATAGCGAATTACAATGTAAAAAAACTTGGTAGCTTTTACTCCATCCTTAAAGATATAACCAACATTTTGCAGAGATCTCACATTATTTATGGGATTAGGTGTGAATGTGACTCGATTTACATAGGACAGGCGTCTTAAAAACTGTCAAAAAGACTTGCGTTACATAAAAGCGACTGCAAGCATAAACCAAATGCCACCAGCCTGAGTTTACATGCCAACACAAAAGACCATAAAGTCCGGTATAATGACTGTTTTGTCTTAGATACTGAACGTAATTGGTTCAAACACAATTTCTTAGAGATGTGTTATATAAAAAACTGTACAAACTGTCTTAACCATAAAAAAGATCTGGAAGGATTAAGTTCCATTTACACTTACTTACTCTTGCAAAGTTACACAAAAAAAAAAATGGAGTGATGCAAAGGGAAAATAGGGAATAAGTATCTCATTAATAAATAACTTGAATTCTCGACCATCTGAAGTTTAACTAGGACCAAGACATCAATTGGCAACCCTGTATTCTAATAACAAGTTTAAAAAAAATCCCTAGAAATATCACTAGACAATTGTCAACCTATTAATAAGGACTGGCGGGAACCAAAAATAATCTTTCTTGTACCACGTTTTTTTCCGGCGTTCTTTGTGGTGTCTCTTCTGTCTAATTATATAGGATTATATTAATTTTATAGTACTTTAACGTTTAACTATTTTAAATCTGACACCTCAACTTGAGGCTTAGTAAGTTTGTGAATTTTTCACTTTTTAATCTGTTTCAATTGTCATGTCTTAGTGCTTGTCTGGGAAACGGGGAATGTGTAATAATCTTACTCCGGGAAGTGTATTGCTGTAAATATTCTGTAAGTATGTTTATTTTCCGATAATTACATCTTAATTTACTCCGGAATACTTACACATTTTAGATTTTCTGAAGTCCATACACATGGACGATAGCTAGAAAGTTCGAATAAAAATAGAGTTCCTTAGAGCTACTTAGACCTCTTATTGCTCTCTCTTCAATATATTAGGAGCTATCCCAGCCTTTAAACTATCACTTAGTGTTACCAGTGCTCTGTTACTGTCTTCCTCCTTATATATATATATATATATATATATATATATATATATATATATATATATATATATATATATATATATACAGTAGAACCCCGATTAACCGAGTCGCGATTATTCGAGCTTCGGATTTAGCGAGCCAATCTAAGAACCTGATTATCCGAGGTACGCGCGTCTATGCTGCGTATTAACCGAGCTTCTAAAATATGTATGTACATATTTCCATTTAAAATCGTCGGGGCCTTCGGGGAATCCCCCTGGCCCGTGTGAGGGGTTCCCCTATTTATGTTTTTGGACTCTTTCAGCATGTAAATTTGCGTGAATGCAGTGCGTTATAGCGTTTACTACGGAGAAGTACGAGTATACTCACATAATTTATTTGGTTGGAGTTCTGGTAGTTAAGTGTAATTAATACGAACTGCTTTGTTTGAATTTTTGTTTGTCGTATTATAATGGAGCAAAACAAGCGTAAAAGAATCGTCGTTCCTATTGAAGAAAAATTAAAAGCCATCAGAAGAATTGAAGCAGGAGAGACAATTAAAGTTGTTTCACGAGAGGTGAGGTAACAGTTGGAGATTGGAAAAGAAACCGCACAAAAATAGAAGAGTGGTGCCTCCTCGTCCTCAGGAAGAAAAATCAATGAAAACCCGCGAAGCTTTATTCATGTGGTTTAACCAACGGAGATCAAAAGGTGTGCCTCTGTTAGGTCCAATTTTACAATAGAAAGCAATAATGATTAGTAGGCAATTCCCAGAGATAGATCAGTTTACCGCCTGTTCTGGATGGCTTGACCGCTGGAAAAAAAACGGTATGCTGTACGACAAGTGACTGTATGTGGTGAAAAACTTTCTGCTGATGTGTCATCAATTGAGAAGTTTAAGCAGAACTTTAAAAAGCAAATCGAAGATTGTGGATACACATGTGTTCAAATTTACAACTGTGATGAAACTGGTCTGAATTATAAAATGCTTCCATCAAAAACATTGTCATCTCGACAGAAAAAATCAGCTCCTGGGCACAAACGAAGTAAGGGAAGATTGACTATAATGGTATGTTTCAATGCATCTGGAAAGCACAAAATCCCATTGATGGCGATTGGCAAGTCTGCACGTCCAAGAGCTTTAAAAGACATCTCACCCAAAGCCCTACCAGTCTATTACAAAGACAGAAGAGCGCATGGATGGATGCGACTTTATTTACTAACTGGTTTGAAGAAGAGTTCGTGCCATTTGTGACTAAATTTTTGAACAGAAACCGTCTTCCTATTAAAGCAATTTTGTTAATAGATAATGCCCCCTCTCACCCTGGAGAAGGACTTCATGTGGGCGAAATTGTTGTAAAATTTTTTCCTCCAAATGTAACCAGCATAATGCAACCAATGGATCAAGGCATCCTCGAAAACATTAAAAAAAATTATAGGCGTTTATATCTTGAACATCTGATAGAATACACAGAAAAGGAGGACATTATCAGTGGGATGAGAAAGGTTACACTGAAAAATGTTATTTACTGAGTAAGTCAAGCTTGGGATTCTGTGCGTACTACCACTATTCAAAAATCTTGGTCAAAAGTTATTGATTTTGATGACAATGACATTAAATGAATTAGCTTTGAAATTGAGAAGCCATGGAGAAATGTCCTGTTCAAATTTTGAGAGCGAGATAGAAGAAAAAGAAAAAAGTTTATTTGAATTAACGCAAAAATTAAAAGGTTGCGAAAATGTAACAAGAGAAGATGTTGTTGAATGGATTACAGCAGATGATTTAGAAGAAGAAATGAGTATTGAAGAAATAACGAATGCCTTTCAGGAAACCGAAAAATCAGATGGCGGTGGATGAACAGTCTCCCACTAAGATCTCTCATCAAGAAGGTTATGCTTCTTTGGAAAAAGCTTTGAGGTATATCGAACAACAACCAGAGGCAACCCTAGCGGATTTGTTTCTTCTTAATAGATGAAGAAACATTGCAGCGAGAAAAAGAAGATGCAATATGAAACAGAAGCGCATAGATACCTATTTCACTGTTTTATAATGTATGTACCTATTTATATGTTACAAACGTTAATGCATCGGTTTAACGTATTGGTGTTTATTTTTTGAATGAATAAAAAACAAATCCGGATTATCCGAAGTTTCAGTTATCCGAGGAGGGTGCCCCCCACGTAACCTCGGATAACCGGGGTTCTACTGTATATATATATATATATATATATATATATATATATATATATATATATATTATATATATGTATATATATATATATATATATATATATATATATATATATGTATATATATATTTTTTTTTTTTTTTATTGGTCTAGCACACGTGCTGCAGGGAAGTCCCTAAAGCGCTCCAGGAGCGGCACGAGTGCGGAAAAAGCGATTCACGTTGTTCTTGAATCGCTGTAACTTGTACTCGGTGGGAAACACAGCGCTGGGCAAATTATTCCAAAGGGATGACGTTCTCCATATAAAAGATTGCTTGAAAAGCGTCGTACGCGGAGTAACAAGCTGAACCTCATACGGATGCGAAGCACCAGCGCGACGTGTATTTCTAACATGCACCGCTTTGGGAGGAATTAAGCGGGCTACATCCTTCGAACACTTTCCATGAAAATACTTGTAGAACAGACTCAAGTCGCCAACCGTTCTTCGATGTTCCAGCGAATCAAGGCCAATATATATATATATATATATATATATATATATATATATATATATATATGTTATATATATATATATATATATATATATATATATATATATATATATATATATATATATATATATATATATATATATATACATGGTATCACTTTCACACACACACACTTATCAATCAGAATACTAAAATAATAACAATTAAATATTATGCTTTAACTAAATAAATTACATAATTTTTCGATTTCTTATTTTCTATTCCTTATTGATCAATAGGAAGTTAAAACCTATTTTTCCTTGGCGAGAAAAACATCGAAACTTTATCACAGGTGCTTTAACGGAATTTAAAGTCAGGCTTGGGTTGGAACAACTTTTGATGTGAAATTCTGTGGAAAAAATTTAAAATAGTAAATAAGGATACAGAAATAAAAAAAAAAATATGTAAGGTCTCGAAAAATAGTTTTATTAAAGATACTTTTTTAAGTTGTAATTCCATTCCAACATGTTGCAATTTGTACTAATTATATTTATTTGTAATTAATAACCCAGTGAAAAGGATGTAGTATAATATCTGACTGTTCTGGTCAAGACAAACATGTTTCCAAGGAAAATATCTGAAACAAAGTCAAATTTCATCAAAAAGTTTATAGTTTTATAACGAAATTCCATTATTCTGTCTATTCTACTTGTTTGCTTTTGTTTGGTTAAAATTCTGTTCAATAAATCAATAACAAAGGCAAAGATATTTTGTAGTTTTTAAAAACATAAACATTTTCTGTCTTATTATAATAATAATAATAATAAATCTTTATTTATTTAGCTCTTGGCTAGTTGATAACAAACAATCAATATACAACTTATATGCTAAGTGTTAAGTTATTAAATATAAAAACAATCTTTTTTTGAAAATACTTAAAGTAGGAGCATTTTTTACATTACTCGGCAAATCATTATAATAACGCAAGCGTTCATAAAAAGTGTTTTTTGCAACCACGCTTTTCTCACTAATTCTATATTATAGTGACGACTATTTCTAATGTCTAACTATGGTAGTTACATCTTTTACTTAAAAATGATCTGAGATACGGTAATATTCAAATATAAGCCCACCTCATCATAATTGACGACTATATAGTACACAATTAGTTTTTCTTTTTCACAATTTTAGACATGATGTTTCAAAATTTAATAAATATCTTTTCGTTTAAACGTATATAATTAAATACAGGAAAAGGTAAACATAATAATACAGTACGTCATTGTTAAGACTTCCTGTAATTTTTGGTTTAGTAAGCTAATGAATTTAATTAAATTCCTTGTTCATTTCTAAGGTGGGATTTTGAAAATTATAGAGATAAGTTAGACATAAACAACATTCAAAACTGTAGCATAATTGTCTTAAAAAAGAAAATTTTTCTTTAGTTTCCCAAGCCAAGGCCAAATTTCTTGAATAGGAAGTCTTCTGGCCTCTTAAATTTCCTAAAAATATGGTTAGGGTGTATAATTAAATTTTATTTCGTTAGTTAATGTCATTATGTCAAAACAATGTCGCCTCAATAACAGTTTTAACAAGCTGATATTAAAATTAAAAATAAATATATTTAAAAAATAATTGGATTATATTGTATATCTAATTTCAACACATAATAGAGACTTTTTAACGTTCACCTCACCGCCTGAATAGGGATTTGGGACCTTTTTATATTCTAAAGATATATCGTCGGGGATGTCCTTAATATCCGTCAGCACTGTCCAAGTACCGAGACATACATTTATATTTCAAGGTGCCTTTTATACTATGCGATAATTATGTGACGGGCGTTATTGCATTTCTGCAACAACTACTATCTATGTATGTAGCTACGCCAAAGATACTTAGGTAAAGTAATAAATACGTATTTGAACTGCCGGAATTGGAATCAGGGTCTCTCAGCACAGTAAGCTAAAATTATATTAAGGCACTAAGAGCATCAGAGACCTTATCTTGTAAAAATAAACGACGTTAGAGCTATAAATTTATCGGAAATGTGAACTAAGCAGTTCCTGTACGAAAGAACTTGTTAAAATGTTAAGTCGTAAAGATTCATGGCTGGTGAAAATTGTAGAAATGTTAATCGAGGAATACATACGTTCCTTTTTTATATTTCCGGTGGCATGTAACGCGTATGCGACTCAACTCCTATAAGTCAGCATTGAAAATATGAAGTGAGATTCTGGCGAAACGTTTCCAAAATTCCAAAATGAAATGGAACAAACTAATGGATCCATTTCTGGATTAACACTTCGACATCCAATTTTCATGCAGCTTCTTTTCACGTGTACACATCGTTACTCAATATGCTGGGCTTTAATTTAGGAGCAAATATGTCTTGGCATGAACACGTTCCTGGCATAGCAAAGAGAGGAAGCTAGGAATATTATTTCGAACTAGAAAGCTTTATTCTCCACAGCAATTGTTAGTTATGTACAAAGCTCAAATTCAACCAACGATGGAATTCTGCTCCCATGTTAGGTTTCTGCTCCCAAACATACACTGCATTCTATTCAGAAGAGAGCTGTTCACCTGATTGGAGATCCAGAAGTCACCAGGAACCTTGATTTCTTGGAATATTGAAGAATGGTTGGCGACTTGAAACTATTCTGCAAGTATTTTCGTGGAAAGAGCTCGATGGATGTCGCTCGCTTAATTCCTTCAGTTCATATCCGTATGAGGTTCCGCTTCTCACTCCTCGTACAACCGTTTTCAAGCAGGCTTTTATATGGAGATCCTCATTTCTTGGGATAATTTGCCTAAGAATGAATTTCCCACCGAGTACAATTTACAGCGATTCAAGACCAACGTGAATCGGATTTTCCGCACCAGCGGCGCTCCTATGGCGCAGTAGGGATTTCTCTACAGCATCTGAGCTATGGCCATAAAAAAACAAAACGAACAGACTCAGTTAATTATTACATTTTAATATATGGTTAATAATAATAATAATAATAAATTAACTGATAGAAAATTATTTTGCGAAATAATATTTTCTTATTAAAAAATATAATCAATTTATGGATAATTCATTAGGACATTTATTAACATTTTTTTTATCATACTCCTATTTCCATTATTAACGTGGAAAGCTTGGCCGTATGTAATCTTTTTGCCTTATTCCTCTTGGATTTATTTTTTTTTTATTTCTGAATGTATTTTCACTGTATACGTTGCTTTCTTATATATCTAGTACTCCCATAAATACTCTTACAAACTTTCACGTACGGCTTCTATAAATATTAACAATTTTTTTTGCGACATCCGGTTGACAGTTCGTGGCACGCAGATGCATTTTCCCGGTTGAGGCTTCTGAAGGCGAAATTCGGGCGTTTTGAGGCTTGGAAGTGTGGATCGGTGGTCCACAAATTGCTTGGTAGGTGTTCTAATCGCAGAGGGTCACTAAGCGCTGTGAGGGGTAATTCCTTTAACGTCGGTTGAGGTTAGGTGTATTGAGCAGGTGGCAAACACGTGAGGCTGTGTTTTTTGTATCAATTGCGGAATCAGAACGGGCGGGCTGACAGAAAAGGTTATACCCAAAATCAGTAGCAGTTCCCAAGGAGATCCGTTATCAATGCCAAGAAAATAAATTAAGTTATAAAGACAAATAGTATATTCTTTTGAATTTAAGCATAAAAAAAATATATTTTCTTTAAGGAGAATGATTATCGCCTAGAGCGAGGCTAAGTTGCTCTCCACGGGAAAAAGGGTCCAAACTCGAGATTGTGTAACGCATCACCAAAGGGTCGCCGGTGCTCTGTCCAGGCACGAGAAGGATCGGAGCTGGTGAATTGCCCGTCAAGGAGCAGAACCAAAAATTTAATATACAATACAATACAACAATTTTTTGACGAAATTATTTGTAGGTTATGTTACTCAGTTATTATGCAATTATTGCGTGTAAATATATTTACAATTCGTATTATTTAAATAATACAGTGGGGTGATCAAGAATATAGGATTGCTGTTATAGCTTTATTTAAGTGCGATATGGAAAAGGACGACATTTTTGAGACTTTGAAACCGCTTAAAATAAATCGGGCGATCAAATTATTTACGGAACCGGGAGACATAAAAGACAGGCAACATTCAGGAAGACCAAGGACAGTTCGAACGCCACAGGCGGTGAAAGCTGTAAAAGTGCAAATTGCCGGAATCCTCTACGTAAACAAAAAATGTTATCTCAAGACCTAAGAGTTGGCGCTTATAAAAGACACACTGGTCATTTGCTAACAGAAGATTTTAAGCGAAAACGGTGGCAAAAATTTAAATGTTTGTTTGGGAATACGCTAATGACAAACCTAGGAAAATTTTGTTTACCGATGAAAAAATTTTCACTGTGGAATAATCTTTCAATAAGAAAAGGAATAGGATTTATGCTAGATCTTCTAAGAAACCGTCTGAACTGGTTCCAAGAGTTCAGAGGGGTCATCATCCAGCATCAGTTATGGGTTGGTGGGGAATCAGCTTTGATGGGGTTACCAGTATTTATTTTTGTAAAAAAGGTGATAAAACTTCGGCTAAAATACATTAAGACACTACTTTAAGCAACGTTGTGAAACATACTCTTTTTAAAAATAAGCATTGGGTCTTCCAGCAAGATTCTACACCAGGACAGCTAAAACAACACAAGCATGGCTTCAACAAAATGTGCTTTCATTTATTACTAAAGAAGATTGGCCTTCTGTAAGCCCTGATCTAAATCCTTTAGATTATAGACTATAGTCCCTCTTAGAGGGTATGGTTTGCTCTAAAAGATATATCAATCTTGACTTTTTAAACGAGCTTTAACAAAATCAGTGGACAATTTTTCGTTGGATCAAGTTCGTGCTGTCATAGACGAATGAACTAATCGTTTGAGGGCTTGTGTAGAAGCAAGAGGGTGACATAAAAATAAATGTTTAGGCATTGTAACAGTCCTTATGGGAGTACTATGTATGTTTTCGTTCTCAATATATCTTGAATCTATACGACATAAATAATTGCCCTTCTTTAAGTCTATATATGCTAAGAATAAGTCTTTGTTGTATCGTATTCTGACGTTTTTTTCTTATCATATTTAGAATTGATTGGATATCGTCTAAAGAATTATATAGTTCGCTGAAAACTGTTTGTTTTGATAAAATACGAACTGTTTGTTAATGTTGCAGTTATTATTTCCACAAGTAACGTATGTATTTGACACATAAGACTTATATACCAAGGACAGTTCGAACGCCACAGGCGGTGAAAGCTGTAAAAGTGCAAATTAACCGAAATCCTCTCCGTAAACAAGAAATGTTATCTAATGGGATGAAAATTTTGAAACATTCTATATCTCGTATTATTAAAGAAGACCTAAGAGTTGGCGCTTATAAAATACACTCTGGTCATTTACTAACAGAAGATTTTAGCGAAAATGGTGGCAAAAATTTAAAAGTTTGTTTGGGAATACACTAATGACAAACCTAGGAAAATTTTGTTTATCGACGAAAAAAAAATTTTCACTGTGGAACAATCTTTCAATAAGAAAAAGAATAGGATTTATACTAGATCTTCTAAGAAAGCGTCTGAATTGGTTCCGAGGGGTCATCATCCAGCATCAGTTATGGTTTGGTGGGGAGTCAGCTTTAATGGGGTTACCAGTGTTCATTTTTGTAAAAAAAATGTGAAAAAACTTCGGCTAAAATACATTAAGACACTACTTTAGACAACGTTGTGAAACATACTCTTTTTAAAAATAAGCATTGGGTCTTCCAGCAAGATTCTGCACCAGGACAGCTAAAACAACACAAGCATGGCTTCAACAAAATGTGCTTTCCTTTATTACTACAGAAGATTGGGCTTCTGCAAGCCCTGATCTAAATCCTTTAGATTATAAACTATAGTCCTTCTTAAAGGGTATTGTTTGCTCTAAAAGATATATCAATCTTGATTCTTTAAAACGAATTTTAACAAAACTGTGGACAATTTTCTGTTGGATCAAATTGCGTGCTGTCATAGACGAATGGCCTAATCGTTTGAGGGCTTGTGTAGAAGCAAGAGAGTGACATTTTGACTAAATGTTAAATTAATTTTGTCATTATGATTATATGAATTAATTCCATAATCATTTTTTTTAATTTTCATAGAAAATAAATGTTTAGGCAATGTTTTCATTGTGTGTCCTTATGGGAGTACTATGTATGTTTTCGTTCTCAATATATCTTGAATCTATACGACATAAATAATTGTCTTTCTTTAAGTCTATATATGCTAAGAATAAGTCTTTGTTGTATCGTATTCTGACGTTTTTTTTTATCATATTTCCACTTCAAAAATACGAACTGTTTGTTAATGTTTCAGTTATTATTTCCACAAGTAACGTATGTATTTGACACATAAGACTTATATAATTTTCCAGCTCTAACATATCTCTTCTCTGATGCATTAACGGGATTAGAGCATTGTTCTAGTCTTGCGATATTTTGCTTTCTTCTAAGCACTTGTTTAACAATATTTTAAGATTTTTATATTAACAGTTCTCCTCTGTAAATTATCAGTTTGGAAATTATTTCTTCTTCTCCTGGAGCACGATTTGATGTTTAATTGAATCACTTTATTTAACATTTAAATAATAAAAAATTACTGTCACAGACTGACCATAAAAATACGCTCACTCTTAATGAACCAAGACCTGCCTGGCTATTGCATGACTGGCCTGAGTAATTTAAAATAAATTCTACATCTCTATATTAACGAAAAATTTACCTCTGGATTTTGCACTAAACAAGTAATCTTGTTTCATGCGAGAGTCTTGAAGCGTTTAAATCATAATGTCAGTCATAATTCAATAAAAATAATGCATTTTCAGTAATTCCCGCGGCAGAAACTGAAAGATGGATTTTAGGTTTACACGTGTTTGAAATGTTATTTAAAATAAAAGAATTATTTAAATTGTAATTTCCCCAGGTACCTACAGTCAATAAATTAAACATACATACAGTTATTCTGCTATATCTTTATATTTAAGACATCCACAGAAATAATGTACGGAAAGAGAATATTAAAAAATATTTAAAAAAACCGCTCAAATGCAAGTTGGACTTGCGCAATTAGTGTTCCGTACCAAGATTGCTTTTAAAATAAAGATTGTTGTTACGGAGGTATACAATGATCAGTAACTTCACAAAACATACCCCAGATGAGTTTTTAAAAATAAATATCTAAGATTCGGATATAAACTTGTTTGTGATGGCTCAAAAAACTTTCTATAACGTCTTCTTCTTCCAACTTATAGCTAGACACTATTGTCTGTTTTCTTTGATTCCTGATATATATTATCACTCCATCTCTTTCTTGGATATCCTATTGATCCTTTTTCACTTGGCGACTTGTCTCGTGCTATCCGTACTATCCTGTTGCTTGCCATTCTTCCTATGTGTTGATCCCATTCCACTTTTTTTCCTCTTATCCACTGGTTGATATTTTCTATATTACAAGTGCATCTTGTGTCTTTACCCCTTTCTCTATCCCTCAGTGCCTTGTTTGTACAGGGTGAGTCAACGATAGAGTAAAGTTCATTATCTCATTTGTTTCGGGAATGACAAAATAATGTTAAATACAATAGATTTAAGGAATGTTAAGGTTCACAGTTTAAAATTATTTTTGAGTATACAGGGTACTTCAAAAAAGTGTGGGTGTGGAATGTTTTTTAAATGGAATATTCTATTTTCTAATTTATTTTTAAATTCTGCGTAAAATTTTATAACTTTTTTATTAATAATATTATATACCTAAACCGAGTAGTTTTTCTAATATTTCAATTTTTTTTAAAAAATACTAGTTTTCAGTTTTGTAAAAAATCGCCAGTAGCGCCATTGTTTCTGAAGGTGAAATACTCATAATTGGTACGAGAGTTCTAAAGAGATGAAAAAAAGATATATGTAAAGAAATTTGAGTTAGATGCTACAGGGTGTTCAAAATAAATTTATGCATTTCGACTATTTTAAATTGAAAAATCTCAAATTTTTTAAATGGCACACCCTGTATATTATTATTTTTTCTGATAGATTTTACAAAACCCTCCAACCTTTATCAAGTATGTCATGTACCTATTTGTAATAGTTTTCGATTTATTTTGAATTTAGCTAATATAATTTTAATATAGTTTAACTTATCTAATGATTAATTATTATGACGTAATAAATGTTCAAAAATATGCTCGTCTACTTGAATACACATGTTTTAGTCGTTTTACTATATTTTCCTTCACTTTCCTTAGCATAAAGGGCGTTATTGTCCTGCACGCATCCCGTATCCTATTTTCCATATCTACTGGTATCTTAGGGGGATTCACATAAACACAATCTTTATTGTAGCCCCACAAAAAGAAGTCTAAAGGTGTTAAGTCACATGATCGAGGGAGCCACTGAACGAATCCATCCCTACCAATCCATTTTTGTGGGTAACGATTGTTTAAAAATTCCCGAACTTCCCGGTGGTAATGAGTAGGAGTTCCATCTTGTTAAATCCACATTTGTTCCCTTTCAAAGTTATCAATTTCTTCAAGAAGCTGGGTAATTCGTTTTGCAAAAAATTTAGATATTTAGGCCCGTTAAGCGGTTCGCGGAAAAAATATGGACCAATAATTCGAAAATTTGATATTTCACACCATACATTAAGCGGTTTTGAACTTCTAGAACCAAAGGGGATTAACTGTTGAATAATAAAGCATGTTATGGCTGTTAACTGCTCCATTACTGCGAAAAGTAGCTTCATCAAAAAACATTATTTTGGATGAAAAAAAATTTGGATCGGCCTTTATTGCTCCATTCATGGCGGTACAAAAGTTTACTCGTCGTTCAAAATCACGGATTTGAAGTTCTTGGTGTAGTTCCATATGAAAGGGATAATATTATTTTCTCGTGGTGCGATTAGCCGTAGATTGGGATGTGTCAGATAATTCACCTAGTTGACGGCTGCTGACCTGGAGATTACCTTCAACATGAAGTAAAATCTCCATTTCTTTTTCCTCATTGGTAGCATTCTAGTTTACTAACCCCACACCTGACACCACAGTATATTCGGCAGAACTATTAGCGATTAGAGAAGCCCTTAAGATAGCCATAACATCCAAGCTATCCACTAAATACCTAATAGTCACGGATTCACTAAGCTCAATCAAATCAATAATATCAAAAAACTTTAAAAACAGGTACGAAAAATAAATATCACAATCATGAGGGTCCCCAGCCACTCCAGCATCAAAGGAAACGAAAGAGCAGATCTGGCAGCCAAAGAAGCCATCCACCGAGGAACTCTAATCCTCACCTCCAGCACTCCTCAAGATTTCATATCACTCATAAAAAGCACTATTCAAAATATTTTTCAACTAGAATGGGACCTTCTGGAAGGACCAAATAATTTTAGCGAGTTTAAACCAACTGTCTTTCCTCCTATGAAATCTGATACCCTCACCAGAAGAGAGAATGCCATACTGAGAAGAATCGCAATAGGACATACACACTTAACCCACTCTCACTTACTCAAGAACGAATTACCACCAAAGTGTCAGGTCTGTAATCAAACCCTAACAGTAAAACACATACTCACTGCAACACACTACCAAGCGATAAGACTACAATATGGTATAGACAACCCACTACACCACATTCAAGCTCAGGATCAGGAACACACAAAATCATTATTTAAATACCTAAAAGATATTAACATAATACAAAACATATAACACGAAATACGGCGCCAAATGACCACAGACGTCGACGCGCCTCTTCTTAATATCCATCCATCCATCCATTTAGTTTACTACTTTCCGTTTCGTATATTCAACGCTACCACTACCATCAAACCGTTTCATTACGCACTGAAAAGATTTACTAGATGGTATACGTTTATTAGGGTACTTCGCTCCGTAGAGCCTTACTGCCAAAAAAACAATTTTTTCCCGCCTCGCCAGTATAAACCATATCAATTAATTGATTTTTAGGAAAATCCATAACTATTACCTTTATACGTCACTTACTACAACAAATTAAAATATTTTTACTTGCTAAATAGACATGTCAAAATTTGAAAATGCCTATATTTTTTGTTTTGTCTTGGCAACTATGATGTTATAGCGTAAGTATATTAAAAACAAGGGTAAAAATTGAAAAATTTAAAATAGATCGAGAACTATTAGAAATAGGTATATGACATACTTAATAAAAGTGGGAGGGATTTGTAACATCTTTCAGAAAAAAGAATAATATACAGAGTGTGTCATTTAAAAAATTTGCGATTTTTCAATTTAAAATAGTCGAAATCATAAATTTATTTTGAACACCGTGTAGCATCTAACTCAAATTCTTTTACATATATCTTTTTTTCAACTCTATAGAACGCTCGTACCAATTATGAGTATTCCACCTTCAGAAACAATGGCGTTACTGGCAATTTTTTACAAAACTGAAAACCAATATTTTTTCAAAAAAAATTGAAATGTTAGAAAAAATTACTAGGTTTAGGTATATGACATTATTAATAAAAAAGTCATAAAATTTTACGCAGTATTTAAAAATAAATTAGAAAATAGGATGTTTCATTTAAAAAAACATATGTTATATTGTGAGAGAACTGTGGATGATACAAAAAAAACTGATACCAGATACGGTTTCAGCGCCCAAAAATACATAACACTTAGATGAATTCGTTTAAAAAGTTTTTACAAATATTTTTTTTTTGTTGGTCTATGTAATTAAACAATTTTTTGATCGAAATTTGCATACTAAAGTTTGAAACACCGTAAATTTTCTATTTTTGAAAAAAAAAATTTCTTTGACAATTTTTAGCTACTTTATTTTTGCAGATTGGATTATTTTTTGTGAAGCTATCCTGCAGACAAGCAGGCCACAGTTTTCATCAATGGTCCGTTTAACCTGGTAAAAAATAATGTTAATATTTAAAACATATTAAAAAAAAGTTTTTCTTATAATTTAAATTACAGTGAAAATATATAATCGCAATTCCTTTGTATTATTCACTTACTTTTAAAAATATATATATTTTTTAACTATATACTGCGGCGCCCAGGTGTATGTAACCCATGAATAAAAATTTTTGTTATGGAGGTATAAATGATCAATGACGTCACACTGAAACCCGATGACCTTGAAATTTTATTTTTCTTTTATATACTAGATAAATTATTAAAGGTAATACACCCGTGATAATTTTCGATCAATCTACACCCTGTGAAGAATATTCCCCAATGTTTACAACATTTCTTGGTTAGTACTTTTCGAAACAAGGAGAGCAATCTTGAAAGAGAAGTGTGCGCAATTATTACAATATATATATTTTTGAACACGTCTTTTTACGTGCTTTCATTTGATACCCCACTCGATATCCTGATAAAAATCATTTTCGATTTTACTCCCCAAAACTAAGCCCTTAAGTCGAAAGTTAACTTTCAAAACCACACGACTCTGATGAGGCCATCAATTCCTATGTTAGTGTCAAATTTCTATATCTCCTGGTGTTATAGGGGGATTCACATAAACACGATCTTTATTGTAGCCCCACAAAAAGAAGTCTAAAGGTGTTAACTCACATGATCGAGGGAGCCACTGAATGAATCCATCCCTACCAATCCATTTTTGGGGGTAACGATCGTTTAAAAATTCCCGAACTTCCCGGTGGTAATGAGTAGGAGTTCCGTCTTCTTAAATCCACATTTGTTCTCTTTCAAAGTTATCAATTTCTTCAAGAAGCTGGGGTAATTCGTTTTGCAAAAAATTTTTGCATTTTTTTTTTTCATTTGATACCCCACTCGATATCCTGATAAAAATCATTTTCGATTTTACTCCCCAAAACTAAGCCCTTAAGTCGAAAGTTAACTTTCAAAACCACACGACTCTGATGAGGCCATCAATTCCTATGTTAGTGTCAAATTTCAAGTCTCTACGTCAAATAGTCTCGGAGCAAATCGGGTTTGACAGACAGACAGATACCGAAGTGATCTTATGAGTTTTCCGGGCGGAACACTAAAAACATGGTTGAGTGTGCAAAAAAACTATATTTTTTTACTCTCAATCTCTCCCAAATATCAATAAAAAATAACAAATAGGTAAAAAGTTACCATTTCAAACCAATTTTCCCCTTAAAACTGAAATAAGTGTTCCATTTTATCGGTAGTTTATTAAAAATTATATCATTTAACAGAAAATATCCATCTATCTGGAATTACCGCTTTTAAATCCAGTTATTTCCACTGTTTTGAAGATTTATATTGTCTATATATTAAATTTGTCTATCCTAATTGTAAAATAGCCATATGGCTTATACATAGTTTCACTATATGTAGAGTATATTTACTTTCTATAAAACAAACACATCTTGCATGTTATTATTTTTTTCAGATTAGATGATATAATACGAGGGTGGTTTGATAAGTCTGGTGAATTTCTACGAAATGGCCAGAAATTTTGTTAAGCTGCATGACTGTTGGTAAGCATGATTTTTGTAACGTTGTTCAAAGATTCAAACAGACGCAACGGGTAGTTGTTTGTTGGCAGGTATCGTTTCGTAAAAGTGGATAAAGTCGAGTATTGTGCAGTGATAAAACATTTTAATTTAACAAACTGGACTGAAAAAAGTTCATGGGGAATCTCTACCAGCACTCAAGACCATTCATTACTAGATAAATGAATTTAACCATGGCTGGACGAGCACTGCAGATGTTGCACATTCAGGACGCCCAATTGAGATTTCTTGTTAAGAAATGGTCGCTAAAAATGCATATTATCGCAATCTCACAATCTCAGCAATCTCACGAAGCATTAAGCTTCGTGAGATTGCTGAAATGGTAGGCATCATATGAACGGGTACATAACATCCTGCATGAAGTTCTAGAAATGAAAAATCTGGATGCTCGATGTGTGCCGCGGTTTGTTGTGTCCAGAAATCGTGTTTGGAAAAGTTGCAGCGTAATTCGAAGGACTTCTGGCGTCGCTTTGTGACTGTAGACGAAACGTGGATCCACCATTGCACCCCTAAACTGACTTGAACGTGCACCGAAAAAAGCGAAAACAGTGTTATCGGAGGAAAAATGATCACAACTGTTTTTTGAGATTCACAGGATATCACGATTTACTATTTGGAAAAGGATAGAATAGTAGCTGGCTCTTATTACGCAACGTTCTTGGCTCGTTTGCGTAATGAGTGGAAACGAAAGCCAAGATTAGCTCTGCTCCTTCACCAGGACAATGCCCCTGCTCACACATTGGCCGTTGCAATGGCAAAAGTATTCGAGTCGGGCTTTGAAATAGTTCCCCGCACACCCTTTTCTCCAGATTTGGTCCCAAGTGATTTTTTTGTTTGCTACCCTTAAAAAGTGGCTTAGGGAGAAAAAATTTTTGTTGAACGAAGGGGTTACAACCCAAAGAGCAATGGAGAGGAGAATGCTAATTATTAGACCTCAAGATCGTATTCCTAATATCGAAATACGAAGAAGATCAAAAGTGATAGATGTAATACAATATGTATATTATTGTTATAGTTGAATGGTGGCCTAGAGAACACAAAAGATGCAGAGGTATATCGCAGATAAGATGGCCGGACGACATAAAAAATTAGCAGGACACGATTGGATGCAAAAAGCAAACACCAAAGCACATTGAGTGGAATAAGCTAATGATGAAGGGGTTACAATCTGTCAAGTAAGAACGTGTCCGTGATAATTCATTTTTGGAAGATGTAATTCTAGCGATTCAACAAAAAATCCGTAGAGGGAACCTTGGTCTACGACGCATTTTAGTAAAAGTATCAGTCGATTGCGAATTTTCGTCGAAATCACGTAAAATCCAAGATGAGTCACTTGCTTGCGCGTAGGTTCGAGATAGTCTTTCTTTGTTTCTATCCAAAGGGGCCTAAAATGACACATTCCGCGGCCGCTAAATATATTAAAAAGTAGGTATCGTTTGTGAAGAAGTGGGTAAATCAATTTAACGAGACGAAAAATGTCGACGCCTTGCCAAAATGTAGCCCGGTAGGCAAAGTCACTCCGAAAGTCGAAAAACGAATCGTGTCTTTGTTTTCACGGGCCCCAAATTGACGCTGCGTCAAGGAGTGGCAAAATTAAGAAAATCTGGTTTGAATGTGTCCCATCAGACCATTCGACAACTTCGTGCTCATGATGTCAAATTTCGAAGCACGTTAAAGAAACCTTTGCTGGACGAAAATCACGTCGTGAAGTGGTTCGCTTAGGCCCACGATAAGATACTAGAGTGGTCCTCATAATCGCCGGATGCCAACCCTATTGAAAACGTTTGGTCCCTCGTAAAGAGAGAGCTCACCAAAGGATACATACATTTTTTCAAGAATACGAGAGGTCACGTTCTTAGTTAACAGACTATATCTATGCTGTGAACAGTTCTTTTTCTGAGGGAATAAAAATATTGGAATCTGGCTGTGTTGAGAAATACTTTTTTGTTTTACAAAAAATACTATGCAATCAATTCTCGTAGAAATTATTGGACAAATGTAAAAATTGTTGAGTTTCCCAAACTGGAAGATCAATCAATATCCATTAGAATTAGGAAACATAAAATATGTGTAAAAAGAAACAAATTGTAGCATCAGCTATAGCTGAACATCAATTCAATGAAGGAAAATCAAAGATTTTACTTCTGCTTCCAGTTTCTTAAACCTTTACAACAGAACAGATTCGTTTAGTACATTTTAGTGCACATTTAGTGTTCTGATCTTAAAGAGAAAAGATTTCTGAAGATACTTCGTGCAATGGTAGGCGTGACAGCTCAAGTTTATCTAATGCTAATACAAGAAAAAGAGTTCCATCAGTTTATCATTTTATTACTCATTATTTTTTTCATCTAATGCAGAAAACAGGCGAGTACCTCCAATTTCAAATCAACCGATAATCGCATTGTCAAAAGACGTCAGCTGTAAAGGTAAACATAGTGTCTAGAATGATTTTTTTATCGTTAATTGCTGATAAAATGTTTGTAATAAAAAAAACAAGTTTATCTAAAAATTATGTCAATCAAGTCGCACCGTAGGAATTACCGGTTCTTTATTTTTGAATAATTGAAATATAAACTAACTAATGTATATTACTTATAATACTTATTATATATATATATATATATATATATATATATATATATATATACATATATATATATATATATATATATATATATATATATATATATATATATATATATATATATATATATATATATATATATTAGAGTGACTGGATCTCATAGAGGGGGAAAAAAATGTCGGAATCTTGTTCGTCTGGACCCCACAAAAACGATTCCCCTTTCCAGATATTGAGATAGCCGAAATTTGAGCTCGATTAAACGACGTTAACCCGTGCCGCTCGTCGCTCAAAGTTTGAAAAAATCCAAATTTTTGGCCAAAAAGCTGACATATGGAGCCATAACTCCAGAACGTTAAATAATAGAAACACGCTTAATATCTCAAAAGAAAGCTAATGTTGTTCTTCAAAATTTATATTCTATACATAATTGTTGTTATTTTAAGTCAAACCGAGTTACAACAGCCTTTAGCCCCAAAAACGTGACCTGTTACCACTAGGAACATACTTCGTATATTTTGTTATTAAGTGATAAATTTTGCTTTTTTTGTATATTTTTGAGTTTTAAAGTAGAAATATAATAAAAAAACAAGTAATACTGATAAGTCTAATGACATTTTTTATTTTAAAATATAAAAATTAGGTATATAATACATACAAAACAGACACAGAAAAGATACAGACGTAGTACCTACATGAGTTGATAATTTTACATAGTTATCTAATCTATTCTAGAGCTTTTGTTAAAGTAGTTTTTGAAACGTTAGGATATAATGCTCGGCATTTACTTACAACTTGCAGGACATATTGCTTTTGGTCTTCATCTTTTGTCAGAAGGTCGTTAAAGTCGGTTATTAATTTAACACCACGCTCAGCCATATCATTAACTACTTTTAATGTTTTGACAATTTTCAATCCTTCTTGGAAGTCATTATTTTGACGCCAGGTGTTTGGATGTTGTCTTAGGAAATCTGTTTTTATATTAAATTGGTCAAAGAATGTAAACATTTCTTTGGTAAGTAAATTTACCAATCCTCCATCAACTACCTCTTTTAAGTTTTCTTTCCTAACTTTTGGATTTACAACCCTAGCGTGCTGTGATGGTTCATCTGTGCTACTGAGCAATTTATTAGCCATTAACAACTTTTCATCGTCTGTAATGGTGGGATCAAAAAACGATAATCCCACCAACTTTGCATTCAAATACCACAAATGGTTCGAAAATTTGGTCAGGGCTTTTTCTGCAATGTCGTTGTCACATTCTTTATAGTCTAACAGACTATGCAAAATACCTAAATCTTGCTTTGGTGCAAGATGAGCTTTTGGAGCATTGAACCAAGCTTTACAATAAATTTTAACTAGGAAAACAGAAATGGCACGCACAGAACTTTCTTCTTCTTTAGACATCTTAAATTGACGACGAAAAATGAACATTTTTAAGCAGTAAATAGCCTTTGCCATCCACCTAGCGTGATGAATGGCTCCTGGAGTTCTAAAACCCACAACATTGCCGTCTAGTGATCCAACAAATACGAGAACCAACTGCAATAGCTCCTTGTAGTCATCTCTGGGGTGGCTCTCAGTTATTTGGTCTCGAATTCAGTAGTAACATTTGCAATTACTTCTGGAGTTAGCTGCTTTTGTATTAGATTGTCACTGATACCTGTGTCGTATTTTCCTTTGTCTATCTTGGGCCACGCAGTGAGGAATCTCTTGAAAATGTCTGGATGAGGTCCAGTGGTTGATCCCATTTTTGTGTCGAATACGCCTCTTAACAGAATTTTCAAGATATGGTGACGGCAAGCTAGGTATAACAGTTCTCTTCCTAACATTTGCTCCAATATGACGCATGCTCCTTTGAGTCTTCCCGTGTTGGATGCTGTAGTGTCGAAGCACATCGCCTTGACGGTGTTGAGAAGACCCCATTCATGTAGGCATTCATATACGGCTACGGCTTGCTCCTCTCCAGAGCTGTTTGCTGTTACAGGAACTCCCAGCAGCTGTTCCTTTTCGCCATATGAAATAGCTATAGCTATTCGCTCACATTGTTCATTTTTTAAAACACCCGGTAAAAGTTTACCGTCCCAATGGACAACCACGGGCTCTTTTTCAGGAACGTTTACTTTATCAAAAATTTTTTTATTATATTATTCTCTGAACATTTGCCTTCTATCATGTAATAAAGTTTTCGAGACTTTGTACTCAAGAGGGTCAAGGTTTAGTGCTTCTAGAGTAGCTATTAAAATTCTCGTGGCATTTCTGTCGGATACCTTACATCGATCTAATAAAATGGACAATTTCATGTTTAAAATCTCTTTAACGCCCCTTGCAAATGAAACTTTCATCCTCTTGCTCTCAGATGGTCCTGGATCTTCTGCAGCTTCTTCAGGGATGTCCATTTCCACCAAGCTCTCAAGTTCCTGGTAGATGCTGTCCTCTTCAGTGTCTTAAAATATCTTCACTAGATAATTGTTCGATCTAACCAGCTCAAAGGCACTTTAGAAACTAAACTGAATAAATAAAAGGTCGGTTGTACGCTGAAGTAAAATCACCATCCCTAAAATAGAAATTAGATTCACCCTCCTTTTTACCTGTCAAACGGGTCTTTCTTTGGTAAACTAGTCAGGTAATCCCCATATAATAAAAGATTAAATTTGAACAAAAGGCTCTTTATGTTTGAAAATTGAGTTCCAAAATATTTTTTAAACAAAAAAATGATAATTCTAAGACACATTATGTAAAAACCCGTAAAATTCTTAGAATACTCCCAAACTGGCTCCTACTGGTACCAGGTCACGTTTTTGGGGCTAAAGGCTGTTGTAACTCGGTTTGACTTAAAATAACAGCAATTATGTATAGAATATAAATTTTGAAGAACACAACATTAGCTTTCTTTTGAGATATTAAGTGTGTCTCTATTATTTACCGTTCTGGAGTTATGGCTCCATATGTCAGCTTTTTGGCCAAAAATTTGGATTTTTTCAAACTTTGAGCGACGAGCGGCACGGGTTAACGTTGTTTAATCGAGCTCAAATTTCGGCTATCTCAATATCCGGAAAGGAGAATCGTTTTGTGAGGTCCAGACGAACAAAATTCCAACATCGATTTTTTGCGGTCACCCTAATATATATATATATATATATATATATATATATATATATATATATATATATATATATATATATATATATATATATGTACACTCTCGTTCAGTGATAGCTTGCAGTTCACTGTCGAAATTGAGACGGATGATAGTGTTCTTTTTCTGGATACCAAAATCATATAGGCAAAAAAACAAAATTATATTGGATTGGTATCAGAAATTTACAGCTTCAGATATATTTATAAATTTCTTTTCAAATCATCCAGCTATTCAAAAGTATAATACAGTGGTGGCAATAAGGAATAGAGTTACTCATATCAGTGACAATACTTTTTTACAAAACAATTTTAAAAAACGGTTCCATATTTTTTGTAACAATGGTTATCTTACGCATATTTTGAATAGACTGATTTTCAATTCCAACATCTTTAATGGTCCCACGGAAGAAGTAAGACATGAAGTCCAATACAAGTAACTACCCTCCATACGTGGTCTGATGGACAAGATAGTCTCGACCTTCAAAGACTACGCTGACATAAAAATAGCAAGATATAATCAATAATGTAATAGGAATTTATTTTGTCGTGTGAAACAAAAGACGCCTTTTATGTAACATATAACAACAATGTAATATATAAAATGTCTTGTTTCGACTGCGGAGGCAGTTATATTAGACAGACATTATAATGGCTTAAACAAAGATTAACTAAACTAAAAGTGATTGCGTAACGGGAAAGAAATCTGCTGCAGTGGATCATCACTTGAAAACAGGACACAAATTGGACTTTCATAATGTTATGATCCTAGAATACGAAAATAACTATAAAAAAACGCTTGTTCCTTGAAATGTGTCATATCATAAAAGAGAAACGCTCCATCAATTACAAAATGGACACTAATAATTTAAGCAACGTATACTGTGATATTCTAAATAATTATATTAATTGCTACACCTGACCACTGTACACACACCGATAATAATAAAAAAAATAAAAGAAATAAAATAATATTTAATATCGGTTCTTAAGAAACACTTTAGATCGAAGTGTGTATAGCTGGTCTAGTTGTGTCATGTTCTGTTTTCCTTTTGTGTCTATTTTATTCTAGTTGGTAAGTTCCTGTTGTATGTTTTTGGAGACCTACAGTCCCTGGCCAAATTATTAGACGCACTGTATTTTTTTTAGTAATTTTATGTTTCTTAAGAGTTTTTATGCAATAATGGTATATTTAAACTACAATATTATTGATTTTTATTTAAAAGAATTGTTGTAGACTACATATTTGTATTTATTTTTAACATATGGCAACACTGTGTTGACAAAGTGATACATGAACGTAAATAAGTACAAACCTGTATCAGTCGCGATCGGAATCGAGTCAGGTACGGACGTGTTTCTGTGGCTTTATGGACTGTGATTGTTTGTTTAACAGTTTTATACTACTCAGTTATTAGTTTATTTTGTATGCAGTGTTTTTAAAAAATTAATTGGACTATTTTCATTATGGGTAGAAAAGGCGATCTTTCACCACGTAAAAAAGCTGAAGTGAAGGCCCTTGTGATTGCGAAAACATTTACAAACCGAGAAATATCACGAAGATTGGAGGTTTCTGAAGCTAGTGTATGACGCATAAAAAAGAAAATTGAGTCAGGGAAGGACTTAAGCCCGAAAAGAAAGAAAAGATGCGGTAGAAAACCAATTTTCACTCCACGGTCAGAGAGATGTTTGAAGAAAATTTGTGTAGAAAACAGATTTGCTACCACAAAGGTAATAAAATCACAACTCCAGGATGCTAGCGTAAATGCTTCTGAGCGCACTGTTCGAAGAAAATTGAAAGAATTAGATTTTTTAAGGCCTGTCGCCCCGCCAGGAAGCCCAAGTTAACAGCTGCAATGAAAGCAAAGCGCCTGAAGTGGGCCAAACAATGGCAAGACAAAGATGTGGACTTCTGGAGATCGGTAAGATACAGCAATTTAATCAATAATTGATACATTATTATCATTTTCAGTTAAATAAAGCAAATAAACATGGAAGTTTATATATTTTTCCTATTTTTGACAGGTCTGCTTCAGTGACGAAAGCATATTCGAAATTTTGCAGAATAAAGCTCAGTATGTGCGTCGTCGTCATGGAGAAAAGTTTCATCCTGATTGTTTCGTCCCGACGGTTAAAACATCCCACCAAAGTGATGATTTGGTCAGTCATCAGCGGCAAGGGCACTGGACGTCTGTACGTCGTCAAAGGAATAATGAGAAGTATTACAAAATCGGTTGATTCCGCAGCTCAGAGAATGGTTTCCAAATGGGGAACCATTCACTTTCATGCAAGATGGAGCTCCCTGCCACACTGCTCGGTCTGTTAAAGCTTTTTTGGCAGAAAAAAAATATACCTCTGTTGGATTGGCCGGGTAATAGCACATTGAAAATGTGTGGGAGCTGATGAAAAGAGAAGTGGCTAAAGATGTGATTACCAACAAAACCCAGCTCCTAGAAAAGATTATTCATGTGTGGAATCATCATCCTCAAATGCAGGAGACAGTACAATCTTGCATTGATAGCATGCCGCGCAGAATTAAAGCTTTGATAGCGGCTAAAGGTGGCTCAACTAAATATTGACTTTTACTAACATTAATTTCACTTTTCTTTTAAAACTTAATAAACTTATGCTTTTCTAAATTAATGCTGTTTTATTTATGTCAAATAAATAGGTAATTGATTGGATAATATAAAAATAAAAAACAAATCAATTTAAAATAATAAAACGGTACAATATCACTCGGTAATTAATATTTTACATGAAATCTTGCAGTGCGTCTAATAATTTGGCCAGGGACTGTATGTGTGCATGAAGGTTTTAATTTTAGTAGCTGAGAAGTATTGATGAAATATAGTTTTAAACAACAAAAGAATAATTTTACTACATAGACCGCTATCCCAATACTTTTCACCTCCTAATCTTTATTACGGTAGAGAAAAAGAAACACTATATGTGTCACAGTGAAATCCGTTTATAACGAACTCCAAAAAATCACTAAAAATGGTTCGCTATATCCGAAGTTCATTACAAACAGTAAACAAAATCTAATATCATTTTTCACTACTTTTTATTTTGACTAGGCGCTAATGCTTAGAAAAATGAATAATAATTAAAAGAAAACGTTCAAAGAAAATAAAACAAGTCACACTAAAGTTATTATTATGTATGTTGGTACATATACGAGTATAAACGAAAACATTAAAAATACGTAGTTTATACAATAAAATCAGTAATTTTCGTTTGTACAATTTTACTTGAGAAAGAAGTGGTGTTTATATAATCGTAAAGGTCACACAAACTACTCCATATATGTTCAGGAACTTCACGAAATTCAAAAATATTGCAAGTTTCAGTCATTTTCTTAGTCATTTCTGAAATGGATGGAATGTAAATAGTATCTCCTTCTCCAAGCTCGTCTTCGTCGTCATTATCGTTTAAAATCTTTTCAGAAGTCACTAATGTCACAATTTGATCATCAGTTAATATTTCTCTCGTTTTTAATTCATTATCATCCCTTTTTTTTTTTTTCAAAATTACAGTGATTAAACATCTTTTTAATCTCGATTTCCGCTGTACGTTGTTGAATGTCAGCATCGTAAATAAATTCTAGACAATCAGTAGGATCTTCTCGATGTTTTTCAATCTACTGAGTCAATGGTAGCTCATCATCTGAGTCATATCTACATTCCTTCCTTAAAAATCCACCATGCTTAAAACAGTTTGAAATGGTCTCTCTACTGACTCTTTGCCAAGCCATATGAATTAAGTTTATAGCGTCCAAGAGAGTTACAGAAAAAATGTTATCTTTATCGATCGTCTCTAACATTTTCATAAGCAAAATCTTTCTATAATGACATTTTAAAGAATGTATCACACCTTAATCCATAGGTTGGAGTTTTGCACTTGTCTTTGGAGGCATAAAAACCATTTTATTTGCTGTAGATCAACTTCAGGGTGCGCTGGACAATTGTCAATAAAAAGTAATATTTTTCTGTTTGTGAATTTTAATTCTTTATCCCATTCGATCAGTTCGGTTTTCAAAATTTCTTATGTTATCTGAGCTTTACTGTTCGATTTGTACTTTACCGGTAAATGTTTGTTTTTAAAACACCTGGGATTGACGGACTAGCCTATCACCAACAATTTTCTTTTCTCTGTTCCAGACATATTTGTAGTTACCAACACAGTAATCCTTACTTTTGATAATTTTCTACCAACACAATTCCCTCCGACAAACTTTAATGTCTTATCAGGTGTCATCTTGTAAAACAAACCCGTTCCCTCCGCATTAAAAATGCCCACATATTCATAACTTTTTCGAATAGCCGGCCATACGTTGGCCATCCACTGATCAACAACAGTCATATTTACTCCTACTATCTTACTCCCGCTAATATTATGTCACTTTATAAATCGTTCAATTCAATTTTTAGAACAGGTAAACTCGGTGTTCTCTATTTTCCTTCCCAATTCACTAGCTTTCTCTCGTAAAGTATAGCCGGTAATAGGAACATGTTCATGTCGTTTTTGACTACACCATTTAAGGAGTCCTTTATCGACTTGGTCAACAAATATTCTCAAGATAGTAGTCAGCATTCATGGATCTCGTACGGACAGGAACTAACTCTGTGCGAGCATCAAAGCAGATGCCACCCCAGAACATAACAGAGTCCCCGCCGAATGGAATCCTTGTAGAGATATTGCAAGGAGCAAACCTCTCTCCTGGTCTTCGCCATACTCGCTCACGACCATCTGGATGTTTTAGACTAACCCTAGTTTCATCTGTGAAGAAAACTTGTTTCCAATCGTCCACAGACCAGTTTTCGTGATTTCGAGCAAAACGTAACCTGGCAACTCTGTTCTCTCTAGTAAGCAAGGGCGCAGTGGCTGGTCTCCTACTGTTTAATCCAGCTTCATTTAACCGTCTTCTAACTGTTTTAGAAGAAATTGTGACATTGTGAACAGCTTCGAGTTCGTTTCTTATTATAGAACTAGTGACAGTCCTGTTTCTTAAAGCATATTGTCTTATAAAACGTTCATCTAGGTCGCTAGTGCATCGTTTTCGCCCTTGCCCTAGCCTTCTAGAATAAGTTCCTACTTCATTTAAGCGTCTTACCATACGACTTATTGTGGAACGATGTTTGCCTAACAAATTGGCAACATAACTCTGACAATATCCCTCGTCCAATAAAACTGAGGCTCTCACTACCTCGTGTTCAGTTAAATTCCTTGTTCGATTAATTTTTCTAATTCTTCGGGGTCAAAAATAAAACGGTCTACCACAGAAACGTATTACTTTGAAAAAGGGAACAATTTATAAGCTTACTTTTAAAGAAAAATCTATCGCATTATTACAGAAAATTGTTTATCTTTTAAAAAATTCTTTAAAACTGTAAATCTAAACGAATTGTTTCGATTTCTGTCATGAACAACGAAACAAAATATGCATAGCCTACTATTCAAATACTCGATAAACTTTAAAACTGACATAAGAAAAAGATAAATTAATTTTCAGATTGTTGCATTAATTTTGTTCAGGAGTTTATGTATATATATATATATATATATATATATATATATATAAATATATATATATATATATATATATATATATATATATATATATACATCTATAATATATATAAAATGCAACGTCTCTCTGTCTGTCTGTCCGTTAGTGCGCTTATCACTGGAGAACCACTTATCCGATTTACGTACTTTTTTTTTAAAACATACATATGTTCTCTGGCCAGGTTATAGGCTATATTTTATTACGATAGATAGCATAAGGAATGAGCAGTGACGTAAAATAGTGAATGAAGTCGGAAAAAAGTCTGCCGCTAGCGCGTTCCTTTGCAATACACAGCCTAAACCATTAAATATGGAACAATATTGTGTAGCAGAGAATATCTATAATCTATAATATATATAAAATGCAATGTCTCTCTGTCTGTCTGTCTGTCCATTAGTGCATTTATCACGCGAGAACCACTTATCCGATTTACCTGTCTTTTTCAATTCATACATATATTCTTTGGCCAGGTTATATAATAATAATAATAATAATCTATATTTATAATATATATAAAATGCAACGTCTCTCTGTCTGTCTGTCTGTCCGTTAGTGCGCTTATCCCTCGAGAACCACTTATCCGATTTACGTGATTTTTTAAATTCATACATATGTTCTCTGACCAGGTTATAGATATATATTTTATCACATCTATAATATATATAAAATGCAACATATCTCTGTCTGTCTGTCTGTCCGTTAGTGAGCTTATCACTGGAGAACCACTTATCCGATTTTCGTACTTTTTTTTTTAAAAACATACATATGTTCTCCGGCCAGGTTATAGGCTATATTTTATTACGATAGGTAGCATAAGGAATGAGCAGTGACGATAACAGTGAATGAAATCGAAAAAAAGTTTGCCGCTAGCGCGTTCTCTTGCAATACACAGTATAAACCATTAAATATGGAACAATATTATGTAGCAGAGAATATCTATAATCTATAATACATATAAAATGCAATGTCTCTCTCTGTCTGTCAGTCTGTCCATTAGTGTGTATCACGCGAGAAACACTTATTCGATTTACATGTATTTTTTTAAATTCATACTATATTCTTTGGCCAGGTTATATAATAATACTAATCTATATCTATAATCTATATAAAATGTCTGTCTGTCTCTCTGTCTGTCCGTTAGTGCGCTTATCACTGGAGAACCACTTATCCGATTTACGTGCTTTTTTTAAACATACGTATGTTCTCTGGCCAGGTTATAGGATATATTTTATTACGTTAGGTGACATAAGGAATAAGCAGTGACGATAATAGTTAATTAAGTCGGAGTTTGCCGCTAGCGCGTTCTCTTGCAATACACTGCCTAAAGCATTAAATATGGAACAATATCATGTAGCAAAGAATATAATATATATAAAATGTAACGTTTCTCTGTCTGTTTCTCTGTCCGTTAGTGCGCTTATAACTCGAGAACCACATATCCGATTTACGTATTTTTTATAAATTTCTACATTTGTTCTATATGATTCGGTATAAGCCTAGATAATGGAAGATAAGGTGAGATAATGGGAGATAAGGAGAAATAATGGGAGATAAGCAGAGATAAGTCTAGATAATGGGAGTTATGGTGTGATAATGGGAGTTAAGGAGAAATAATGGGAGATAAGGAGAAATATTGCGAGATAAGTCGAGATAAGCCTAGATAATGGGAAATAAGGTGAGATAATGGGAGATAAGGAGAAATAATGGAAGATAAGGAGAAATAATGGGAGATGAGCAGAGATAAGCCTAGATAATGGAAATTATGTAGAGATAATGGGAGATAAGGAGAAATATTGGGAGATAAGAGGAAATAATGGAAGATATTTTATTACGTTGGGAATAAACAGTGACAATAGTAGTGAATCAAGTCCACGCGAGCGGAGCCGCGGGCCCGGCTAGTATATATATATATATATATATATATATATACGAGTATATACATATATATATATATATATATATATATATATATATATATATATATATATATATATATATATTAGACCACAAAAAAAAAGTTTTTATATTTGGCTACCAGCTAAAAACCTTCTATTATGTGTAGATAGAGATCTATGAAATTTTAGTCCAAAAATATTAAGGTTTAGAAGGTGCTAAAGTCGATTTTATTGGTAACAGCAGTGTATTGTATACTTTACAAGATAAAAACTTAATTGTATGCTGAAAACATTACCTTTTTGAGGTTACAATTGCATAGATATGTAGAACTGACAATTACATACAAATTCAGATCACGTGCGACCACGGGCGACCAAGTAAACCCAAGCTATGAGCAATTAAAAAGACGTTTGAAATGGACAAATAAGCCAAATTTCAAAATTAATGGTTACTTTACGTTGTACACATTATTTTTTGAGGAATAAATTGCATAGATATTCTGGACTGAAAATTTCAAATAATCTTAGGCCACGTGCAACTACGGATGACCAAGTCAATTGAAGTTATGGGCAATTAATAGCCACATTTTGTATTTAATGGTTACTTTTTGTTGCTCTCACCTCAAAATACTTGAATATGGATCTTAATTAAACTTTTTTATGTCTCCTTTTTAACGGTATCTCATTAAAAGTCGAGGCAAATGAAAAATGCAATTCTGATGTTAAAAGGTTTAATAAGTGTAGGAGGTATTTCTCCGTCGGAGAAATATTCCCGATTGTAATTAAAAATAATTATAATTAATTTTTATAACATTATTATTATCATAAAAAAGTTCTTTCTCAGATTTGGTCAATGTGATTCTATGTTTGGCTGACGAGCTCAAGCCAGGTCAGCACAAACGCTATTACCATTGTGTATTATGGAATGTCCTGACAATGTTACATGTTTTCAAAATCACTGACTTCTGAATGTTTCTGTGTATGTTTCTGTTGAGTCCTAATTGTGGTATGGCGTAAATGTTTATTGGTGTAAGGCCTGTGGCTGATATGATGAGGAGGGCAATGACTTTTTCTTGTTTTCATAGCCTTTTTATTTCTGTTGCAAGGTCTGTGTATTTGGAGATTTTTTTTCTGTGTATTTCGTTTGGATGTGTGTGTCGTTGGGAACAGCTACGTCAATTAGATAGGCGATTTTTCCTTTTTTGCACTGAAAAGTAATATCGGGTCTATTGGCCGAGACTGTTTTATCTGTATGGATACTGATGTCCCAGTAGAGCTTGTAATCTTTATTTTCAAGTATGGATGTTCGTGTGTATTTGTAGTAGGAATCTGTGTTTTCTATGAGTTTGTATGTTGTGGCTAGTGCTTGGTGAACTACTTTTGCAGCTGAGACATGTCTGGCTGTGTATTCAGTTCCGGCTAATATTTTACATCCGCTTGTTATGTGTTCGATAGTTTCTTTCTGCTGGTGGCATTTCCTGCATCTGTCTTCTCTAATAGTTAGGTCTTTGATGATATGCTTTTAGTAGTTTCTGGTTAATATGACTTTATCCTGGATGGTAAGTAAGAAGCCTTCTATTTCAGGGAATAGCTGCCCATCATATAACCAGGTGTATGATTGTTTTTTATTTACGTGGTCTTGTTCTATGTGGTATCTGTGTTTTCCGTGTGTTCTTTCTGACCACGTTTTCATCTTTTCCTGTTGTAATGATGTGACTGTGTGTGTCTGCTGGGGGATAAATCGAGAGGTGTGTAGTTTTTGTCTGTTTTCACTGTTGCTGTGTGGAGGCTGGTTTGCTTGCTGTGAAAAAAATTTCTAAGTGCTTGTATTTGTTTTGTGTGTAGTGATCTGATGTCTATAATTCCTCTTCCTCCTGCCTTCTTCTCGATGGTGAGGCTTTCTTTGCATGCGTTGGGGTATTTGGTGAATTGAGAACGTATAAGAATGTGAATGTTATATGTCTGTGTGTGACCATTTGATGATACCAAATGAATATGTGAGTAAAGGTATAGCGAACGTGTTGATGGCTTTAGTGAGATATTTGGGGTTGAGTTTTGTTTTTAAAAGTGTCTGTTTTTGAATTCGGTTTTTGAGCACTGTTTTGATGTTAGTGTGGTTGAGTTTAGTGCTTTGTTGGAAGCCTAGATATTTGTATGCTTTTTGTCGAACATGTTATCAAGTGTTTCGTTGTAGATTGTTTCTGTCTCATAGTGGCCCTTCCATTGGCCTTTGTTAATGTGGAGCACCTTGCATTTACTTATACCAAATTCCGTATTGATATCTAAGGTGATCATTTCTGTAATTTTGAGGAGTTCTTTCAGCTATGTTTTTGTGGCAGCGTAGAGTTTTATGTCATCCATATATAGGAGGTGGTTTATTTTATGTTGATTCGCTTTTTGGTGTCTGACGTTAAAGCCATGATCTGTGCTGTTTAGTGTATTTGAGAGTGGATTGCTACAGAGGCAAAACCATAGAGCGCTGAGCGAGTCTCCCTGAAATATACCCCGTCTGATGTACAGCTCTTCTGTTTGGATTCGTTAGGATTGTGTTTTTTTTTAGCCGTATTTTGGTTTTTCCATGTTTTCATAACTTGCGCGAGAAGTTGCCTGAGGTTTTGGTTGATTTTGTAGATTTCTAGAGCTCTGATTAACCAGCTGTGGGGTATGGAGTCGAAGGCTTTTTTATAGTCTATGTCTATTATTATTATTAATTAATATTATTATTAATTAATTATAATAAAAGTCCTAACAAAAACTTCTTATCAGCGCAAAAACCGTGTAAAACATATTATCCTCACCACAAAGCGGAGAAATTTCTCCTAAACTCAAAATTATAGCCGGACTTTATAAATTATTCTGTAAGAGCACATTTTGTAAATTTCTGTACACAACTAAACTACTTATTCATAACACTTATTTACGAAAATAATCTATGATTTGCCCGAGACATCTTCAGAGATCTTAACCCTGAACTATTATCAATCGACGTGGTAAACAATTTTCTCTTCCTCTATTCATTAGTATTGGTATTCTTTGTCTTTAACTTTGAATGTGTTCGTATTATTTGCTAAACTAACTTGGCATCAATTACAACTTGCCAAGACTTGTTAAATTCGGCACTAACTTTTGCTTTTTCATGAACCAAAACTATGTTTCTGCTTCACGAATTCTCTTTTTTTTTTCGTCAATTCGAGAAAGCGTCCGCAAAAATAAATTAGTGATGTTAAAGGAGACTTCGTTTTATAATTATAAATGAAAAGGTTCTTATGTTTTACTAGTATACAAGAAGATAAAAAGAAAATTACAATTGCAGATACACAAATTAATAACTAAATATATACATACATTAAAAAGTGTGGAAAAAGGCTATGCTTATGCCACTTTTTCATCTATAATATATATAAAATGCAACGTCCCTCTGCCTGTCTGTCTGTCTGTCCGTTAGTGCGCTTATCACTGGAGAACCACTTATCCGATTTACGTACTTTTTTTTTTTAAACATACATGTTCTCTGACCAGGTTATAGGCTATATTTTATTACGATAGGTAGCATAAGGAATGAGCAGTGACGTAAAATAGTGAATGAGGTCGGAAAAAAGTTTGCCGCTAGCGCGTTCCCTTGCAATACAGAGCCTAAACCATTAAATATGGAACAATATTATGTAGCAGAAAATATCTATAATCTATAATCTATAATATATATATAATGCAATGTCTCTCTGTCTGCCTGTCTGTCCATTAGTGCGTTTATCACTCGAGAACCACTTATCCGATTTACCTGTCTTTTTTTAAATTCATACATGTATTCTTTGGCCAGGTTATATAATAATAATAATAATAATAATCTATATCTATAATATATATATAAAATGCAACGTCTCTCTGCCTGTCTGTCTGTCAGTCCATTAGTGCGCTTATCCCTCGAGAACCACACACGATTTACGTGATTTTTTAAATTCATGCATATGTTCTCTGACCAGGTTATAGATATATATTTTATTACATCTATAATATATATATAAAATGCAACGTATCTGTCTGTCGGTCCGTTAGTGCGCTTATTACTGGAGAACCACTTATCCGATTTACGTGCTTTTTTTTTTAAACATAAGTATGTTCTCTGGCCAGGTTATAGGATATATTTTATTACGTTAGGTGACATAAAGAATAAGCAGTGACGATAATAGTGAATCAAGTCGGAGAAAAGTTTGCCGCTAGCGCGTTCTCTTGCAATACACAGTCTAAACCATTAAATATGGAACAATATCCTGTAGCAAAAAATATAACATTTATAAAATGCAACGTCTCTCTGTCTGTCGGTCTGTCCGTTAGTGCGCTTATCACTCGAGAATCACTTATCCGATTTACGTGTTTTTATAAATTTATACATATGTTCTATATAATTCGATATAAGCCTAGATAATGGGAGATAAGGTGAGATAATTGGAGATAAGGAGAAATAATGGGAGATAAATCGAGATAAGCCTCGATAATGGAAGATAGGGTGAGATAATGGGAGATAAGTATAAATAATGGGAGATAAGCAGAGATAAGTCTAGATAATGGGAGTTATGGTGAGATAAGGAGAAATAATGAGAGATAAGGAGAAATAGTGCGAGATAAGTCGAGATAAGCATAAATAATGAGAAATAAGGTGAGATAATGGGAGATAAGGAGAAATAATGGGAGATAAGGGGAAATAATGGGAGATATTTTATTACGTTGGGTAACATAAGGAATAAGCAGTGACGATAGTAGTGAATCAAGTCCACGCGAGCGGAGCCGCGGACCCGGCTAGTTATTTACAATTTTAACAGCAGTATGTAGAAGGAAAATTTTCACTTGTAAATTTCCGAAGCCAGTTCTCCCATAAAAACTTAGATCAAGTTAATCTTTAGTTCAGGTTAGTTCAGTCAAATTCATTATTTTTTAATGAACTCTGCTTACAAGGGCACTTTACCGATTTTTTCTAGAGAACCAAACTAACTTAACTAAAAGGATTCGCTCATTTAGTCTGCTAGCGTTGCTGGTAGTACTACTTCTATGTACTGATTTGTAACTACTAAAATGTCGTCTTTAGACATGAATTTAACTAGCAGGTTCGAGTCCAAGCAGTTTGAATATCAATTTGTGGCTAGCAACATAGTTATATTTATGAATTTACTGAAATCTACCTAAATTTAAACCTAAAGAACTTTTGAGATAAGTGACCAAAAAACTTTATGCACTTAGATTTAACAATAACAACAAATAAAAACCCGATTTTCAGTATCTTTAATATGATTACTGTGGTAAAAATTATGGAAAGG